>SJXQ01010007.1:4563-105438 GCA_006408695.1 Aepyceros melampus | reverse complement strand
GTATGCATTTTATTTTAGGAAGGATAAAATACAACAAAAAGTGGTTGGGAGACCAAAAATGTTATAAAAAGTGGTTGGAGGACCACGAGGATTGAGTTTCATTTCTTTAATATGAAAATGTATTCTTAAGTGCTCCAGCATTTACATGTATGGTTTCAGTCACAAAGATTTTTAAGCAATATATTTACTTATTTGTGTGTTTGTTTTATTATTCAGATTATTTAAAGGTTAATGCAAATATGCTTCAGAAGTAAGATTAATGATGAAGCAGTATTTCCCCAGAGTGTATTAAATGACTGTGGAACTCTCTACAGCACATGAAGCATTCAACATGACAGATATAACCTTTATTAAAATCTGTCATGTAATGCTATACTTGGGAGAAAAGAAATTATCTGATGCATAAAATGGTTTTACATCACAAAGTACTGACTTTACAGAAACTCAGATTGATTGGATTCTAAGTAATAGGAACATTTACCAAAATGATGTTTGACTTTTTAAATGCATCAGAACACTCTAGACAGTATTTTCCAGAAATTTATACTGTTCCTAAGAGTTAGAGGAGAGTTTGTATATTTGAGGGTTTCTTTTATCTTCTATGAAAGCTTTAAAACTTATTGAAGCAAGATTCTCATTTCAACTCTTTTTTTTTCAATTTAAAACTATTTGCTAGTGTCACGCGAGTGTATGTTCCACTCCTGGGTCTAGCACTTGCTATATTGATTATTTTCAATACAATATAACTTTACCTATAAGTTTAGAAGCTTAATTATCAATATTTTTAGGAAGGAGGATGAGGACATTGCATTTTTAAAAGTTGTTAATAAACAATTGGAGCTATATATATATATATATATATATATACACATATATGCCATTTTTATTATTTTAGTTTATATTATTTCATAAAAGATTTTCTGAAGAATATATAGTTAAATGCATTTTAATACTGATTTAAGATGTGTGAGAGTTGGACTGTGAAGAAAGCTGAGCACCAAAGAGTTCATACTTTTGAACTGTGGTGTTGGAGAAGACTCTTGAGAGTCCCTTGGACTGCAAGGAGATCCATCCAGTCCATTCTGAAGGAGATCAGGCTTTATATATATATATATATACACATATATGCCATTTTTATTATTTTAGTTTATATTATTTCATAAAAGATTTTCTGAAGAATATATAGTTAAATGCATTTTAATACTGATTTAAGATGTGTGAGAGTTGGACTGTGAAGAAAGCTGAGCACCAAAGAGTTCATACTTTTGAACTGTGGTGTTGGAGAAGACTCTTGAGAGTCCCTTGGACTGCAAGGAGATCCATCCAGTCCATTCTGAAGGAGATCAGGCTTGGGTGTTCTTTGGAAGGAATGATGTTAAAGCTGAAACTCCAGTACTTTGGCCACCTCATGTGAAGAACTGACTTATTGGAAAAGACTCTGATGCTGGGAGGGATTGGTGGCAGGAGGAGAAGGGGACAACAGAGGATGAGATGGTTGGATGGCATCACTGACTTGATGGACGTGAGTTTGAGTGAACTCCAGGAGTTGGTGATGGACAGGGAGGCCTAGCGTGCTGCAATTCATGGGCTCGCAGAGAGCTGGACACAACTGAGCGACTGAACTGAAGATAATTAAAATATATTTAAATATATTTTCCATAAATATATTTGATAAAACCATCTCAAGCAATGATAAGCTTAAATAAAAATACATTTAAACATGACTAATTAGATATATGCATTTATTTCATTAATAGATTGGGCTTTTGGTCTCATATCTAAAAATTTTTGTCTAACTTTAAGGTCAAAAACATTTTCTCTTATATTTTCTTTTAGAAGGTTTATAGTTTAAGTTCTTAGCATGTATGGTCCAATTTGAATCAAACTTTGTATATGGCTCAAGATATGAATTGCAGTTTGAAGTTTTGCTTATGAGTATCCAACTTTTCTAGCACCATTTGCTAGAAAGTACAACCTTTCTCCACTGAATTGCTTTTGTAACTTTGTAAAAAATCAGTTGTATATCTATGTGTGTTTATATATTTTTGGACTCATATATTTGCTTGTTTGGTCATCTTTATACCCATAAAACACTCTCTTGATCACTATAGTTAGTAAGTCTGGAAATTGAATAATCTTAGTCCTCCAACTTTAGTTGTTCAATTTTCTTTTTTCTTTTTTGGTTATTATAGAACTTCTTGCATTTTCTGTTAAATTTTATAGTTACCTTGCATTTTATATATAAAAATCTGTGGGGATATTAATGGGGATTGCATTGAATCTATAGATAAATTTGAGAAAAATGAACATCATAACGACATGGACTCTCCTGAACTATGAACATTATATGTATCTCTCAGTCATGCCTTGTAGGTTTCAGTACATGAGCCTTGTCCACCTTTTGTCAAATATAACCCGAGTATTTTCACTTTTTTTAACGCTATCACTTTATCACATTTTTGTTTTTTAGGTGAGATTGAAATACAAGGAGCTGAAATATTCATTGTATACAACTTGATGAGTTTGGACATTGTTAAGAGGAAATACAGACACATCCTAGTCTGGCATGAGTATATGATAACCGATTGAAAATCATCTGATTATAGACTTGTATCCAGATATATAAAGAATTCTCAAAATCAACCATCAAAAAACACAAAACCTAATAAAAATTGGAAGAAGATTTGAATTGACACTTCACCTAAGAAGACAGAGGGCAAAAAATATATGAAAAGATATCCAACATCATTCATCATTTGAGAAATGTAAACTAAAATGACTGATGACAAGCAGATGTCAGTGAGGATGTGGAGGAATGAGAACTCTTTTATACCTTTGATGGGATTGTCAAATAAGACAAATTCTTTGACACAGTGTAGTAAGTTGAAAAATGGCCCCTCAAAGATGTTTATATCTTGAATTCTAAAATATGAATCTATATATATGCTACTTTACAGGGTAGATTATCCTGGATCATTTAGACAAAATCAATGGTGGCTCGACAGTAAAGAAACTGCCTGCAATGCCAGAGACCTGGATTCAGTCCCTGGGTTGGGAAGATCCCCTGGAGAAGGGAATGGCAGCCCACTCCAGTATTTTTGCCTGGGAAATCCCATGGGCAGAGGAGGTTGTGGGGGCTATAGTCCATGGGGTCACAAAGAGTCACTTTGTGACACGACTGAGTGCCTAGCACTTTCATTTTCTTTCAATATGATCACAGGTGTTTCCCAGGTGGTGCAGTGCTGAAGAATCTGCCTGCCAATTCAAGAGATTTAAGAGACACAGTTTCAATCCCTAGATCAGGAAGATCCACTGCAGTAGGAAATGATAACCCACTACATTATTCTTGCCTGGAAACATTCCACGGACAGAGGAGCCTGACGGGCTACAGTTCATGCGGTTGCGAGAGTTGAACACGACTGTGGACACGACTAAGCAACTGAACACACACATACAAGGTAATCACGGGGGGCCTCATAAGAGGGAGGCAGGAGGATCCGTCAGTAAAAGAGATGATTACAGATGCTGGAGGTTAGAGTGTCCCAAGTAAGAGAGCAATAGCTAAGGATTACAGGCCACCCAGGAAGCTAAAGAAGCCAAACAATGGATACTCTCCTGGAGCATCACCCTCCCCTACCCCCAGGCAGAAATCTTGATTTTAGACTTTTGACCTGTTGCTGTTGTTCAGCTGCTAAATTTTGTCCAGCTCTTTTGTGATCCTGTGAACTGTAGCCCGCCAATCCCCTCTATCCATGGAATTCTCCAGGCAAGAATAATGGAGAGGGTTGCCATTTCCTTCTCCAGGGGATCTCCCCAATCCAGGGATCAAGTGCATGTCTTCTGCAGTGGCAGGCAGATTCTTTACTACTGAGCCACTGGGAAGCCCTTTTGACCTCTAGAAATCTAGTAGATAAATCTGTAATATTTTAAGTCATTCAGTTTGTGAGTTGTTACAGTACCAATAAGACAAGCAGATTTAGACATTTATGCAAGTGGAATAAAGGATATTCATCTAAAATGTGATAGGGAAAGGCTAGAGAAAAGTCAATGTCACAGGTGAATAGATAAACAAATTGTGTTATATGCATACAATGGAATGTCACTAAGCTATTAAAAAAGAATGACATGTTAAGTTCATAAGCAAGGAAGGAGCTTATAAAATACCACTCCATCCTAAAAACAAAGATAACCTGAACAGACTTAAAAAATTAACAACTCTTCTTGGATTCATAACAGTGGAGGGGGACTCAGGGACTACTGCCTCCAAGATTGAAGATAGATAAATGAACAGAAGGAAGTGCAGCTTAACTGACCAGAGATTCGTGAGCAGAAATCAGCCGGAACCAGTAATGGAGTGGCAAACCTGAACTGTAATTGATAAACTGCTGGAGGTTCAGTAAGTATAACTCAGGGAATTAAAAACTCCAAGGGGAAAGTCCTCAACATGGAGAGATTTACTGTCAAGAACATCTCCAAGTTTCCACAGTAAATATCTGAGAAAAATCCTCTTGTGTTTCTCCAGGGAGAGGGTAAAGGAAATATTTTTACATACATCAGATCATTCTGCTCTTAATAAGGCCAGCCCTCAGGGGAAACTAGTCAACCAGAGCCTAACCTGCTGGAGTATTGCCCATGTGCAAAGTTGCTTCAGTACTGACTTTTCGACACTATGGACTGTAACCCACCAGGCTCCTCTGTCCATGGGATTCTCCAGGCAAGAATAGGGGTTGGAAGAGGGTTGGAAGGCCCTCCTCCAGGGGATCTTCACAACATAGGGATCAAACCCATGCCTCCTATGTCTCCTGAACTAGCAGGCAAGTTCTCTACCACTAGTACCACCTTACATAGGGAAAGAGGAAATACATTCTGGCCCACCTAAGGAGTGAGAAAACCTTGAGAAACATTTGTGCAGTTCAGTCCAGAGGCACAGAATCACTGAAAGACTAAGAACTAGTCACAGACTTTAGAATGCTTCTCCTGACCCATCCCTAGGCTTCCCTGACAGTTCAACTGGTAAAGAATATGCCTGCAAAGCAGGAGATCCGGTTCAATCCCTGGGTCAGGAATATCTATCACATTGTCACTCAGTCATCTCTGACTATTCATGATCCCGTGGACTGCAGCACGCCAGGCTTCCCTGTTCTCCACTATCCCCCAGAGTTTGCTCAAACTCATGCCCATTCAGTCAGTGATGCCATTCTACCCTCTCATCTGTTGCCCCCTGCTCCTCCTGCCCTCCATCTTTCCCAGCATCAGAGTCTTTTCCAATGAATTGGTTCTTTGCATCAGGTGGCCAAAGTTTTGGAGTTTCAGCTTCAACATCAGTCCTTCCAAAGAATATTCAGGGTTGATTTCCTAAAAGATTGATTGGTTTGATCTGCTTCCAGTCCAAGGGAGTCTCAAGAGTCTTCTCCAACACCACAGTTCAAAAGCATCAGTTCTTTGGCTCTCTGCCTTCTTTATGGTCCAACTCTCATATCCATACATGACTAGTAGAAAAATCACAGCTTAGACTATATGAACCATTGTCTTCAAGTTGATGTCTCTTCCTTTTACTATGCTATCTAGGATTGTCATATCTTTTCTTCCAAGGAGTAAGAATCTTTTAATTTCATGGCTGCAGTCACTATCTGCAGTGATTTTAGAGCCCAAGAAACTGAAGTCTGTTACTGTTTCCATTCTTTCCCCATTTATTTGCAATGAAGTGATGGGAGTAGATGCCATAGTCATTTTTTTTTTTGTTTTGAATGTTGAGTTTTAAGCCAGCTGTTTCACTCTCCTCTTTTACCTTAATCTAGAGGCTTTTTAGTTCCTCTTCACTTTCTGCCATAAGGGTGGCATCATCCGCATGTTTGAGGTTTTGATGTTTCTCCCCACAATCTTGACTCCAGCTAGTGATTCTTCCAGCCCAACATTTTACATGACATACTCTGCATATAAGTTAAATAAGCAGGGTGACAATACACAGCTTTGACCTACTCTTTTCCCAACTTTGAACCAGTCTTTTGTTTCATGCACAGTTCTAACTGTTGCTTCTTGACCTGCATACAGGTTTCATGGGATGCGTAAGGTGGTCTGATATTTCCATCTCTTTTAATAATTTTCCACAATTTGTTGTGATCCACAGAGTCAAAGGCTTTAGCATAGTCAATGAAGCAGAAGTAGATGCTTTTCTGGAATTCCCTTGCCTTTTTAATGGTCCAACAGATGCTGGCAATTTGATCTCTAGTTTCTCTGCCTTTTCTAAATCCAACTTGAACATCTTAATTTCTTGGTTCATGTACTGTCGAAGCCCAGCTTGAAAGACTTTGAGCAATATTTTGCTAGCATGTGAAATGAGTGCAAATGTACAGTGGTTGGAAATTCCCTTACCATTGCCTTTATTTGGGATTGGAATGAAAACTGACCTTTTCCAGTCCTGTGACCATTGTTGTGGTTTTCAAATTTGCTGATATATTGAGAGCAACATTTTAATAGCATCATATTTTAGGATTTGAAATAGCTAAGCTGGAATTCCATCACCTCCACTAGCATTACTAAAGGATTATTTACAGCAGCTCCATCTCTGAGTGCATCATATCCTGTTATCAAAAAAATTACAAAGCATGCCAAAAGGCAAAAAGTGCAAATTGAAGGATAAGGGCAAGCATCTGAATGAGACATAGCAGGAATGTTGGGATTATCAAACTAGAAATCTAAGCAACTTTGATTAATATTCTAAGGACTCTAAAGAACAAAATAAACAGCATGTAAGAACAGATGATCAATATAAGCAGAGTCATGGAAATCCTAAGAAAGAACTAAAAATAAACATGAGAGACAAAAAACACTATAAGTAAAGAGAACATCTGATGGGCTTATTGGTAGACTCAGTTTGGCTAAGGAAAGAATCTCTGAACAAAAGGATGTGTCCACAGGATCTTCAAAAAGCTTATACATTTGTCCTTAAACATTTGTTCAGATCCACAGAATGCACAGCACCCAAGAATGAACTCTAAGGAACTTGAGGATAGTTTAGAGTAGGTCCCTCCTCAATAAAAAAAAAAAAAAGTTGCATTTTGGAGAGGGATATTGATAATGAGAGAGCAATGCAGTTGTGGAGGCAGTGGGTATATGAGAAGACTCTGCATCTTCTCAATTTTCTTGGAAACACAAAACTACTCCAAAAAATATTAGCAGTTCATAAACACACACAAAATGAAGTAGAAATAGGAAATTACGCAAAACAAACCAGGTTGATTCGCTTAATGTTAATTTTTCCCAGGTATGTTCTATGTTGCTAGAAACCTACTTATTAACTTTTTCAAAACATTATTCCTTCATTATAAATGTTACAAGAATCATTATTCCAGTTTGTTGTTGTTCAGTTGCTAAGTGGCATCCAACTCTTTGCAACCCCATGCCAGACTCCTTTGTCCTCCACTATCTCTTGGAGTTTGCTCAAATTCATGTCCATTGAATCAGTGATGATATCTATCAAACTCATCCTCTTCTGTCCCCTTCTCCTTTTGCCTTCAATCTTTCCCAGCATCCAAGTCTTTCCTAATGGGTGGGCTCTTCACATCTGTTGGCCAAAGGAACAGTCCTTGCAACGAATATTTAGAGTTGATTTCCCAATGTAGGAGATGCAGGTTCAGTTCCTGGGTTGGGAAGAGCCTCTGGAGAAGGAAATGACTACCCACTCTAGTATCCTTGCCTGGAGAATTCAACGGACAAAGGAGCCTGGAGGGCTATACTCCATGGGGTCTCAAAGAGTCAGACACGACTGATGGAATAACTCACACACACACTGATGCTTCCATTTAACCAAGTATACCTATTACATGGTCAGTCAATATAGTCCCTTGTTTGTTTGTTTTTTTTTTTCCCTCCATGGCTCTAAGTTCTTCCCACCCCAATCTCCCACTTAATGTGCCACCACACCTACATAACCTTTAAAACTAACACATACCAAAGAAAAGATGTCATTTTCATCATAGGGGATTAGAATGCAAAAGTAGAAAGTCAAGAGATACCTGGAGTAACAAGTAAGTTTGGCCTTGGGGTACAAAATGAAGCAGGGGAAAGTCTAACAGAGTTTAGTTAAGAGAAGGCACTGAGCATAGTAAAACCCTCTTCCAATAACACAAGAGAAAACTCTACATATAGACATCACCAGATGGTCAATACTGAAATCAGATTGATTATCTTCTTTGTAGCCGAAGATGGAGAAGCTGTATACAGTCAGCAAAAAAGTAAAAATGACCAGGAAGTGACTGTGGTTCAGATTATGAACTCCTTATTGCCAAATTCAGTCTTAAATTGAAGAAAGTAGGGAAAAACCACTAGGTCATTCAGGTATGACCTAAATAAAATTCCTTACAACTATAAGTAGGAATAACAAATAGATTCAAGATATTAGATTTGATAGAGTGCCTACAGAAGTTCATTACATTGTACAGGAGGCAGTGATCAAAACCATCCCCAAGAAAAAGAAACGCAAAAAGGCAAAATGGTTCTCTAATGAGACCTTACAAATAGCTGAGAAAAGAAGAGAAGTGAAAGGTAAAGGAGAAAAGGAAAGATATATCCATATGAATGTAGAATAGCAAGGAGATATAAGAAAGGCTTCCCACATGATCAATGCAAAGAAATAGAGGAAAACAATAGAATGGGAAAGATTAGAGATCTCTTCAAGAAAATTAGAGATACCAAGGGAACATTTCATGCAAAGATGGACACAATAAGGATAGAAATGATATGGACCTAAAAGAAGCAGAAGATATTAAAAAGAGGTGGCAAGAATACACAGAGGAACTATACAAAAGAGATATTCATGACCCAGATAACCACAATGATGTGAAGCTCACTTAGAGTCAGACATTTTGGAGTGTGAAGTCAAGTGGGCCTTAGGAAGCATCACTACAAACAAAGCTAGTGGAGATGATGGAATTCCAGCTGAGCTATCTCAAATTCTAAAAGATGATGCTGTGAAAGTGCTGCACTCAATATGTCAGGAAATTTGGAAAACTCAGCAGTGGCCACAGGACTAGAAAAAGATAGTTTTCACTGCAATCCCAAAGAAAAGCAATGCCAAAGAATGTTCATACTACCACACAATTATACTCATCTCATACACTATCAAAGTAATGCCAAAATTCTCCAAGCTAGGCTTAATAGTATGTGAACTGAGAACTTTCAGATGTTCAAGCTGGATTTAGAAAAGGCACAGGAACCAGAGGTCAAATTGCCAAGATCTGTGGATCATTGAAAAAGCAAGAGAATTTCAGAAAAAAAAATCTACTTCTCCTTTATTGACTATGCAAAAGCTTTTGACTGTGTGGATCACAACAAACTGTGGAAAATGTGTAAAAGAGATGAGAATACCAGACCACCTTACCTGCCTCCTGAAAAATCTGTATGCAGATCAAGAAGCAAGTTAGAACTAGACATGGAACAACAGACTGGTTTCAAATTGGCAAAGGAGTAGGTCTAGGTCATATATTGTCACTTTGCTTATTTAACTTATAGGCAAATTACCTCATGTGAAATGCTGGACTGGATGAAGCATAAGCTGGAATCAAAATTGCAGGGAGAAATATCAGTAACCTCCGATATGCAGATGACACCAACCTTATGGCAGAAATCAAAGAGGAACTAAAGAGCCTTGTGATGAAGGTAAAAGAGGAAAGTGAAAAAGTTGGCTTAAAACTCAACATTCAGAAAATGAAGATCATAGCATCTGGTCCCATCATTTAATGGCAAATAGATGGGGAAACAATGGAAACAGGGACGGACTTTTAATTTCTTGGGCTCCAAAATCACTGCAGATGGTGTCTGTAGAAATGGAATTAAAAGATGCTTGCTCCTTGGAATAAAGCTATGACAAACCTATACATCATATAAAAAAGCAGAGCCAGTACTTTTCAACAAAGTCCTTTGCAAACAAATTTCCATATGATCAAAGCTATGGTTTTTCCAATAGTTATGTATGGATGTGAGAGCTGGACCATAAAGAAGGCTGAGCACCAAAGAATTGATACTTTTGAACTGTGGTGTTGGAGAAGACTCTTAAGAGTCCATCGGACAGCAAGGAGATCAAACCAGTCAACCCTAAAGGAAATCAATTCTGAATATTTATTGGAAGCACTGATGCTAAACCTGAAGCTACAATATTTGGCCACCTGATGTGAAGAACCTACTTATTGGAAAAGACCTTAATTCTGGGAAAGACTGAAGGTAGGAGGAGAAGGGGATGACAGAGAATGAGATAATTGCATGGTCTTGAGTTTGAGCAAGTTCTGTGAGTTGGTGATGGACAGGGAAGCCTGATGTGTTGCAGTGCATGGAGTCTCAAAGAGTCGGACAGGACTGAGCAACTGAACAACAGCACTGCTTTAAATCATCATTTCATACAAATGAATGAACATCTAGTAACAGATTTCTTAACCTTAATCTTTCTTATTTAAAACATATCATACAGGATATTAGCTAAATTAATTTTCAAAAACCCACTTCATCAAGACCCAAATCAACATTTTTAAAATGAGTCTGCTACTGGGAAGATAATACCTGTACTTGATAATTCATTAATTAGTAGCAATATCTTGAACCAGATGAGTTTTAAATTTTATTTCACATTATTTTCAGTTGTTTAATTTCAAGCCTGACATTTAAGTTTTATGTATATAAACTACTCTTCCACTAATACACAATTCTAAATTTTGCTGAGGTAATTATACTTTATTGAATTTCCCTCACTGGTGAATAGGATGTTGTTGTACATACATATGTATGTGTGTGTGTGTGTGTGTGTGTGTGTGTGTGTGTGTGTTTAAACATCTCTTGAATTAAGTAATTCATATGTTTATAAAATAGCCTTTCTGAATAAGTTGGGCTACTCACAGTAAAAAACTAAAGCTAAATTTAGAGTATAAATATATTATATAAAGAAGCTGTACTTGTTTGAAATTTTAAACAGTTATAATAAAGAAGAAATCAATTGGGTTGTGATTGCAGTTGAAATATTGCTTGGTGTTAAAAAATGCTAAAAATTAATGAAATTCTATAGCTTCATATTTAGTTAACATTTTATTTTGAAGAACTTCTTATAAAACTACATTTATTTACTCTCAAAAATAATTTAATACAAATACTACATGAAGTTTAAGATCAATACATTAGCATCACTTAGCATCTGCCTTCACACAATTCTAAACTTTAATACATATTCATATCTCCTGGGGCTTTTGTTAAATATCCATGATCTCATTCAGCATGTCTTGGGTGAGGCATAGATTTTGCATTTCTAACAACCCCCCTGTAATGTCAATACAGCTGAACCACCTGCTTGGAAGTTCATCATCAAAACATTTGACTTTTTCCTATTTAATGCTTTACAGGCCTGATGTGCTGCTTATTACACTGATGGAAAAATAAAAATAACACATAAGATGTTGTCTTCCAATTGTAGGAAGATCAGAACACGTTTTCTAAATAATCAATCATTTTTTGGATATGTTTAACTAGAAAAATCTGTTTGATTCAAACCACACACATTACACACATTACAGCAATTATTCTCATACTACAAACTATGCTTTCCTCTATATGTACATTTTAAAGCATTTGTCCCACTGAATATTATTCCATCTCTGTAATCACAGCCTTTATTATTCTTCTGAAATATTTATCATTACCATTATTTTCTCTATAAAATGTTAATTTTATTACATAGGAAACCAAGAACAGCAGATCACAAAATAAAATAGGCATTTTGACTTATCTCAATTATTAATTAGGTCTCCACACATAACAGGTGATCAATTAAACTGCAATCCATCCTTAATAAAGGGAATTAGTCATTCTTCAAGTCAGTTGATTATGTTGATTAGAATCTTAATGTTCTAGTTTTTATTCCCTTTAATTTTACCATTTATAATCGTAATAGAAAGTGCTAAAGATTATTGAGACCGAACCCAAGCCTCCATGGATGAACAATTTTAATCCTTTTAGAGTTTCATAGCACCAATACAATCTAATGAAATTTCAGCACTGAGAAATAAAGGAACATTTTTCAGGTGTGTTTATACAATTAAAATGAGCCAGTGCATACTAAATACTTCCTTTTTATGCAGCTGATACCATTTTATGCATCTAGTATGAAGCATTTTGTGAGATAATTGAATCAAAGCATTACACTAAGGACTCAAATAATATAGTCCATATGCTTGATCATATTTTCCAAGAGTTCATTACACATTACCTACTGTGCTCTAATGTCATAGAAAATACATATTCTACATTGAATATTTATCACTCTATTTTAAGTATGTATTTGCATATGTGTTGCTGTTTAGATTGTAAGTTTAAAGCAGAATTTATGTCTTGCATCCATAGTTGCTAATATGGGGATTGCACAATTTTAGTTGTGTTCCTCTCTCTTGTGACCCCATGGACTTTAGCCCACCAGGCTCCTCTGTCCATGGGATTTCCCAGGCAAGAATACTAGTGTGGGTTGACATATCTTCTCCAGGGGATCTTCCTGACCTAGGGAAGGAACCTGTGTCTCTTGCATTAGCAGGTGGATTCTTTACCACTGAGCCACCAGAGAAGCCTAGAGATTGCACAAGTTTCAGTAAATTTTTTTGAACTGCGTTGAATATTATTTTTATTCTAAAATATTTCAGTGAGAGGGAAACGTGGTTCCTCCCCCTAAAAAAAAAAAATCACAACCACATGTCGAGGACCATTTATATCATTTTATGCTTATATTCTCTTTATATATAACATCACAGCCCTCACACAAGACATTAGTCAAATAGACAATCGACACATCATTGTTGAATGAAAAATAAACTCTAAGATTTGCTAGTCTCAGATAAATTACCAAACATTGTGAAGATTACTGTCAATACAGACAGAATTCCAAGAAGCTTGATCCTTGCTATACTTCTCCGATTCAAAATCTTCACAGATTCCCCACTCAAGCAAGATCTTTCCAAATTAATTTTATTCTCCAGGCATATGGCTTGCACATAAACCAGCAATACACTTCTCCAGCTATACATGCTAACATCTTAACAAGATAATTTGCAAAAGTAGATATAACCCATATAAATCCTAGGCAATGGCTGGATAAAGCTCATGCTGGGTAAAGAGAAGCACTGCTGAGTGAAACACGTAACTTGGTGAGGCCACTTTTCTCTAAGATTCTTGCTAATAAGGTAAAGAATAGCACCAAGAGTTTTTGCTACCTTCTCAGCAGTCTTTTTAACTCCAACAGCCAGCATGACAGTCCCAGATGTAACTTGATCCACGAACAAGTTAGCACTGCTAATACAGCTGTGACATTACACCTGCTGCTTCCTGGAAGTCTTATTCTGCTGTAGTAGGATTTATTTCATTACGTGGCAATTGGTAGCTAGAATGCTCTCAGGGTAACTTGAAGATGTTAGGATAAAAGCCATCTGGTACCCAATTTTATCTGATCCAGGACTTGAACTGTTTCTAAAAAGCAGTGAGTGAAGAGATAGGGAGAGAGAGTTTGGGAGTTTGATTAGGAATTCCTACCCACGATGAGTGTCATTTCTCATTTTCACATTATTAATAGAATATGAGAAAAAATATCCATAGCTGGAAAATAGAACCCATTAAACATCATTCCCATTCACATTTGTTTCTATAAAGACCTGCATGCACCAATACTGTATAAACAAGCACTGCTCACTTCAGCTCACTTTACTACGTGAATGTGTGACACAGGTACTTCAATGAGTAATGCAAAATGAGTTCTTATTGTTATACTTGAAAATGCAAAAACTATACCTGATACTCATTTGTGAAAATTAGTCAAAATTAGTGCACACATGGAGATATACTATGAATCAATAAAATATACTTAACATAAAAGTATAGTTATTACATGAGTATCAGCACAGTGATAAAAGATAGATCTTGGTGGCAGTGATGAGAGAGAAGGTCAGGCTTAAATAAAAGAAGCAGTAAATTTGATCAACAGTACTTTTTAAGCCTAAACATGCTTCAGTATCTGAACATTACTAGAAAGGCCATTGGAGAAGGCAGTGGCACCCCACTCCAGTACTCTTGCCTGGAAAATCCCATGGACAGAGGAGCCTGGTGGGCTGCAGTCCATGGGGTCGCTGAGTCGGACACGACTGAGCAACTTCACTTTCACTTTTCACTTTCATGCATTGGAGAAGGAAATGGCACCCCACTCCAGCATTCTTGCCTGGAGAATCCCGGGACAGGGGAGCCTGGTGGGCTGACGTCTATGGGGTCGCACAGAGTCGGACACGACTGAAGCGACTTAGCAGCAGCAGCAGCAGCAGCAAAGGCCATTGTAGATAGCCTACATTACCTCTACATGGAGGTCCATTACATAAAAAGTATTAACTCCAAAATTATATATCTGTAGCTGAAATATACAACTGGCATAGCATTGCATCAGTTATAGTTCAACTTCTGAGGACATAAAGAGACTAGTCATCATTTATGACCATTTTTCATAATGCTTGGCTCAATCCTAAGTAGTAATTTCATCACAGTTTTCAACTGAACCAAAAAGAGAATATAAGATTTATCTTCTCATACTTATTGAACTTTTTAAAAAGCTATCAGTGCCTAAGTATAGACTCTAGACTAAAGCATATTATTGGTTTTTTAAAATCCTTGGAGTAGTATGTGATATTATGATGAACTCCTCAATGAACTAGTCATAGAAATTGGTGTGTATATGTTTTTACCCATCTGAGTGGAGTAGGTTTAGAATTTTCATTCTATAAATGAGGCTACTGAGGTTCAGAATTATTCTCTTGGCAGTGTTTATGGAGTATTGTTTCTGTGCCTTATATTTTGCAATATGAAAGTTGTTACATTTCAGTGAGAAGCTAGATGGTTCTCAGTATCCAAGAATGAACAGTGTGGATGGGTGAAAGGAACATCTAATCTAAACACAGGTGGTCTGAGACATCTTTTTGGAGGAAATCACGGTTTAGCTGACATAGTTGGAAACAGGGTGTCATTGTGTGTGTATGTGTGTGCATGTTGTGTGAGCACACATATGCACAAGTTTGCAGATAAGTGCAGGAATTAAACTGAGTTGTGAGAACACAGTGGGATGGAACTGTGTTCCAGGAATTAGAAAAATGGGTCATAAGTACATGATGGATTATGAATAAGGGGCAAATGTGAAAAGCTCAGAGGAAAAAAGAAGACTATGCACTGATGAAAGGAAATGATTTCACTTTCTTTGACACAATTGTAGACAACTAAATTCAAATCTAAATTTAGGCCCAGGTCTATTACAATGTGAATTCCAAATCTTCTAACCTTCAGCCACAATTTTCTCCAACATAGCTAGGGCTGTATTATGACTTCTCTGGACAGTTTGCCTTCATGGGGTTTTTTGTTGATAAAATAATATTAGAAAATTTATTTTTCAACAGCATTCAAATAAAGACACACATGTTAATACTATTTATTAAAGTATTATCTTTGACTTAAAATTCAATTTTTCCTCTAACTTAAAAAATACAAACATTTTTTCAAGGTCCCCTTCCCCCAAAATAATGAGGATCCTAAGCTCTGTGCTTATTTATTTTTTTTACTTTACAATATTGTACTAGTTTTGCCATACATCAACATGAATCTGCCATGGGTGTACACGTGTTCCCAATCCTCAAGCCCCCTCCCACCTCCCTCCCCATACCATCCCTCTGGGTCATCCCAGTGCACCAGCGTAGTGTGCTTAGTCGTTCAGTCATGTCCAACTTCTGCCCACTCTGTGGACTGTAGCTCTCCTATTCTACCTAATGGAGAAATCAACCCTGACCTTAGCAGCAGATATATGTTCAAGTACTTTTAAACTGAACTTCAGAGATGATTTTCTTCTCTTAGAACTTAACCTGATGGATAGGGAAACAATTTTAAGAGTAATGTTATGTGATGTGCTCAGTCTCCAAGAGTTAGTGTCATAACCAGAGATATAACTCAGGTCACCAGATTTCCCTTGCACTGTTCTGAAATGTCTTGCATCATTTAATAATGAATAGATGTTATTATGATTAAAACTTACACTTTTAATGCTCTTATCTAGAAGACACCCTGGTTAGTTTCCAGTGAGCTGAGCACAAGTAAGACAGATCCATTGGGAATGGGAGATTTCTGTCACCGCAGGAGGTGTGGGACCTACAGACCATGGATGTATCAGGACACGTGCAGTAAGATTCTGGGTGAGTGCATGCATGCTCAGTGGCTTCAGTTGGGTTCAACTCTTTGCGACCCTAGGACTGTAGCCTGCCAGGCTCCTCCGTCCATGGCATTCGCAAGGAAAGAATAATGGATTGGGTTGCCATGCCTAAAGAATATTTAGTTAAAATGTTACTAAAATGTTGTGTTAAGACTTATAAATTCTACAGATTGCTTTTAACTTGAAATACATCACTGACATGTTGAATTTTATGTATAAATTTATTATTCAAGTCCCCTTGAGAACAAAGATTCAACAGATAATTTTTCTTTTCTAAGGAATATGTCTCTGGAAAGCAAGTTGGAATTGGTTAAGATTGTAAAGTAGTTAATAAAAAGGGGATTTTTTACATATAACTGATTCACTTTGCTGCACACTAGAAACTAATACAACATTGTAAAGCAACTATATCCCAATAAAAATTAACAAAGAAGGGCAGAATTTTGAAATTTTCCTTTAAGAGCACAATTACACTCAGAGGTTGATATCCCCTGTCCTCACTAACTCATATCCAGGTCCTGGCCTTACCACCAATCCCCTCCTAGGTCTCTTGGAATTCCAAATGAAATACAACTTGCAATATTTCACATAAGAAGTTTTATGATTACCCAGTTTTGAAAATTTTGGTGTCTGCATATGTGTATATGACTTTTTGGTAGTGGAAACATCAATGGGGAAATTATTACCTGCAATTATTTTTAACCTTTACAGTAGCTTCACTGAATCATTTGATATCCAAATCCAATGGAAAAAAATCAGTATAACAAAAATCCCTATATTTATTGAAGGTACTAAAGCCGTAAGTTTTTAGACATTAAAAGAGGTTATGCACTGGCCCCTGAAACAATTATATACATACATTCAGTCACAATCACTGTGGGAACCAGAAGGATTCATCATTTCAATAAGAACTCAGCAGGTTAAGACTAGTGTCAGAAAAGAGACAGTACATCAGAATTGGATCATTAGGACTCAATCTATCAGTTTTGAAAATTTTGGTGTCTGCATATGTGTATATGACTTTTTGGTAGTGGAAACATCAATGGGGAAATTATTACCTGCAATTATTTTTAACCTTTACAGTAGCTTCACTGAATCATTTGATATCCAAATCCAATGGAAAAAAATCAGTATAACAAAAATCCCTATATTTATTGAAGGTACTAAAGCCGTAAGTTTTTAGACATTAAAAGAGGTTATGCACTGGCCCCTGAAACAATTATATACATACATTCAGTCACAATCACTGTGGGAACCAGAAGGATTCATCATTTCAATAAGAACTCAGCAGGTTAAGACTATTGTCAGAAAAGAGACAGTACATCAGAATTGGATCATTAGGACTCAATCTATAAAATGGCATCTATTCAGTTAACTGCAAAATATTATTTTAAGGCAGAGTGCTAATCAACCTTTCCTAGGTCCCTGGGATAATTGGTATAACTTCTATGTATACTCCATCCACATAGACATGAAAAATTTGAATTTTTACATGAAGTTACTTATTATATGGCATTATATCCTGATTTTTTAAAAAAAATTTATTAATTAGATGATAATTGCTTTACAATATTGTATTAGTCTCTGCCATACATCAACATGAATCAGTCATAGGTATACATATGTCTCCTCCCACCTGAACCTCCTTCCCACCTAACCCCACCCCTCTAGATTGTCATAGCGTACCAGGTTTGAGCTCCCTGTGTCATATAGCAAATTCCCACTGGCTTTCTATTTCACATACCCTGACATTTAAATCATTCCTCTAAATAGGTATTCTGCATCTTGAGGAAATGCATTTTCCTACTGTTTTGTGTGTGTGTGTGTGTCTGTGTGTCTGTGTGCCATAAATGGTCCCTGATGGACTAAGTTAATCAAAGGAAGTATCAATACTATATACCACGCATTTCCATTTGGAGCCATTTTATTTTCCTGACTTCTACCACCACATGGCTTCTTATGTTAAAGAATCTGCCTGCCAGTACAGGAGATGCAAGAAACACAGGTTCAATTCCTGGGTCAGGAGATTCCCTGGAGGAGGCAATGGCAACTCACTCTAATATTCTTCCCTGGAAAATTCCATGGACAGAGGAGCCTGGTGGGCTACAGTCCATGGGTCTGAAAAACAGTTGGACATGACTGAGTGATTTTCACTCACAATAATTATATAACAACAATGTATCTCGCTGGAGGACATGTTTCTTATTCTTAACAAGATACTTCAGAATAATCTGTTATCTTAAGATGTATATGTGAGAGAGTGGGTCTGGTAAGACCTTTCTATTGCTAGGAACCCATTGAAAAAGTATATAAAGCCCCACCCAAACTAGTAAGTGGATCAGTCTCCACCTCAGTTCTGATGATTTTGTCAGAAGTTTTCTATATCATTTTTACACTCTAATATAACTTTTGCCACACAAAGCTCTGAGTGACTGAAGCTGAGTCCCTGGTCTTCAAGCAAAATTCTTTCCTTTGGAGATCACAAATCTGACAATATTCATCATAAACTATCACCATTATATCCACTACTATGGGCAAGAACCCCTTGAAGAAATGGAGTAGCCCTCATAGTCAACAAATTAATCTGAAATTCAGTTCATGAGTGGAATCTCAAAAATGACAGAATGATTTCTGTTTTTGTTTCCAAAGCAAACCATTCAATATCACAGTAATCCAAGTCTATGCCCCAACCACTAATGCTGAAGAAGCAGAAGCTGAATGGTTTTATGAAGACCTCCTAGAACTAACACCAAAAAAAGATGTCCTTTTCATCACAGGCGACTGGAATGCAAAAGTAGGAAGTCAAGAGATACCTGGAGTAACAGGCAAATTTGGCTTTGGAGTACAAAATGAAGCATGGCAAAGGCTAAAAGAGTTTAGACAAGAGAACGCATTGCTCAGAGAAACACCCTCTTCCAACAACACAAGAGATAACTCTACACATGGACATCACCAGATGGTCAATACCAAAATCAGATTGATTATATTCTTTGCAGCCAAAAACGGAGCAGCTCTATAGAGTCAGCAAAAACAAGACTGGGAGCTGATGTGACTCAGATCATGAACTCCTTATTGCAAAATTCAGACTTAAATTGAAGAACGTAGTGAAAACCCCTAGACCATTGAGGTACGCTGCTGCTGCTGCTGCTCCTGCTAAGTCACTTCAGTCATGTCCGACTCTGTGCAACCCCATAGATGGTGGCCCACCAGGCTCCCCTGTCACTGGGATTCTCCAGGCAAGAACACTGGCGTGGGTTGTCATTTCCATCTCCAATGCATGAACGTGAAAAGTGAAAGTGAAGTCGTTCAGTCGTGTCCGACTCTTAGCAACCTCATGGACCACAGCCTACAGGGTTCCTCCATCCGTGGAATTTTCCAGGCAAGAGTACTGGAGTGGGGTGCCATTGCCTTCTCCACATTGAAGTATGACCTAAATCAAATCACTTATGATTATACAGTGGAAATGAATAAGAGATGCAAGGAATTAAATCCAATAGACAGAGTACCTGAAGAACTATGGACAAGGCTTCCTAATATTGCATAGCCAGTGGTGAACAAAGCTTTTCTAAGTGGTCTATGCATATAAATAGAGAAAAACAATAGAATGGGAAAGACCAGAGATCTCTTCAATAAAATTAGAGATACAAGGGGGGAAGATTGGCACAATAAAGGACAGAAATGGTATGCATTTAACAGAAGCAGAGAGGTTAAGAAGAGGTGGCAAGAATACACAGAAGAACTATACAAAAAGATCTTAATAACCCAGACAATCATGATGGTGTGATCACACACCTAGAGCCTGACATCTTGGAGTGGAAAGTCAAGGGGGCCTTAGGAAGCATCACTAATAACAAAGGTAGTGGAGGTGAGCTATTCCTGCTGAGTTATTTCAAATCTTAAACAATGATGCTCTTAAGGTACTGCACTCAATATGGCAGCACATTTGGAAAACTCAGCAGTGGCCACAGGACTGGAAAAGGTCAATTTTCATTCCAATCATGAAGAAAGGCAACGCCAAAGAATGCTCAAACTACCACACAATTGCACTCATCTCACATACTGCAAAGAATACTCAAAATTCTCCAAGCCAGGCTTCAACAGTACATGAACTGAAAACTTCCAGATGCTCCAGCTGGATTTAAAGAAAGGAAGAGGAACCAGAAATCAAACTGCCAACATCTGCTAGATCATAGAAAAAGCAAGGGAATTTCGAAAAACATCTACTCATGCTTCATTGACTATGCTAAAGCCTTTGGCCGTGTGGATAACAGTAAACTATGGAACAATTTTTAAAGAGATGGGAATACCAGACCAACCTACCTGCCTCCTTATAAATCTGTATGTAGCTCAAATAACAAGAACTGGATATGGAACAATGGACTGGTTCCAAAATGGGAAAGGAGTATATCAAGGGCATATGTCACTTTGCTTATTTAACTTATATACATCATTTAAAACGCCAGGCTGGATGAAGCACAAGCTGGAACTAAGATTGAGAGGAGAAATAGCAATAATCTCAGATCTGCAGATGACACCGCCATTATGGTAGAAAGCAAAGAGGAATTAAAGAGTCTCTTAATGAAAGTGAAAGAGGAGAGTGAAAAAGCTGGCTTAAAACTCAACATTCAAAAAATGAAGATCATGGCAGCCAGTCCCATTACTTCATGGCAAATAGTAGAGGAAACAATGGAAATAGTGACAGACTTTATTTTCTTGGGCTCCAAAATCACTGCAGATGGTGACTACAGTGATGAAATTAAAAGATGCTTGCTCCTTGGAAGAAAAGCTATGACAAACCCACACAACGTATTAAAGAGCAGAAATGTTACTTTGCCAGCAAAGTCTGTCTAGTCAAAGCAATGTTTTTTTCAGTAGTCATGCATGGATGTGAGAGTCTGGCCATAAAGAAAGCTGAGCAGTGAAGAATCTGCTTTTGAGCTGTGGTGATTCTTGAGAGTCCCTTGGACTGCCAGGAGATTAAATAAGTCAATCCTAAAGGAAATGAATCCTGAAAATTAATTGGAAGGACTGACGCTAAAGCTGAAGCTCCAATACTTTGGCCACCTGATGTGAAGAGCTGACTCATTAGAAAGACCCTGATGCTGGGAAAGATGGAAGGCAAGAGGAGGGTGGGACAACAGAGGATGAGATGATTGGATGGCATCACCAGCTTGATGGACCTGGTTTTGAGCAAGCTCCTGAAGTTGGTGATGGACAGTGAAGCCTGGTGTGCTGGAGTCCATGGGATCACAAAGAATCCAACATGACTGTGTAACTGAACTGGCTGATGTAGAATAAATCAGCCTCAAAATGCATATATAGTACATGAAATCATTTACATAACATTTTTGAAGAAGTAAAAGTCTAGAGATACATAACACCACAGATTAATAATGGTTTCTAGGGTGCAGTTACCACAAATTGACATCAGGAAACTTTTGATGATGATAGCAACATTCTCTATCCATTCTTTTATATTTGTTGTAAGTCTCTACATACTTGTCAAAATTTATAGAATTTTATATTACAAAGGATGATTTTTACTGTTTGCAAACTATATCTTTGTACAAATGACCAACAAATGAAAATGTGCTCAACATCACTAAACATCAGGGAAATGAAAATCAAGACCACTATTGAAATCTCACCTCACACCTGTCAAGAGGCCTATTATGTAAAAGGATAAATGCCATTATAAATGCCAGTTTTTAAAAAGGATATTCACCTTTATTGCACTTTCCTTTATGGGCTATTAAATATTTTACTAATTAAGCATTTAAGAATGTACACTTGTATAAATTATTCAGGAGACAAAAAATACTGCATAATATTTATACATCTAAATATTCAATTTCTAGAAAAGGTTTATAATTTCTGAAATTTTATTCTTATCAATGGATCCTTTATTTTACTTTGAGAGGCTGGCATTATGAAAAAAAAAAAGTCCTAAATTCTATGCCCCGTCTCTCTTCCTGTTACTATTTTACTCTAGCTAGTTTTCCGTTGTCAAAACAACAGGTTAAACCTAGCACCTAACTGTGCCAAATCTCTTTTGGAAAGAAACCTCCATAATCTCTTCAGGACTTTATTTCCTCAGCTTGACCTGGACACTCCAGTTTCCAAAATGAGGGAGTCAGTGCAATGGTGCATAAAATATGAGGGCTCTGAAAGCCCATGCCTGCTTAGGGGAGTGTGTAATTTAATAAAGTGTTCATTGATGTCAGCACACTGACTCATCACACTTGTGTTGATGTTGCAGCCTGCAGCACAGAGACTCCTACTGCTAATTAGATGACTGAAGCAAGATTATATTTCCCTTGGAGATAGACACAAAGGCGAGAGAGTTATTCTCAAAGGTATTTTCAATTTACAAGTATTTGATGGGACAGAACCAAAATAGGAACAGGCACACTGTAGGGGCGGCCAACTAGGGAAATGAACTCGACACAGTTGCATTATTTACAAGAACGAAAGTCATAAAAGACACCACCAGGCTTCTATTGTTCCTACTTTATTCCCACATAAATTTCTAACATAAATTATGAAGAAGGAATAATATTTTTATGGCTGATGTGCTAAGCTTTTTAACAATTCCTTGTAAATCCTAGAAAAATTCAAGACCTCTGAGTTGAAATCCATATGTTGGAATTTACACTTTGTTATCTCAGGACATCTATTAGTTTTACCTTTTATAATTATGTGCAAAAAAGTCAAATGAATGATATCTCCAAAGATGTTGAATTATATATCAGTCACAGAGTTAGGAGAGGCTTTTCGCCTAAGATCATACAAATGAAAGCTTTGCTCATACTGAAGCGAAAGCAAATCTCTGTGATAATTTTCATTAAAG
Source organism: Aepyceros melampus (assembly GCA_006408695.1). Lineage (NCBI taxonomy): Eukaryota > Metazoa > Chordata > Mammalia > Artiodactyla > Bovidae > Aepyceros > Aepyceros melampus. Next base: position 82,339 of record SJXQ01010007.1, on the reverse strand, counting down.
GGTTGTAATACTTCAAATATTTTATCTCATAACCTGACCTAAATATTAAAGATTATCTAGTGATAAAAAGTATTTACTCAGTATTATTGTAAAGATGATTTTATATTTTTAAAGTAAGTCCTCAATTTTTATTCATTTGTTTTGCATTTGATAACATCAAATGGAAACTTTAGTTGCCTGATAATGTTTGAACCTTCAGTTTGCTATGAAATACTTTGACAAGAGTGAAGTAAGCCAGAAAGAAAAACACCAATACAGTATACTAACACATATATATGGAATTTAAAAGATGGTAATGATAACCCTGTATGCGAAATAGCAAAAGAGATACAGATGTATAGAACAGCCTTTTGGACTCTGTGGGAGAAGGAGAGGGTAGGATGATTTGGGAGAATGGCATTAAAACATGTATAATATCATATAAGAAACAAATCACCAGTTTAGGTTCAATGCATGGTGCAGGATGCTTGGGGCTGGTACACTGGGATGACCCAGAGGGATGGTGTTGGGGGGGGAGGTGAAAGGGGAGTTCAGGACTGGGAACACGTGTACACCCATGGTGGATTCATGTTGATGTGTGGCAAAACCAATACAATATTGTAAAGTTAAAAATAATAATAATAATAATAAATAAAAAATTTTAAAAATCAATTAAAAAAAGAAATATTATTAGAAGAAAGGAAACTACTAAACAGTGTGTATGAGGTAATGTTTTGTATTTTTGTAATACTAACGTGGACATATTCTTACAAAAGAAAGTAAATTGTAGACAGAATTATCCTGTTTTTAAAAAGGCATTTCTTTTATTTATTTATTTATTTTTTTAAATTTTTAGCTGTATCACATGGTAAATATTGGTCTCTGATCAGAGATTGAACCTGTGTCCCCTGCATTGGAAATGTGGAGTCTTAACCACTGGATTGCCATGGAAATCCCCAGCATGATCCCATTCTAAACCAGGGCTAATGAGAAAACAGTGCTAATGAGAAAAGGTATGGAATAATAATTGATTTGTTAGGAAACTGAGCCATCTCTCTTGACTTTTCTTATTGTCAATACATGTTGCTCTCTAATGTTTTATTTTACTTATTTTATTATATTTTTTTTAGCAAACAAGTTCAAAATAGTGCAAATTTTACTATTCTGATCTTTTAATGAAAAGAAACCATTAACAGTTTTATCATTCTGTTACTTAAACATTTTAATGAACAATTATTTAATAGTATATCTTGTAAAAACCAGATACTGTGATAAATAATCACGATTTAAAAGGTATAATGATACTATTTTTTACCTGTTTAAAATTCTTAGGGACAATAGAGGAAAATGAATAAACAGCATTTTTAAAGATATTAAACTTTGAGCATTTTAAACATCCCCATTACATGTCCTTGTTACCACACCCCAAATGATTTAACATTATTCTTTTGGCTAGAGATTTCAAGTATCAGGCTCTGACAGTGTGGAAAGAATAAGATTGTGAATACTTAGCATGGAATTTTAAATTGTATTTTCCTCAGCAAAAACATCAGTATTTGCAAAATAAGTGCCTTGAAAGTCAGTAATTATTGTGTTTGCAAAGCTTTCTTAATTATCTCAGTGTGGAGAGAACTAACAATAAAATGTAGGATAATTCCCACATCACTGGAAAGAGAGAGATCACTATGGATTCTGAAAAATGGCTCCCATGATAGAAATAGAATGTATAATGGTCAGTGGTCAAATAGTGTTAGTCTCCTGGCCCCTGGCGCCTTCTTCCTTTTCCATGACCAAGTCAACATCCTTGAGGCTTGATGGAGGAAAAGTTAGAAGCACAGACTGGGTGGTAGGGAAAAAAAAATGAGGAATGTATCTAGCCTCACAGAGCTCTAAATAACTGAGCATATTGTGAGGAAGAAACTCCAGAACTAGTTTTGTCTTGAGACAGTTCTAGAAAACCAACTTTTATATGAGCAATTATCATATGCTAACTATCAAGCAAGGTACTTTCACAAGTGCTAGAAAGTGAAAGTGAAATAGCTCAGTCCATTGTATCTGACTCTTTGTGACTCCATGGACTGTAGCCTACCAGGCTCCTCCATCTATGGGATTTTCCAGGCAAGAGTACTGGACTGGGTTGCCATTTCCTTCTCCAGGGGATCTTCCCAACCCAGGGATGGGACCCAGGTCTCCTGCATTGTAGGCAAAATGCTTTTACCATTTGAGCCACCAGGGAAGTCTCAATTCATTCTTAAACTACTGTAAATTAATTTCTAATTATACAAATCAGAGAAATAAGGCAAAGAATCTTCAAGATACATGAGTTGGGCTACAGAAAATAACATCATATAAATAGCTTCTCAAATATAAATTGAATTATATAATCTTAATTTCAATAAACAGTAGTTTTATAGTCCATCTGAAAATATTAACCAGGGTCATTTGTATTTTTGCTTCCATTATGCTAATTGCATTTGATTAAATTTAGAGATAGATATTTAAATATTAATGTTTTTTCATATTATAAATATGAATGCTTGGCCTCTATTTCAAAAACACTTATGAATAAAACATTACATTTCCTCTGAATGGCAAAGTTAAACAGATCCACGAAATGGAATTAGGACCCCTGAATATAAAAATTATATTGATTTAATTTATTTCTGGTGAAATCTTCATACTAACATCAATAATATTTCCTGGCAATATTCTCATTTTCAAGGTTTTATTTTTCCCAGTTCAAAACCCCAAGATTTTAAGTGCCTTGTACTTACTTGCACTTAGAGGGTAGGGAAGAAAGATGGGAAATGATAAAGAGGTAAAGAAATGTAAATTAAGAGGTGAAAATGAGGGCGGGTGCTGGGCCTCTGACTGATCTCAAGGTATGTAACTGTTTCTCTGCTGTCACTGAAGGATCAACAAATAATGTTTAGTAAAAGAAAAAAGAAAAAGTACAAAAAAGCTTCTTCAGAGCCAACACTGACTGAGCGCTATCATGCCATTTCATCTTAGATTATTTACTGTTCTAATATGTACCCCTAAGATCTAGCATGGATCTTTGATCACATAGTCACTCAACAAATTCGTACAAAACACTTTATATATTTCCCTAATAGAATACTTACAACTAAGTTATATTAAATATTAATCGCATTGACTTGATAAAGAAGTCTGAGGGATTAACTAACATATTTAATGCAATAAAGCTAGTAAATAGCAAAACTCAGATTTTAAAAGTCATTCTCTCCTGTTAAGTATACTATCTTCTAACAGTAGACTGTTAATTACTTATACAACAACAACATAAAAGAGAGAATAAACAGGATCATTAGACAAATTGTTAAATTCCTGTCTATTTTTCAGAGTAGATTTTTGTTAATAGTAGTGGAAGGTACGCATCTAAATGTCTTCCAAAGATCTCTTCCTCTTGGTCTTCACACCCATGTGTTGCTCCTTCCTCTTGCATGTGAGCTGGCCTAGTGACTTTATTCTCATCAATACAATACAGGAAAAATGATGGGATATTAATTTCAAAAATTGCCTCTTACTTCTTACTAAGAGGCTCTCTCTACTCTCTCCTCTGCTTGCATGTTTGCATGATTAAGTTGCCGTGAAAGGAAGAATCATTTGCAAGGAGCTGACACCAGCCAATGGCCAGTAACCATCAAAAACCTGGGACCCTCAGTCCAATAACCAGTAAGTAACTGAATCCTGCCAACAACTATCTATTCAGTTGCTTATGATTATACAAAAATAGGAAAGAGACAAAGTGTCCTAGTGGCTCACTGGAAGTAACAATAGTTTCCTATAAATGCTATAATTATTGCGGTTCCAATTGCAATGTGTGCCATCTTTTAAAAACAAAAATTCCTTGGGTATCAATTCCATTTCTTATGGATTTATCCAGTCAATTCAAAGATGCATTTTTTTTTTACATTTTGCCATCTTTGAACACAGAAAATCTCTTTCAATTAACACAAAACAACAGTGCTCACACATCTGATGAATCATAATAACTTACAAATGTGTTAATATACATTTTCAATATTCTTTGCAGTTCTATAATATTGGTGTAAAAAAAGGTTCATGAAAACAATGGTATTTAGAAATTAAGAAATCAATTCCTGAAAATATATAGCCCTCAACTTTATACACATATTTCTTACAGCAGTTTAAATAGTAATTTTTTGCCTTTGTTCTGGTATATTGGTGTGGTCCCATTTAATCAATATAGTGAAACTGATGTGACACAAATTGAACTTTGGGAATAATATATTTTTGTAGTCCATCAAAAACACATGCAGTAATAACATCTTCTGATGGAATACTACTCTTATATGTTTGAGTCTTTTTAAAAGGATGATTGGATTTCTTTATCAGGACTGTGCAGTACCATTTGCAAAGCCTGAAGACACACCCCTGAGAGATATAACTCACATCTACTGCTTTGAGACAAACTGCAAGTAACTGATGGTGGAACTCATTGTCATCATCTCGGATAATCCTACAGCTTTTCCATAGAGACAAAATGCTAAAGAGTGCAATACAGTGATTTCCACTCTACTCTTACTGGAGGTGTCTGTTTCTCAAAACTAAAATGGATAATTGAAGTGCAAATCAGCAGTAGAAAATATGTGGAGAGTCACTTAGGTATCAACACCAAATGTTTACTACCTGTTTTGTTTGACTATGCAGTTAGTGAAAGTACCTTGGAATAACACAGGAGAAATAATACATTTGTATTTGCTTCTGTTAATACATCTATGAGCAAGTATAAATAAATGGGTGGTTAGATAAGATTCATTTTCATTGCAGTATGATTCACTTTTATAGCCTTTCTTGCAAAGTAAGAGACTAAATCATCTTTATTTTCTATGTGCTTTCTTTTCTTCAGTTTTCAAAATTTTGTTCATTGTTTTCATTGTATTCTTCTCTCTATTGTTTGGTTTGCAAACATCCTCTTCACTGAAAACAATGAATTGATAGCTTTAATCTACCACAAAAATGAAAGAATATCCTTGGAAATATCGGGAGTAGGTGGTGAAGACATTCTTGGTATTTAGGAATTAGGCAATGTTGTTACCTATGGCATCCTGGTGATTATTTCAAGCTTTAAATAACTAATTTGGGGGCATATTATTTAATGGCATTCATGAATCAGTCTTTTATGAAGATACAATACACAGCACAGATGAACTTTTTTTTCACCTGTTTTTTTGACAGTTACAGAGGCCTATGAAATGGGTCAGGGATCAATCTCACCATATTTTCTCTGCTGTTGCCTTTCACAACCTTCTCATTGTTGGGGTCACCATCTGATGAAGCAAGAATTCAGTTTTGTTTTTCAGACAATGTAAATAGAGAACCAGGCACATGTGTGCTCAGTAGCTGAGTCATGTCTGACCCTTTGCAATCCATGGACTGTAGCCAAGCTTCTCTGTCCATGGGATTTCTAGGCAAGAATACTGGAGCAGATTGCCATTTCCTTCTCCAGGGATCTTCCCCATTCAGGGATTGAACCCACATCTCCTGTGTCTCCTGTATTGGCAGGCAGACTCTTTACCATTGAGCCACCTGAGAAGGCTAATGATGTCTACATTAATTCCCTCTGCCTAATAGACTAAAAAGTTGTATATGCGGATGGATCCTGGGAACCTGTTTAAACTGAGGTGTAGCACAAAACTTATGTTTACCTTCATTCTCATTTTTTCATTTCACCACTGGCTGGTTCTGTGAAAATCCAAGAGAATAGGGCTCATTTTCTGTAATATTCTCCCTCATTTTCCTACTGCCTAGAAATATAGCTGAAGAAGATGTGGTCTTTGGCTTCAACCATCAGGTCACCTTCAACTGTAGGATCAAATCTGCAGGTATTTGCACCTTCTGATGTCACTGGTACATGTGACCACCTCCACAACTCATTAACATTCATCCTTAACTCTGCTTGCTTTCTTTTTAAATTAACTTTATTGAGGACACATTAGACAGAAAATTTCATATATCAAATGCATGCATTTTGATGAGTTTGGACATGTGCATACACCCACAAAATCCAAACTGTAAACAAGATAGTAAACCTATCCTTCACCTCCAAAAGATTCCTAGTCTCCTTGCTTTTCTCGTGTGTATGTGGTTAGAGCATGCTCTCTGCCTCCTTAGCAAGTTTTTAAATGCACAACACAACATTGTTAACTGTAGGCGCTATGTTGTATAGCACATCTTTAGAAGTTACTCATCTTGTATAAATGTAACTTTATACCCATGAAACAGCTCCTCATTTCTTCCCCTGCCCCATCTTCTCAGAATAGTCAAGTACTCACAATGCATGTAATACAGTTCCTGCCTATTTCTCTGTATTCATTTCTCATGTATTTGTACTGACTGATCTTCTTCTAGTACAGTCGACTCCATTCATTTCACCCAATACTTCAAGTCCATTTTGTATCAGGATCTTTATACTTGCTGTTCCCTCTGCACTGAGAGCTCTTCTACTCACATTTCACATACCTTACATTTCACATTTCTCATCTCAACTTAAATATCACCTTCTCAAAAATGTCTGATGATTCTACTTAAAACTAGCCCTCAGAGACATTTTCCTTCATATCATTCATTACTTTAATATTTTTCATCACAGGGTAATATTATTGTTAATTTGGTCTAATGTTTATGTAGTATCTGTCCCTAAAATATATTCTACACAAATACAAGAAACTAATATTTATTATGTTTTGTTTCAGCCACAATGCACAGAGCAGTACTGGCACGTTTGCAGAACAATGTCTGTTAGCAACAAATCAAATAAAACAAAGAAAGGAAGAATAAATTTAATTATTTTCTAAGGCCTGGGAGCTTCCCTGAAACTTTCTATATTTATCATGGATGCTGCTTTCTGAGGCCTCAATATTCACTTGATTTCTGATTAAGTGTGGATTCACTTTCAAGTCTACCCATTAGACATTCTTTTTATACTGTTTATGTGATAAATTGATTCAATATGTAATTCAGCTTAGTGGTCAAATTTGAATATGCCATATTGTTTGGAAATTATGGCTTGAAGCAACAAGTGGTTCTTACTGTGATCGGGCATAGAAGATATTCACTACCCAAATGTTTGGCAAATACAGATTATGATTTGACTATAGAGGATTTTTTTTTTTGTTTTTTTTTTTTTTTCCAGAGAAGGCAATGGCAACTCACTCCAGTACTCTTGCCTGGAAAATTCCATGGACGAAGGAGCCTGGTAGGCTGCAGTCCATGGAGTCTCTAAGAGTCAGACACAACTGAACGACTTTCCTTTCACTTTTCACTTTCATGCATTGGAGAAGGAAATGGCAACCCACTCCAGTGTTCTTGCCTGGAGAGTCCCAGGGATGGGGGAGCCTGGTGGGCTGCCATCTATGGGGTTGCACAGAGTCAGACATGACTGAAGTGGCTTAGCAGCATAGAGTTTTTAATTTTCTTTTCACATTGCCAAGGTACAAGCACGCTTTCTGTTTTAAATACTCCAGATTATATCCATGGCAACTATACTTTTTAACACAAATGTTGCTTATAATTATCTGTTATACTTTTTCAAAAAAAAAGTATAGATTCCATTACAATGTATGGACTTAAGCTTTCTTTGGCAAGTTAGAAAAAGAGGGAGGGTCTAGTTGTAGTAATTTTTAATAGTTATCCAGGTTGAGTAAAAAGGTGGACTTTAGTTATCTCACTTTTCTGTTGCAACCAATATTTAAAAGTTTACTAAGTTACTGAAAATGGCAACCCACTCCAGTATTCTTGCCTGGAGAATTCTATGGACAGAGGAACCTTGCGGGCTACAGTCCATGGGGTCGCAAGAGTTGGACAGGACTGAATGACTTTGACTACTTGACTAAGTTACTGAAAGGAGAATGATTTTATGTGTTTTCTGAGGATAAAGAGCATCAGAAATTTGTTTCTTCAGCAATACATTTGTATTGTGGCTAGTATTATGGTTTTCAAGAGGTGTTTTTTTTTTGTTTGTTTTGTTTTTGCATTTTAAGGGAAGAACACTGAATACGTGTTCTACACTTGAGAATTTCTTAAAGATGAAAGATGATAAACCAAAGGAGAAGAAAGTACACAATAAATCAATATAAAAACCAGTCTAGCACTGATAAATATCAATGAAATCACCAGAGTGTAAGAGTTATTACTAGGTTGGAATTGCTTTGGAAAATCTAGACATAACTAACATTTTCCAGGTTAATAAAAAAGTATTATATGATCAATTATTATTTTGTGAGAATTTGGTGTGAAACAAAATGAAATTTGTTCTCCAGAATGTTTTGGTAGGCATTCAGATGCTTTAATTGATTCCAGATAAACAGAAGTATCAAATTTATATATCAAATAGACCACTGGACTAAGGCCAAAACCTTGTGTTTACCCATTTGTATGTCAGCTAAATTTACTCTATGCTATGACCACAGATTACACTGATGCTCAGAGTACATGCTCTTTCTTTCCTCTAGCTTCTCTCTTATGAGAATACTTTCTTTCTTTTTCAAGAATGTCTAAGCAAGATAGTGATTTTAGAAAAACACAAATCTCTCATATTATGATTCCATTTAGTTTAACATCTCCTTTTATTTTTTTTCTGAGTTTCTTTAAAAAAAAAAAAAACTAGTTTAATTTTGCAATGTCTTTCTCTTTTTGCATGCCATGAAGTACACACACACACACACACACACACATGTGTAGATATATATAGTTTTCAAATGTTTACAATGTTATGCTGGTTTTGACCATGCCTTTCCGTGCTTAGTTGCTCAGTTGTGTATGACTTTTTGCACCTCCATGAACTGTAGCCCATTAGGCGCCTCTGTCCATGGAATTCTCCAGACAAGAATACTGGAGTGGGTTGCCATTCCCTTCTCCAGGGGATCTTCCCAACCCAGGGATTGAACTGGGGTCTCCTGCATTGTAGGCAGTTTCTTTACTGTCTGAGCCATCAGAGAAGCCCAAACAACAATGCAAATCAGCCATAATTATATGTACATCTGCTCTCTTGATAGCCTCCTTCTGCTCCCCATCCCATCTCTCCAAGGCATCTCCTTTTAAAACCCATATCCCTTTTGTGCAAGGCCATTCCTGAAAAGAATGGCAAATCCAGCCCCTTGCAAATGCCAAGTTGTGTATGCCTAGAGAACTTACAGCAGTTTTTCAACAACAGCACTGGTAATATTTTGAACTGAGTAATTCTTGGCTGTGGGAGGCCATTCTATGGAATGCATCCTTGGCCTTCAAACCTTAAGGCCAGTGGTAATGCCCCCTGCTTAGCTGTGACAGACAAAAATATCTCTGCTGCTACCGTTGCTAAGTCACCTCAGTCGTGTCCGATTCTGTGCAACCCCAAGGACTGCAGCCTACCAGGCTCCTCCGTCCATGGGATTTTCCAGCCAAGAGTACTGGAGTGGGTTGCCATTGCCTTCTCTACATAGTGCCAAACATTCTCTGGGGGAGGAGGAGGAAAACTGCCCCAATTAAGAACCACAAGATTGCAAAGTTGCCTAGAATATTTATATTTAGATGGATAATTTAATTAAGCACTGAAAGCAAACTCTAAGCAAAATGTGCACATTTAAAGGAAAAAGAAGACTGAAATCAGCACCTGGCTAAAGTCCTAAAAAGAAGTAGGCCTTAAGCATATGTTTGCTAATTAATTTGTTGCAATCTTACAAGAGAAGCCAATATTTTTATAGCCTATTTTTCTATTTTTCCATTTCTAAGCTATTTTCATAAAAGCTTGTAATTCAAAATGACCTCAGGGTTAATCTAATCCATATCAGTAATTGTACAAATGCAAAATATGAGTCATCATTCCCAAAGGCTTATACTAGCATAGCTCATCCAATCACCCAAAACTCAAGATACCAGTCTCACACTAAAATCCTTGAAACATTCTGTATACCCTCAAGCTTACACATAGGATCTCTCCAGGAATACAATGAACCAAAACTCAGAAAAATACTGAAAAGTTTCTTTACACTAAAGTGTGTGGTTGTTAAGGCTTAGTAAGGCTCTATTCTGTTTTAATTGGCAGAGACACAAGCTGCAAAAATTGACAGGAAATTTTATGTAGGAGAAGGCAGAGTCAAGAATGCTCTAGGTTAGGAGAGGTCCAAAAAGTTCCTTTCAGTGACTTTCAGTAAGCAACAGCATACAGAATACATTTATTAGAGGTTTTATCCTGACTCAGTCTCTATCTTTATTTTCATCTTGGTTTTCACTGAAATGCATTTACTCAACAAGTAAAAAATCATTGATTTTTGGTGTTGGGGAATAATGACATTAAAATATCTTTTGTGGTATTTTTGATGACTAAGTGATCTTGGTTTATTTGATATTTTTCAATACTCACAAATACCTTCCAAAATTCAAAAAGAAACAGTTGATACTAATTTAAAGCTTGAAAAATGCATACACGCAAAGTTGGCTGATAAAACTAGTTGATTATTTGAAATAAAATTAGATCTTCATCACCTAGGAATGTCAACAAATCCAAACAACTTAAAGAGTAAATGTACATAAAAGATTTTGAGAGTATTGCAAAATAATTTTTCTTTTATTTTATACACATATGAGATAATGGATATTCCCTAAATTACTGTGATAATCATTTCATGATGTATATCTGAATCATTATGCTGTACATCTAAAATTTACACAGTGCTGTGTCAATTACATTTTAATAAAACTGGAAGAAAAAAAAGAGTAAAAGGAAAATATTGTTTAATATTTTTCAGATAGCAGAATGAAAATGGAACAAAAGAATAGAGAAACCTCTAGCTATAAATTAAAGGAAGATGGTACAAAGGAATAAAGAAATAAGCATTTCTAAGTCTTCATTTGCTTCTTCTATTAGGATTACATATCTATACCTTTTGCCATTTACCTCCAAAGAGAAGTTGTTGGGCTAATAACACCCACATCCTCATGCCACTCATTTTCATCTTGGCCATGTGACTTGTTTGGGTCAGTTGCCTTTAAGAACCAGGAGTAAGAAAACTACTAGGATTTTGTCTTGTTTACACAAAAACAACAAAGAAATAACTTAAATATAAGCTTTGGCTATATTTCCAAATATACATTCATTTCATACCAGGAGAAAAAAGATGACTGGTACTTTTTAAGAGACATTTGAGGAAAGAACATAACACAACTTAGAATCCTAATGGAATTTAAATCAAAATAAATCAAAAGGTAATTATGAAAATAGCATACCACAAATATAGTTAAGGGATTTTTAAAAGGTCTTAAAGAAAAAGTTAATACATTAACTGAGGAGATAGTAAATGTAAAAGTTTTAATAATAACAAGCCTACACATTTCAAAAACAATGTGCACACTGGGAAAAAATACAGGCAGAATATATGATAAAGGAGCTCATAGCTCTAACAGACTTTGTAATTCATTCAATGAACTTTGACAAATTAATAAGAAAAAACAATAAGGATCACAATGAAAAAATAATAAAAAATAAGTAGACAATGCCCAATGGAAAGATAAGAATCAGAGTATATATGTTTGTCATTATTTTTGCTGACAAGTTTATTTCAAATAGCCTTTCAATGTAGACTGAATATCCTACTTTATAGTTCCCGACTCCCAAGGAAGAATTCCAAACAATAGATTCCTTAGCTTCTTTTATAGTTCGGAAACCCATATGTGAATTCATCTCTACAAACTTGATGCATCACAATTCTCAGTGATACACACATTGGTAGGAGTGGCCGCCGGCAACAGAACTTCAGGGCAATAGAAGAAATGTCCACTTTATTACAAGGTAAGACACAGCTGATGGCTCAAAACAAAACAAAAAATTGGCTGAAATTAAAAATAAAATTTTAATCATCCTATGGTTTGCAGTAGCAAAACAGTTAATTAAATTATGACCTAGAGTAAAATGCCCATTGAGCCACAAAACTTTGAGGGATCAGGTGGCTGTTCTCAGAGAATAAAATGAAAGGGCAGAAGGAATGTGTAAACCGTGAAGGTGAATTTGTTGTTTCAAGCTATATTGACAGCTTGAAGGAAACAATTCACAAGTATGAAGCCCTAAGTCTTAGCTGAAGGCACAGAGAGAAACCATGGGAATTTTATGATTGATAAAATAATCTTGTATCACCTATAACCGTAGACTTAACTCAGAACTCCAAACTTAAAAGTTTAATCCTACCAATTATAAAATTTAAAAGTTTGCTGCAGACACAGTCTCATTACTACCGCAGTATGCGTGCATGCTAAGTGCTCTCACTTCAGTTGTGTCCGACTCTGCAAGCCTATGGACTGTAGCCCACCAGGCTCCTCTATCTATGGGATTTCCCAGGCAAGAATACTGGAGTGGGCTGCCATGCCTTCCTCCAGGGATCTTGCTGACCCAGGGCTGGAACTCAAGTTTCCTACATTGGCAGATGGGCTCTTTACCACTAGCACCACCTGGGATGCCCCTACCACCACAGTATAGGAAAGCTGCTGCTGCTGCTGCTAAGTCACTTCAGTCGTGTCCGACTCTGTGCGACCCCATAGACGGCAGCCCACCAGATCCCCCGTCCCTGGGATTCTCCAGGCAAGAACACTGGAGTGGGTTGCCATTTCCTTCTCCAAAGCAGGAAAGTGAAAAGTGAAAGTGAAATCGCTCAGTCGTGTCTGAAGCTCAGCAACCCCATGGACTGCAGCCTTCCAGGCTACTCTGTCCATGGGATTTTCCAGGCAAGAGTACCGGAGTGGGTTGCCATTGCCTTCTCCATAGGAAAGCTAATGGACTGATACAGACTAAGAGAGATTCTGAACACTGGAGCAGAAAAATGTGGTAGGATCTAGATGACTCAGTGTCCCCTAAAATCCCAAATGTCTCTGAGTCTTCCCTATTATTAGAAACAGCCTTTCTTTCCAAGTCCAAGAAGGCCTCTTTTGCTTAAAATCCAATAACAACCTAATCTGAAAGAGTTACCTAAACAGGGAAAACTATTCTTATTATTCCCATCCTCCACCACTTTTAATTATCTCCTGATCTAAATTAGAATCAGAACTCAACATGCCGCAGGGAACCAATTACAAACTCAAATTCTAGAAGAGATGATGAAGCATGAAAACATTGTAATAATTTTTGGATTTGTATCAATAGAAATCAAAAATATATACAGGAATACATTTTGAATGTACTAAAGCAAAGACTGCAGTACATCATTTTAGAATGCAACATTTATTAATATGGTTGTCTTTCCCAGAAATTTAGAATTGGTGTGTTAACCTCAGCACTTAAATAGGTTTGCTTTGTTGCTTAGTTAGCTAATTAAAATATGGACTTAATGAAGACTCTGAGATAACCCCAAACTCTTTGACATTCTGTATATTAAAAATGTCATTTAATTACAGAAGTAAGAATGGTAGAGTGGTTTTTTTGTGTGTAATTCACTCAACCTATTCTTTAAATCTCTTAAGAGAAGATGGCAAATGCTTTCTATCCTGTGTATTTAGAAATACATGGATGATTGCACATCAATATCTTTTAAAAGTATTATAGAGGTTGTTCTCCTAGCTACAACTGCTGCTAAGAGATTCTAAGTAAATAGGCTCACTTATTCCATGGCAGAATGAGATTCTTGGGTGTTGAGACCAAATAATATCAATAAACCATCAGATGTAAAATGTAACCTCTGTAATTAATAGTGGTGCCACAAGAGTGCATTTTTCAATGGCTGGTTGATCATAGAATCTCTAGAACTGAAATATATGTGCAGAATTTTAAAGTTCACATGATTTATATAAGAGGAAAACCTTGTGGTTGGTCAGGCAGAAAAAATGATGTTCCAACTAAAACAAAGATGTATAGCTCTTCAGCCAAATTGTGGACCTGAGTCATTTCAAAGTTTGAGAGTCCGGGAATGATTAACTATTTAAGTACACCTGAGTGATAAACCTGGTAACAGCACAATATCTGTTCCCCAGATTTCTAAATGATACTGTGGACATTTTCCAGGCTAACTATGAACTAAGGAGACAGAAAAAACTGGACATTTTGAGAATGTTAATAAAAGTTTCAAGTTAGTGATAATATCTTGGTACCTAAAATATTTTTGGATGCATTAGCTGAAAGTGTTAGTTGCTCAGTCATGTCTGAATTTTTGCAACCCCATGGACTGTAGCCCACAAGGCTCCTAAGTCAAGGCTCCTAAGTCCATGAGATTTCCCAGGCAAAAATACTGGAATGGGTTGTCATTTCCTTTTCCAGGGGATCTTCCCAACACAGATCAATATGTTAAAGTGGTCTGTTTATCTAAATTTCACTTCATGAGCAACTTAGTGAGGCCTCAAACCCAATCCAAGAGCAATGGTGCCAGTTTCTAGGAATGTTAATTGGAATAAACATGCTCAAAAACTAGAAGAAAATTTCCAACAGCTAGATATCATCCATTCCTTTACTACTTTCTTAATCTCATATTTAGATTTTTCTATATTACATCACATCAGCTCCTGTCTCACAGGCAGAGACTTCACCACATTGAAATCTATAAATTCCTGTAATTTCATGTCCTTAGATCCTGACTGATTCAAGCATAGGATTCTGAAAGGATCTTAGCAGTTCTAGTGATATTTCTGGTTGATAGATCCCAGGGCCTTATCACTGGAGGAATTCAGAACTGTGAGTGGAAGAGAGCAGAGCCAGAAGAACTCCTTTCCTTGACTAGCACAGAATCCCTATTCTCGGCAACTGTACAATTGACCTATTTCTGGCCTTCTACTTTACAAATCCAATAGGGTTTCTTAAGAATCTAACTATGTTCACTACCTGGAGATTGACTAAAACTTGAAAACAAATCATTTTAACTTCTCATGACAAGCTCTAGATGTACAGCTGGAAAGAAAACAATCTTTGTTAGTTTAGCTCCATATAAAATATTTTTCTAAATTTCTGAATGTTTTCCTTTGTCCTCAAAAAATTCCTAAAGTTCTGTTCACAAGAAAGCAATTTTCTCATTAAGCAAAAAGAATGCTGGCCATCTTAGCATAATACTTTGAAAAAAAATCTTAATATCATTTATTACTTGGCAAGTGTGAGATTTTTCTAAATAAATTTCCAGCCACAATGACATTTAATGTTCACTTCAGTGAGATTAGTACTTTCTAAGAATTTGCCATTTGAATCCCTGAGGATGTGTTTCAATACAGGTAATATCTACCTCATTAGAACCAGTAGTATTACGATTTATTCCCAGGACATTCTGTGAAAGTTTTTAAATTTATTGGTGGACTTATTAACATTTTGTCCTAGTTTTAACCTGTTATTTGAAGATTTAAAAAATAATTTAAAAAAGGTATAAGTAAGGACTTGAAACTTTGGATATTTGAATATTAAGTTTAAACCACAAATTCTATCCAGCCAGCAGTTTAAATCCTACAAGTTCATTAATAAAATTCACATTTTTAATACACAATGACAACTATTTAAAGTTAAATAATTTATGCTTATGTTTTCTTCCTAAAACTTACATGCTCACATATAATTTATATTCAATTTCATAGAAGAGAGTGTAATGAACATCTTGCTAAAATGTGAAAATGGGTGCTTAGATATTTTTCTGTGTTCCTGCCCTTCAAATTTAAAGAATAAGTTAACAAATAAATATTTAAGGACTATAACATTAGCGTTACTATTTTATATAACTGAACTCATCCATTCAAAAATAAACTCATGCTTTGAGTTCTTTTTAAGTTTGAACAATCCTATACAATATACTAAAACAAAGAATAACAATTACAAAAATTAAAATTTTTAATTTTTATAATTAAAGAGTAAGTCACAACTTAGTGACTGAACAACAATAACAATAATAACACCACCACCACACTTTTGACCGAGGCCTTTGCAGTTTCCAAATAACTCAAAATTAAATAACCAAGGAACTATTTTATCAAATACATATTGAGGATGATTAAGATGATAGGAAATTTATCACTGGCAAAATGTCTCTAAATACTTATAAATATATCATTTAATTTCAGTATAAAATAACCTCTACAAAAGAACAAGAAATCCAGTTGAAGAAAAGGGTGTGTTTCTGTAGACACTAAGTTCCAAGACCATGGACAAACATTTGATTTAACTGCTTAAATACTCAAATATTATTTAGAAAATTAAACAATATAATTGTTCTCCTTTGTGATTCTATATAGTGGCCAGACTAGTTAACTGACCACTTGTTTAATAAGGTAGATGATTATCAGTTAGGTGGACCAGTATCCCCTTGAAATTACTATGTCAGAACAAAATTAGGCCAGGGTTTAAAAGATAAAGTTAATAAAATTTTAGAATTTTAATGAAAATATAAGGTTAAAAAAACACTAATGATTTCTTGCTTATCCACTTAATACATGCACATAAAAACAGTATAGTCATAAGAGTTTTAATAGTGATATTTAAATTATTAATTAAATATCATGTTTATTGAAGGATTTTAAAACAAGTGGTAAAAATTTATGAAAGAAAAATCTGGAAAAATAATAATAGTATAAAGTGAAATAAAAGTACATAGGATATAATCTTTTACTGTTAATGACTTTAACCCCTACACTTACACACATACACACAAATCACTAAAAGTTTTAATATTTTTAAGCATATGGAATTCTCTCAGATGAAAATTGAAGACAACTTTAAAAACTATAAATATTTCTCCTTTTATGCCTTTAAAAAGAAAAACTGTATATCTTAATATGAGAATTTATATCAGAGTATAAGTGGTTATAATACTGGTAATATTTTATGTTAAAATATGGGATGTGCATTGGTATCTAGAAAGCAAATTATGTTTCAAGTAGAAATACAATTTTATAATATACTTGTATATGTGATCATAAATACTTTGGAAAAAGGAAAATCTGAAATTTCTTCTCAATAATATGCATGGAGAGGAAATTATACATATCTGGAATGCTTAATAGTTAAAATTTTGGAAGAACTTCTAAAAATGTAATATGATATTGTCCATTCATTCAAGCATTGTTATGTTAATGACTATATTTTAAATATAGCAAATGCTGCAACAAAACTTCAAATAACCAAAAACAATGTTTTACTAGACATGCTAGTAAAGCAGCATATTTGCTTCAGAAGTCTCTTTCTAATAAATCAAAATATACCTTATTCCGAGCCTTATTTTTCTTCTCCTACAAATAACCAGCATCATTAAGTTATATGTGTTTATATGCATCTATTTCTATTTTTACCAAAATGTGTATATCCAAAAACAAAATGTAATTTAAATTGTATTCATTCCACTTAAATAATACCATACTTGGATTACTATTATTATTTTTTAAATCTTTGTTGAGGTTAAATCTTTGTTGAGGAATGGACGTTGATGTTTGTTCATTAGCAGTACACTTGTAGCAGTAAAATAAATAAAGTATACTAACATGTATCGATACAGACATTTCTCCAAAAATACACTGTAATTTCTTTTCTTTTCAATCTTACCTTACTGTCACAAACATTAAGCCCTTATTTCTCACAGATGCTAGCACTAAATTTTCCCCACTGTATACATAGCAATAGGTTTTCTAATATTCCTGAATTTAGATTTTTTTCCTATTGTCTTTCTGTCAGACAGTTCAAAATGTGGTATTTAGTTATTTACATCTATTACATTTTACAAATTTATGTACATTACAAGAAGATTCCACACTTTTATAAGGTATGAATAATCTTTTTTTTTTAATAATCAAGCCTCCAAATACACAGAGAAATAATAGTATTAAAAAGCAAATTTCTTCATTTTGTCTAAAATGAAGAAGCTTTATTTATAAACTGGTCATGATAAGAAAACACCTTGCATAAGATATAAAATGTATTCTTCTTAAAATCTGACCTTTGAATAAAGGAAAGTCTCTAAAATGCAGAAGCACATTAACACTGCATTTTATTTAAAATTATATAAATCCAACTATTTTTTAAGGTGAGGAGAAAGGACAGGACAAAAAGTTGTCAAAGTTGGACTTTTCTGACCTTTATATATTATTTAGAATTACTCTCAGTAATCAACTATGAATATGCCAGTTATATATTATCAGAGTTAAGAAACAAAGAAAAAGTTTTTGTTTTTTTTTTTTCTCTCTCTCATTGCCATGGTTTTGTAAACGGTTCCTGTAGCAGTCTGTATTCATATTAGACATAAAGAATGTTGACAGAAGAGGCACAGAAAAAATATACAAACCTCATAAAGCAGCAATCAATTCCACTGTCTGACTAGCTCTGGACAGTTTGCTTTAACTTTTGAAGGCCTATGGAAAACTCGTTTTTAGTTTCATCCTATCGTCAAGGTCTAGCTGCCAGCATAATATACAAGACATTTGGACCTATCAACATTTGACTTAGTAGTCTGAGGTTGAAACTAGGATATATCTGCCAGCATGCAGCAAATATTGGTAGCTCTGATGAATGCAGTTCAGGAATGAGCCTCCAAAATCAGCTGTCTACTCAAGGAAAGTAAAAAGTTCCAGGTCAGGGGAGCCACTCCTTAGGGGGTCCATAAGTGCCCTTGCTACTCACCTCTCACCCAGAAAACTGAAAAGTGTTAGAGCAGTAGTGAGGAGAAAGAAAAACATGGAAGTGATCTGATCTCCTTGAAATCTCCAAGATTGGTCACCATCTAGAAGTTCAAACAGAAACTATTTGTGGTTGGTTAGATCTATTTGAGGTTATTCAGTAACAGTGTAAGCAAGGAGAGATAAGAAAGCTTTCCTCAGTGCAAAGAAATAGAGGGAAACAATAGAATGAGAAAGACTAGAGATCTCATCAAGAAAATTAGAGATATCAAGGGAACATTTTATGCTAAGATGGGCTCAATAAATGACAGAAATGATGTGGACCTAACAGTAGCAGAAGATATTAAGAAGAGGTGGCAAGAATACACAAAAAACTATACAAAAAAGATCTTCATGACCCAGATAATTACGATGGTATGAACACTCAGCTAGAGCCAGACATCCTGGAATGTGAAGTCAAGTGGGCCTTTGGAAGCAACACTATGAACAAAGCTAGTGGAGGTGATGGAATTCCAGCTGAGCTATTTCAAATCCTGGGAGATGATGCTGTGAAAGTGCTGCACTCAATATGCCAGCAAATTTGGAAAACTCAGCAGTGGCCACAGGACAGGAAAAGGTCAGTATTCATTCCAATCCCAAAGAAAGGCAATGCTAGAGAATTCTCAAACTACCGTACAATTACACTCATCTCACATGCTGGTCAAATAATGCTCAAAATTCTCCATGCCAGGCTTCAACAGTATATGAACCATGAACTTCCAGATGTTCAAGCTGGTTTTAGAAAAGGCAGAGGAACCAGAGATCAAATTGCCAACATCCACTGGACCCTCGAAAAAGCAAGAGAGTTCCAGAAAAACATCTATTTCTGCTTTATTGACTATGTCAAAGCCTTTGACTGTGTGGATCACAACAAACTGGAAAATTTTTAAAGAGACGGGAATAACAGACCACCTGTGTGCCTCTTGAGAAATCTGTATGCAGCTCAGGAAGCAACAGTTAGAACTGGACATGGAACAACAGACTGGTTCCAAACAGGGAAAGGAGTATATTGTCCTTTATATACATTGTCCAATATACAAGGCTGTATATTGTCACCCTGCATGTTTAACTTATATGAAGAGTACAACATAAGAAACACTGGGCTGGATGAACACAAGCTGGGATCAAGATTGCTGGGAGAAATATCAGTAACCTCAGATATGCAGATAACACCACCCTTATGGCAGAAAGCGAAGAAGAACTGAAGAGCCTCTTGATGAAAGTGAAAGAGAGTGAAAAAGTTGGCTTTCTGGTCCCATCACTTCACAGCAAATCAATGGAGAAATAGTGGAGACAGTGGCAGACTTTATATTCTGGGGCTCCAACTCACTGCAGATGGTGATTGCAGCCATGAAATTAAAAGATGCTTACTCCTTGGAAAAAAGCTATGACCAACCTAGACAGCATATAAAAAAGCAGAGACATTACTTTTCCAAAAAAGTTCTGGTTTTTCCACTAGTCATGTATGGATGTGAGAGTTGGACTATAAAGAAAGCTGAATGCCAAGGAACTGATGCTTTTGAACTGTAGTGTTAGAGAAGACTCTTAAGAGTCCCTTGGACTGCAAGGAGATCCAACTAGTCCATCCTAAAGGAAATCAGTCCTGAATATTTATTGGAAGGACTGATGTTGAAGCTGAAACTCCAATACTTTGGCTACCTGACACGAAGAACTGACTCATTTGAAAAGATCCTGATGCTGGGAAAGATTGAAGGTGGGAGGAGAATGGGACAACAGAGGATGGGATGGTTGGATGGCATCACTGACTCAATGGACATGAGTTTGAATCAACTCTGGGAGTTGGTGGTAGACAGGGAGGCCTGGCGTGCTGCAGTCCATGGGTTTGCAAAGAGTCGGACACAACTGAGCAACTGAATTGACTGACTGAGTCAAGATAAAGACTCCAGAAAATGTCAGCACAAAGTCAAAATCAGGAGTCAACAGCTGACCTTTGACAAAACATTTCACTTGATTTGGTGAATGCGTGTATGCATGCTCAGTCACTTCATCATGCTCAACTCTTCGTGATGCTATGGACTGAAGCCCACCACTCCTCTGATCATTCTTTTCCAGGCAAGAATACTGGAGTGCCATTCCCTTCTCCAGGGGATCTTCCTGACTCAGGGATTGAACCCAATCTCCTGCATCACAGGCAGATATTTTACAGTCTGAGTCACCAGGGAAGCCCCGACTATATCACAGAGGGATCCAATAAATTAGTCACAAAGACTCCTACTTCTGTTTCAAAGGTAAAGATTAGCCTTACATACATTCCTGAGGCTGAGGGTTGCCATACTCTCCTCCAGGGATTTGGTGAATGACTGATGACCAAATTTATTCCGCTTCTGAAAGTTGTTGGCAAGCGTACACATAGTGGGTTAAAAAGATCCTCATCATAAAAAGGCTGTGAGGATTTGCCAGGAGGGAGTGGATAGGAGTATGAAGAAAGAAGGAATGTTCTCCTAGATAAGCTACATCAGATTCATTAGCTCTGTTGATACTAAAGGATGTGTTCTAGTCAGGTGCAAAATTTGGAATACATTAGGATGGATGAGAATGTGCAGAATCAGAAATGTGCTTTAGCCAAATAACTCTAGTTTCTGATTAGAGAATGGATTACCATTCCCAATCTTTGCCAGTTTGACAGTGATAATCATGAAGAACTTTAGCAACATCAACTTTTGGACACAACTCTACTTAATTCTTCTTCAGGTTCCCAGGTCTTTAAATTTTAGGACAGAAGAGGCATTTATTGGAAGTGAGAGTATGGCATCTCTCAATATTCATGAGACACCAAACACTGCTTCTTGTATTTTAATGACAAAACAAACAAACAGGTAGTTGGGGAAAACAAATTCCTCTAATGTCAGGTTTGTATTCTACCTTCATATTTTTCAAATAAAATATTTGCTTCCAATCATTTCATTCTGTAAAACTCAGAAAAGAAAAAAAAAATCATCCAGTTCAAATCTTTGAGTTCAAAGAGAGGATTCTGAGCCAAATAAATTTAAGTGACTTGCCTATTTGACCTTAGCTCTGGCACGTTTGAGAACATAAAAAAATGAGAAATAGCTTCAAAGTGTGCAGTGCTTATACTGTCAAGTGTATGGAGAAGAAGAAAGAAAGAAAATGATATGCCTCTGCCAGAAGTGAGTATATTTCACCTTTCCTTTGTGTCACACAGGAAGCAGGTTCAGGACTAAGAAACAGAGCACTAGCTCCGGGCAGCATGTGTTCACTTCCAGCCAGTGGTTCCTAAAGACACAGCGAAGGCAGTCACGCACACTCCTGACAGGAGGACTAGTTTTATTTAACAGTTTTGAACAGCTGGAGAGCACACAGCTAACGACCACTTGAGCATGAAAGTGTCTGATGATTGCATATAAAATATGCCATGCAATGAGGAGCAAAGGTAATAACAATATACAACAGAACAAATGTGCAGTGACAGTTCACAACGTGTAAATTGCATAACAAATTTTGAAAGAGAACCATCGTTGAGCATGCTTCTAGTAAGATATTTCTTTCAAATCAGAAATAATTTAAACAATCAGAGAAATGCTCTCTTTTCAATCTCCTCGGAGCTACATGAATGGAAAATGATGCAAAGTTAGCAACAGAGAATCAGAAAATCCCAAACAGAGAGATTTACAGGTCTGACAGGAGCTTTTCAACAACGTTTAAGCATCATATGAACAAAAATATTTATGAGAGCAAACAACCCTCTGGTCAGAGTATCTCTTACCTTGCGGAAAAGGAAAGCTATCAACAACAAAGCAAGCAGAAGGCAACGCTGAATTCCAAATGCAATTGCAGGGTGAGCTGTACTTTTAAATAACCACATATGTGTTTTTAGAGATTTGTCTCACGGCTCATGTCTTTTTTTTTTTTTTCCCTTCACCCAACTGTCAACTATATCAGTGATGAAAATGAAAAATGTATCACTCAAAACTATTTTTTGTTTGCATTTTTTGAATTGTACCTTATCTAGTGAGAATGAAAGTCCTCTTTCATTTTTTTTTCCTCAGAAATACATTTCTGTAAGATCTCTTCACTATCAAAGTACAGGAGCAACTAGAAGGGAAAAAAAAAACAGGATGTAGAGAGAGAACGATACAACAACCATTTTTTTAAAAGAACTCGCTAGGTGCTCCCAAGTATAGTAAGAGACAAAAACCAGTCATAAAGAAGCAGCATCCTATCATAAGAAATAAATCAGTTCTGATCAAGTACTACCAGCTTCTCTGCATTGTTTCTACCACAGTATTTATTATAATCAGCCATACTAAATATTTTTGTTATTCAGGTTTTGATAGTCTGAACCCCATTTTGGAATGTAAAGTCCACAAAATTATAGATTTTAGTTTATTTTCTATATGGATTTTTTTCCATTGCTTCAATCAATATTTAAATAGATCAATAAAAATATCAAATATTGCTAAGATTATTTAATCAAATAGTGAGAAAACAACATAAGCAATGGAGAAGGAAAACGAATTGTTGGAGGCATTTAAAGACAGCTATGATGAGGTGACACATTAAGGACAAGTTACAATAGTAACTGGGCTTCCCTGGTGGCTCAGTGGTAAAGAATCTGCCTGCCAGTGCAGGAGATCCCAGGGTCAGGAAGATCCCCTGGAGAAGGAGATAGCAACCCACCCCAGTACTCTTGTCTAGGAAATCCCATAGACAGAAGAGCCTGGCCGGCTACAGTCTATGGGGTCACAAACAAGTTGGACACAGTTGAGTTCAGTTCAGTTGCTCAGTCATGTCTGACTCTTTGCAACCCCATGGACTGCAGCATGAGAGACCTTCCTGTTCATCACCAACTCCTGGTGTCCACTTTGACTCATGTCCATTGAGTCAGTGATGCCATCCAACCATCTCATCCTCTGTCATCCCCTTCTCCTTCCTCCTTCAATCTTTCCCAGCATCAGGATCTTTTCAGATGAGTCAGTTCTTTACATCAGGTGGCCAAAATATTGGAGTTTCAGCTTCAACATCAGTCCTTCCAATGAACACCCAGGACTGATCTCCTTTAGGATGGACTTGTTGGATCTCCTTACAGTCCAAGGGACTCTTAAGAGTCTTCTCCAACACCACAGTTCAAAAGCATCAATTCTTCAGTGCTCAGCTTTCTTTATAGTTCAACTCTCACATCCGCACATGACTACTGGAAAAACCACATCCTTGACTAGGCGACCTTTGTTGGCAAAGTAATGTCTCTGCTTTTTAATATACTGTTTAGGTTGGTCATAACTTTTCTCCCAAGGAATAGACGTCTTTTAATTTCAGTGGCTGCAGTCACCATCTGCAGTGATTTTGGAACCCCAAAAAATAAAGTCTGCCACTGTCTCCACTGTTTCCCCATCTATTTGCCATGAAGTGATGGGACTAGATGCCATGATATTTGTTTTCTGAATGTTGAGATTTAAGCCAACTTTTTCACTCTCCTCTTTCACTTAAGAGTCAGACACAACTTGGCGAATAAATACCACCACCACCACGGTGATAACTGAGGTATGAAGTCCTTATGTCAGTATACGAAATTGTGTTAATATTTCCATATTATCCACTACAGGAAGGCAAAGTCTAAATTGGTTCATTGTATTCTTTGTTGTATTATCTACATCCAAAAGTTATTTCTTCTTTTTAATAAATAATACTTTTTAAATTTCATTTCTGAGATTTCATATTTGGAAAGGAACTTAGAAGTCATCTTTTCTAAATGCCCAATTTTTGTTGAAAGCAAAATAAACTCAAGAGTCATTAATATAAATGTTAAAGAGTCCTTGATTGATGACAAGGGCAGAATTAGGACACATACTCTGAAAGGTTTTCTCCTTCTATTATGAGCTTCTATGAACCACTTGCTTGAATGTTCTCACACAATGCTGACTGCATTACTTTAAAGAAATATAAAGAAACTAGAAAATGCTCATAGAAAGACAAATGAACTATCATTAAAGAAATGGAACCACTCTGTATAGGAAGACTGCAATGATTAGGATCTTCAATCTGGAAACTCTGACATCTATTAAATCATGAAGAAGGTGGATAGTGCGAACGCCAAGCTCTCTACACACTTCAGTTATACTAGGTCTGAGGGCACTCTCTGAAGTTTAAAAGAGATAAATTTAGGACAAATAATGGAAAGTGCCATACTACTTTATTTATTAGGTGAAGTGCTCATGGAAGTAACACAGGCTGATAATATAATAGCTCATAAAAGCTTTAGATAAAAAACATACAATAAATCAATTCTAGACTATTCAAGGGAAGTGGCCCAATATGCCATTAATATGGCTTTTATCTTTGCCACAGTACAGGGCTATCCTTGTTCCATAGTTATATTTTAAGTGATTGAGCTTAAACATTTTCACCCTGAAATTAAAGAACCAAGTGTCTTAGTAACATGGGCTAAATAGCAAGAGTTGATGGGCACCATGCTCTACACATAACAAGGACTCAATGGCTGTTAAAGAAATTAAATATACAAGCAGCTTATGCAGCTCAACTCCAGAAAAATAAATGACCCAATCAAAAAATGGGCCAAAGAACTAAATAGACATTTCTCCAAAGAAGACATACGAATGGCTAACAAACACATGAAAAGATGCTCAACATCACTCATTATCAGAGAAATGCAAATCAAAACCACAATGAGGTACCATTTCACACCAGTCAGAATGGCTGTGATCCAAAAGTCAACAAGCAATAAATGCTGGAGAGGGTGTGGAGAAAAGGGAACCCTCTTACACTGTTGGTGGGAATGCAAATTAGTACAGCCACTATGGAGAACAGTGTGGAGATTCCTTAAAAAATTGCAAATAGAACTGCCTTATGATCCAGCGATCCCACTGCTGGGCATACACACCAAGGAAACCAGAATTGAAAGAGACACGTGTACCCCAATGTTCATTGCGGCACTGTTTATAATAGCCAGGACATGGAAGCAACCTAGATGTCCATCAGCAGATGAATGGATAAGAAAGCTGTGGTACATATACACAATGGAGTATTACTCAGCTATTAAAAAGAATACATTTGAATCAGTTCTAATGAGGTGGATGACGCTGGAGCCGATTATACAGAGTGAAGTAAGCCAGAAAGAAAAACACCAATACAGTATACTTACACATATATATGGAATTTAGAATGATGGTAATGATAAACCTGTATGCAAGACAGCAAAAGAGACACAGATGTGTAGAACAGCCTTTTGGACTCTGTGGGAGAGGGAGGGGTGGGATGATTTGGGAGAGTGGCAGTGTAACATGTATGATATCATAAGTGAAACGAATCGCCAGTCTAGGTTCGATGCAGGATGCAGGATGCTTGGGACTGATGCACGGGGATAATCCAGAGAGAAGGTGTGGGGCGGGAGGGGGGAGGTAGGGGTTGGGATTGGGAGTTCACATACACTCGTAGCTGATTCATGTCAATGTATAGCAAAACAAAAACAGTATTGTAAAGAAAAACAAAATAAAAAATAAAAATTAATTAAGAAAAAAAAGAAATTAATTTTCTGCAGCCAAGGTAAAATTTCCAAATGAGTGTTATGAACATGTGATGTTTGTATGTGTACACACACACACACACATACACACACATATATATACACACATATATTCACAAATTTCACACACATGAAAATGCACTAAAGGCTATCTCAATCAAAGAGACATTCTAGATTTTGGTACAGAGAGAGGCTTGTTTTGAAGCATCTTAGTCTCTTGCTGTTAGGAATCTATCAAGTTCTCTTACACCATGCATTCCATCACATTTTTAAATGTTACATTTCATGTGCAGAATAAAATACCATCATTATGTATTACTTTATCTCAGTAATTTTTTAATGGAAACATTTTCCAAGTTTGAAAGATCACCTCAAATTTATCAAGGGCATTTATGTTGAATCTTGTTCTTGTATCATGATACTTGCTGCTTCACTGATGTGATGATTTGTAGAATAATGATACTGGAACATGTATAAACTAAGCATAAGAGCTTATATACATTTTTCATAAAATGATAAATATTTGTGTCTATAATACAACATAAAAAATAAATAACTGTTCAAAACTCTCAAAACTAATAGCATTCAAATTAATATTATTTTTAGGTAACATATACTTTTGGTTCACCAAAACTAAGTGCTTGATAAGTGGATATGGCACCAGAATTAAAACAAAAATTCTTTAGAGATTAATATACATACAGTGAAGTAACCTCTTAGTTCAGTTTTTAGGTGGCAAAATTTTCAATAAATTTCACATAATTCACTGCAATATTGTTTGAAGTCCATTTGGCAAAAGTCTGTAAGATATAAAATATTTCTACCTGCTTTTTTTTAGAAACTTAAAAATGATATGAAAGCAACAATGATCACAACAGAAAACTGGATACTGAAATTTCTGGATACTGAGTATTTCTTATAAGATAGATATTCACCTTACATATATTATTATATGAACTATATTCAATTATCATACAAATCTCACAGCTTTCAAATTCATATAGCCTGAATCAGGTTTGAGAAAAACTGGTTTATGTCACAACTTTAACATGATTTTATCAGAGTGATTTAAAATAAATACATAAAACCTTATGATTAAGCCATGTGAATAACAAATATTACTGAATGCTTTTATCATAATAACTGTTCTATTCAGTTACTAAAACTCAGTGACTAGTATCTGCATTTATAAGCACTTGCTAGTTTTTCATTGTTTTATTTTGCTTTATATAGAGACAATGAATAGATTAACTTATGCTATAAAAACAATTTTTAGAATTTGGAATCTTTCATTTTTCATATACTCAATACAATTCATGATAAGTGACAAGCTTTTTTAAATTTTTTTTCCAAAATTATTCCACTTTTATGATAATATTTTCTAATGAAATTATGTGTATACAATGAAAATGGTTCTCTATCAACATATGAATCCCTTACCTCTCTTCATAGAAGCAATTGCTGTGACTATTCCCTATGTATACTTGAAAAAATACTTTATGTAATTAAAAAAACATGATTATATGCCTTATTTCTCCAAGAGGGAGCATTTTTAAAAAAAACTACTAAATAATGCTAAGAGAATGTTGTAAAAATCCAGTAAGAAATTTATGGCTACATTGTAAGCTATGGTTATTTTAAGTAATTAAGTTGTTTCAGTCAACTTTTTCCGACCTACAAGGCAAGTTTTTATTATCCACAAATTTTGACAACTGAATTGCACATGTTATTAGAACAATGCTTAAAATACAGCACATCTGTTATATCAAACTTTATATCTCTAAGCCCCACTTATTTTTAGGCCATGTGCATGCTAAATCACTTCAGTCGTGTCCCACTCTTTGCTACCTGCCAGGCTCTACCTGTCCATGGGATTCTCCAGGCAAGAGTAGTGGAGTGGGATGCCATTCCCTTCTCCAGGGGACCTTCCCGACCCAGGGATCATACTCACCATCTCCTGTATCTCTTATGTCTCCTGTATTGGCAGGCAGCTTCTTTACCACTAGTGCCACCTTGAAGTGTAGTGAAGTGAAAGTCTCTTAATTGTATCCGACTCTTTGCAACCCCATGGACTATATAGTCGGTGGAATTCTCCAGGCCAAAATACTGGAGTGGGTAGCCTTTCCCTTCTCCAGAGGAGAAATTCCCAACTCAGGGATCGAACCCAGGTCTCCCACATTGTGGGCAGATTCTTTACCTGCTGAGCCACCAAGGAAGTCCAAGAATACTGGAGTGGGTAGCTTATATCCCTTCTCCAGCAGATCTTTCCGACCCAGGAATTGAACTGGGGTAAATAACTGGACACAACTGAGTGCCACCTTATCTTATTGAAAAACATATTTTTGAAGTAATAAAATTATTAATAAATAGAAAGTTTATAAAAAGTAAAATAGAAGTAGAAATAAACATGATACATCTCCTTGAAGGAAGGCACACATGACTTACATAAATATGGGGTAGAGGTGAAGAATAGAACAGCAGGGACCATATTTTCCAAGTCTGTACTCGGTCCCTCATTAGCTTTGTAATTTGTGAAAGTTATATAAACTTTCTGTGCCTCAGTTCTTTCATTTATAAAATGGAAGTTATAAGATTACCTGTTTCCTTTAGCATGTCATTTAAAGAAATAATAGATGTAACCATTCTGTACATTATATAGCATTTATTAAGTTCTCAATAAATGACAGTTATCTATATGATGGGTATTATCAATATTTAATAATTTGCTTTAAAATTTTGTAATAACATAACTGCTACTGCTAAGTCACTTCAGTCGTGTCCGACTCTGTGTACCCCATAGACGGCAGCCTGCCAGGCTCCCCCATCCCAGAGATTCTCCAGGCAAGAACACTGGAGTGGGTTGTCATTTCCTTCTCCAATGCAGGAAAGTGAAAAGTGAAAGTGAAGTCGGTCAGTCATGTCTGACTGTTCGTGACCCCATGGATTGCAGCCTACCAGGCTCCCCCGTCCAAGGGATTTTCCAGCAAGAGTACTGGAGTGGGGTGCCATTGCCTTCTCCAAATAACATAACATCTCTTACAAATAATCATTATAGTGAAGTTACAATGATAGCTTCAATTATTATATTAAGACTATGTACTGTATACCATATAACACTGTATTGCATGTATTATCTTAGTTAATTATAAAAAAAGGTAAGGTTATGACATTAATATTGTTGAGCTTTCATTCTGAAGTAAGGAAATATTTGATTATTCCCATAACCTTGTAATGATAACAAAGTTCTATTTCATATTTTGTCAATAACTAGTTATGAGACTAAGAACAAGTTTTCTCAGGAAATAAAACAAAATGGAGTTTGATATAAATAATCCCATCACACAAATAAGCTTATATTAAAAGAGAATTTAAACAAAACTATCTGATACATCAGAGATGCTAATTCATTAGTGTGACCATCAGCTTTAGACATCGGAATATTATGAGCAAGCATAGACCAGAGAAAATTACATTTTTATCAGTAGGAGAAAATGTTAGAGAGCAATCAACCTTGAAGAACTATATACGAAGTGGAGGACAATAGCAGACATCAAATGATAACTCACAGCATATACGCATTTGAGAGCACATATGAGAAAATTCGGAGAAGGCAATGGCACCCCACTCTAGTACTCTTGCCTGGAAGACCCCATGGATGGAGGAGCCTGCTGAGCGACTTCACTTTCACTCTTCACTTTCATGCACTGGAGAAGGAAATGGCAACCCACTCCAGTGTTCTTGCCTGGAGAATCTCAGGGACGGGGGAGCCTGGTGAGCCGCCGTCTATGGGGTCGCACAGAGTTGGACACGACTAAGTGACTTAGCAGCAGCAGCAGCAGCATGAGAAAATTAGCTCAGTGATAAAGAATCTGCCTGCCAATTCAGAAGATGCAGGAGATGTGAGTATGATTCTTGGGTTGGGAAGATCCCTTGGAGGAGGAAATGGTAACTCACTCCAGAATTCTTGCCTAGAAAATTCCATGAACAGAGGAGCCTGGCAGGCTACAGTCTATGGTGTTGCAAAGAGTCAGACATGATTGAGCAACTGAGCACTATTGTTAGGGATGGAGAATAGGCAGAATCAGACATGCTGTTACTAGCACAATTATACTGGCACTCTCAGGTTGGCTTTCCTGGGGGAGACAACAGTTTTTGGTTAACTCTGAAACATTTGGATGTATATCAACCCCATCATTTGAGGCGTATAAAATGCTAAGAATAATGGTCGAGGTTTTTTTTTTTTTTTTGATCTTATTCATCCCAATGAGCTAACAGTAAAAGAATATCTTTTGAAATGAATTTTTAAGAGGGTATTTTAATGAACTTTTAAATCATATGTAAACTTCTTAACCCAATATATAAATTTCTTCACAAATATAGTTCTTCAGCATAGATCCACTTTGGTTCTTCAGTGACCAACCATACTTCCATGTTTGTTCTTACTGTTGCTCATAGAGGCATAAGTTCTATAATGCCTGCCCTTTAGGCACACTTTATACATCTTCCAAGCCAAGGTCAAGTAACAATTTCCTCTCCCCCATTACTTCAGCTTTCTGACTTATACTAATGAATCCTAATACTGACTGGTTTAGAGTCATTTTAATGCTTAGACTTCACAGTCTGTGCTATTTTGTTTATCAATAACAATGCTTTTTACTTAGTCTATAAGAGGTGGCAAGAATACACAGAAGAACTGTACAAAAAGATCTTTACGACCTGGATTATCACGATGGTGTGATCACTCATCTAGAGCCAGACATCCTGGAATGTGAAGTCAAGTGGGCCTTAGAAAGCATCACTATGAACAAAGCTAGTGGAGGTGATAGAATTCCAGTGAGCTATTACAAATCCTGAAAGATGATGCTGTGAAAGTGCTGCATTCAATATGCCAGCAAATTTGGAAAACTCAGCAGTGGCCACAGGACTGGAAAAGGTCAGTGTTCATTCCAATCCCAAAGAAAGGCAATGCCAAAGAATGCTCAAACCACAGCACAATTGCACTCATCTCACATGTTAGTAAAGCAATGCTCAAAATTCTCCAAGTCAGGCTTCAGCAAAACGTGAACCATGAACTTCCTGATGTTCAAGCTGGTTTTAGAAAAGGCAGAGGAACCAGAGATCAAATTGCCAACATCTGCTGGATCATGGAAAAAGCAAGAGAGTTCCAGAAAAACATCTATTTCAGCTTTATTGACTGTGTCAAAGCTTTTGACTGTGTGGATCACAGTAAACTATGGAAAATTCTGAAAGAGATGGGAATACCAGACCACCTGACCTGCCTCTTGAGAAATCTGTATGCAGGTCAGGAAGCAACAGTTAGAACTGGACATGGAACAACAGACTGGTTCCAGATAAGAAAAGGAGTACGTCAAGGCTGTATATTGTCACCTTGCTTATTTAACTTATATACAGAGTACATCATGAGAAATGTTGGACTGGAAGAAGCATAAGCTGGAGTCAAGATTGCCAGGAGAAATATCAATCACCTCAGATATGCAGATGATACCACCCTTATGGCAGAAAGTGAAGAGGAGCTAAAAAGCCTCTTGATGAAAGTGAAAGAGGAGAATGAAAAAGTTGGCTTAAAGCTCAACATTCAGAAAATGAAGATCATCACATCTGGTCCCAACACTTCATGGGAAATAGATGGGGAAACTGTGGAAACAGTGTCAGACTTTATGTTTTTGGGCTCCAAAATCACTGCAGATGGAGACTGCAGCCATGAAATTAAAGGATGCTTACTCCTTGGGAGAAAAGTTATGAGCAACCTAGATAGCATATTGAAAAGCAGAGACATTACTTTGCCAACTAAGGTCCGTCTAGTCAAAGCTATGGTTTTTCCTGTGGTCATGTGTGGTGTGAGAGTTGGACTGAGAAGAAGGCTGAGCGCCGAAGAATTGATGCTTTTGAACTGTGGTATTGGAGAAGACTCTTGAGAGTTCCTTGGACTGCAAAGAGATCCAACCAGTCCATTCTGAAGGAGATCAGCCCTGGGATTTCTTTGGAAGGACTGATGTTAAAGCTGAAACTCCAGTACTTTGGCCACCTCATGCGAAGAGTTGACTCATTGGAAAAGACTCTGATGCTGGGAGGGATTGGGGGCAGGAGAAGAAGGGGACGACAGAGGATGAGATGGCTGGATGTCTTCACAGACTCGATGGACGTGAGTCTGAGTGAACTCTGGTAGTTGATGATGGACAGGGAGGCCTGGCATGCTTCGATTCATGGGGTCGCAAAGAGTTGGGACACGACTGAGCGACTGAACTGAACTGATTATATTCATTTCAGTGTACAACATAAAACTCTGTACATATGTGCTTAAACCAATATGTGACTATGCTGCTACTGCTGCTAAGTCGCTTCCCTCGTGTCCAACTCTGTGCGACCCCATAGACGGCAGCCCACCAGGCTCTTCCATCCCTGGGATTCTCCAGGCAAGAACACTGGAGTGGGTTGCTGTTTCCTTCTCCAATGCATGCATGCATGCTAAGTCACTTCAGTCATGTCTGACTGTACAAGACCCTATGGACAGCAGCCCACCAGACTCCTCTGTCCACAGGATTCTCTAGGCAAGAATACTCGAATGGGTTGCCATTTCCTTCTCCAATAAGTGACTATAAAACGAGTCAAAAGGAATGAAATAAGAATCTGCATCTTTCAAAATGAGTGATGTCCCCTTTAATGCACCTGCCTTCAAGAATATATTATAAATGTATTTGAAAACTTTTTAAAAATTGATTTTAGAATTAGTGTATGGATTCAGACATAAAAAACAGTATAGCAATTTCTAGTTGAAATTACTTTTCTGATGTGCACATTCAAATCATTCAGCAAAAATTTAAAAATATATATGGCCATTCCTCTAATAAGTAGTATGTTAGCATCTTTTCATGTGCCTTTTGGCAATCTATGTGTCTTCTTTGAAGAAACTTCTGTTTAGATCTTCTGTTTTTTTTTTTTTTTTTGATTGGGTTTTCTTGTTGTTGTTCTGATACTGAGTTATATGAACTTTTATATATTTTAGAGATTAATCCCTTGACAGTCACATCATTTGCAAACAGTTTCTCTCATTTCATAAGCTGTTTTTCCTTTCTTTTTTTTTTTGTTAATTCCAGTAAGTGCTTCATGAGTATAGTTACTTTTAATACTTTCAGCAGGTTTAAGAAGTAGCCACTTGATCCCATCCTTCAGACAAGGAAACTGAGGTTTAACTAGATTAAATATCTTGGCCAAGATTCTCAAGTAGGACAGAATACGTACATCTGCCCAACTGTGGACTGAGAACAATTTACCACTAGGTAACAATATCTTTCAAAATGAACTTATGCAGAAGAATTTTTGAGCTATTGATCACATACACAGAATGTCACAGCTCTAAGCGCTTAGTTTTAATCTCATCCCTGAAAGAGCCCTTTCTTGCACTCAAACAATGGCATATGCCCACATCTTTAATATCATAGTGCCCTGTGCTGACACTGTTCCTTGCCAGTACCAGGCTATACTGTAGCTTCTGTTTTGATTGTCTCTCCTATAGAGAAGAAAGAAGTCAAAAAGTCTGAATATGACTTATTTTCCATCACATCTTGGTTGTAAACATGCTTCCTTCTCCACAATGGAAAACTGATAAGTATTATAGAATTAACATTTATATGAAAAATAAATTAAGAAAAATATATTTTAGGAAGATCCCTAGTGCTGGGAATGGCTACCCACTCCATTATTCTTGCCTGGAAAATTCCATGGACAGAGGAGCCTGGTGGGCTACAGTCCATGGGTTTGCAAAGAGTTGGACACAACTGAGCAACTGATACTTTGACTTTCAGAGGGGAAGAGAGAATGGTTAAGAGGTCTTCGGATATGCAGAAAGTTATGTTTCTTGTTTCATTAATTTCATCTCTTAAAAGCAATGAAGCCTCCCCTAGGATTAAATTTCCATGTTGCCCTGTCTACATTCCCCTAAAATTTCACCCATCCTACAAGCAAAACACTAATTTACAGTCCACCAGGCTCCTCTGTCCATGGAATTCTCCAGGCAAGAATACTGGAGTGGGTTGGCATTTTCTCTTCCAGGTGATCTTCCTGACCCAAGGATCGAATCTGTCTCTCCTGCGTCTCCTGCATTGCAGGTGAATTTTTACAGTTGAGCCACCAAGGAAGCAAGTTACAACATATTAACCTTTAAATGTTGCTCTTTCCTATAATATTTTCATCTCATTGAGGAAGGGATCATGTGATTTACAACTGTTTCTCAAAGTTCCTAGCAAACCTTGGAATATGTATTAAGAAATCTAAAATATGGTTGAATTGTGAAGGAAAGATGTAGTTTTAACCTCTCTTGTAGTATTGAGTTGAAATTTTAAAAACACCAATTTTATATTTGTTATATCGTTAGAATTAAATAGATTTGTCAAGTAAGTATATTGGGGGTAGACAGAACAAGATCATTGACAATGAATTTTTAGCTCTAGGACAGTGAAGAAAATGTTTAGAGGTTTAAAAATCATCCCAGGATGATGTTAATTACGGAAATCGCCCTTATCACTTGAGGCTAAATTATCTTGGGTACATAGATATGCTATGTTGTAGACTAAAATTGAGAAGGAATTTAGAAATGTGGCTAAAGTGTCTTGGATTAATACTTGGTTCTTACTCAACAGAGAGAGTTCTATACATTTCTTTTGATATCTATGATTGTCCATTTACTAATTCATTTTGCAAAAAACACTTTGCCATAAGCAGTAACTGCTCAGTTGCTAAGTCATGTCTGACTCTTTGTGACCCCGTGGACTGTAGCTGACCAGGCTCCTCTATCCATGGATTTTACAGGCAAAAATACTGGAGTGAGTTGCCATTTCTTCCTACAGGGAATCTTCCCAATGTAGAAATCAAATGTGAATGAATATGACATCATCACAAGAATTCTCTAAACTTTAAACATTTATAATCTCTTAAATATTTCCATTTCAATTTCTGTCTCCCTTTTGAATTGAAATGTATACTTCATATATTAATATTTTTAAATTACACAGTATGAACCATTGCATAGAATGAAACCTTATCAGTCTTTTGAGAATAAAGCAAATCAACAGCAATATCTCTTCTCTTAGAGTAGAAGCACATTTGTTGACAGAGGGAACGTGGTTAATGGGAAGCAAAATAATCTTTGCTTTCAGTAAGACTATTGGGCTGTGCATGAGAAATGATGTGCTCTGACCACTTGTTTTACATTAAGAGGCAGTCTAGCATGGTCACAATAGAGAAAATGATTTCCTTTATAAAGATGGACAACTCATGGCTTTAATGCAGAACATACAGATAATATTCACAAGATTTGTGCTATTTTATCAACTTGTCTTCAGTTTCCATTAATCTCCATCCGCTTAAAGTTAATCAGTCAATCATCTCCGTGCCCCAAAAGAGAGGCAATTTAGGAGCTGTTCACACTGGAGCCTGTAAATGTGACTAGACTCTTTCTCGTCCAGTCTTGGAACTGAAGTCTTATCGAGGTTTTAATGATGATGATGATGAACGGTAATAGTTTACGATGGTAACCAAGTATGTCTAGAAAGAGAGACAGATGGAAAGAGAGAGAGAGGGAGAGAGAGAGAGAGGGAGAAACAGCTATAGACTTAGCAATAAATTACAGAACTTCTTCTGCTCATCTACTGCTATGGGTGATCTTTTTTTTTTTTTAATTTTTACCCTCAGATAATAAATTATATAGTGAAGAGTAAGACTATGTAAGAAATCAATGAAAGTTCTGGATTTAAAACTCTAAAAGTAATTATTCTGAATTTCAAGCAAATAATAGCATTGTTTTATTTCTAAATTCAAGCACTTTCTTGTAAAATTATAAGAGAAGCAGTAACCATGGGCCCTGCTCTCCTGTGTTAGCTTAAAAAAAAAAAAAAAAAACCTAGAAAAAGATACATTTGGCGAATATGTCATTGCACTATACAAATTATAAATTATCCTAATATTTATGTAAAATGAGAGTAAACAATTTGCCCCTCTGAATTTCCAGTGAGCCTCCTGAAAAACACATTCAATGACCAGAGGTTACTGGCAGCAATCCCATGCTTCTCATGCAGGCTGAATATTTACATTTGAGCTATACAAAATGCAAAAATCACAATAACATAGCCCCTGGTTTATTTGTGTTGGACACCAAAGGATGCTGGATGGAATTTGCTTTGAGAATGTGAAATGTGTAAGGAGTCATTAGAGTCGACTTGCAGCTGCACAGTAAAAATATATTTTAGTTTAAAAATTATACATTGCCTCAAAAGGGTTGGTTAAAATATTTTCGTTAGACTTTTGAAAAACAACACTTCTGTAATTCATGTAGACATGTAAATATGAAGTTGCATCAGCCTAAACAAGAATCATTTGTAATGCTATTGTAAAGACCGAAATACAAGTTCACAATGTTGATTTCAATGCTCCCAAGTACAACCTTCAGTTGGTGAGAATCTGGAGAGGGAACTTTCCCTAATATACTATGATACAGCCACAAGGTGGCTCCAAACACCTAAGTATGTTTTACCTCTTGTAAGGTGAACAGAATTTTACCGGAAATAATAAGCAGCAATTTATCCTAAAAATGGGTCAATACTTCAGAAACATAAACTTATTTTGACATTTTGATTAAATTTTTAGGTAGAATTTATATTATTTTCAAATGCAGTCTTTCAAAACACATTAAATGGCTGAAAACCTTGAAGAATTTGATGGATTTTGAAAGGAAATGATTTAGTCTATATAGATTTATGACATTTCATTTCTTAGATTTTTAAATTAATTTATGCTATAGTTTTGCACACTTTTGTTCTCACTTGATTCCCAATTAAGTAAAAAGAAATACATATGCAAGTTAATAAACTTTTTCTCTTGCATAAAGAATTTTACAACTAAAGGAAAATAATGCCTAATGTTTAGCCCTTGGGTCTCATATGCATGCCTTTAGAAATCAAGTAAAATAAAATATATCTTATTAATAGAATATTTTAAATTAGCCCTATAATTAATGAGCCATAAAGTTAAATCATTTAATCAAATATTATAGTGAAGCCATGACAAATGACCATAGCATTAAAGAAGATGATATGAAAACTGTGACTTTGATTAAATAGTAAACAAATATGTAATAAATTTATATATATAGCTAAGATAAAAAATGAGAATTATCTTTACTTTGTTCACAAAATTGTATTTGTTGGCTAGGCTTAGTAATCTCTATCATGACTCACCTAACCTCTACATGTGGATGGATTAAAGTGCTAAGTTTACTCTTTAAATATGTTAATTTATAAGTTAAACATAATTGATCTTGAATAAAACTGAATAATAAAAAATGTGATGTAATTCTTGATTTTTAAAATGAACTTTTAAAGAGAGATGAACTTATGGACTCACAGAGGTGTACAATTTGTAATCTTAACATCCTGATTTCTTTGTGTAATTCCAGAGACTTTTTAATAGCCATATTAAATAGAATCACAAAAAGGACTAAAAAAGTTATTTTTAATTGATTCTCATATATCCTTAAATGTGAAGAATTTTAAAAAATGGATTATATGAGTAAAATCTGTTAAAATGTTCACATTTTGCAGCAGATGCTGTCTCTATCACAAGGTTTCTTGAACCTAGTCTTTCAGCTTGTAATATAGTCTTTCTGACCCACTGACCTTTCAGCTTATAATACAAACTGCAGAACTATTCTTGAGATTTATAGGTATCAAAACTTTAATGGGATTATTTCTGCAATGCACTTTGTTCATCATTCTCATTCTAATTTTCATTACTCTGACCTCAAGAAGGAGAATCTGTGAAAGGAACCATTACTGCAGTATATTCAGAAATGGTTCATGTTTCACTTGAGTGAGTTTATGTGGCTTACAGAACTCACAACACTTAGTGTCCATCTTTCTAATGTTTTCTCCTTCCTCTGTCCCCTTTTTAGGTCCTTCACATCATTTTCAAAACGTGTTCCATTAATTCCCTAGTTCACACAGTTAACTGAATGTGATTCTGAGAATGTAGAAGCTTAAGTTTTCAGGTTATGTTCTCTTGACACTTTCACAATCATTAGGGAATGACAGCATTTTAACAGTAATATATTGAGTCCTTTCCAGTTTCAACAATAGATTGTATTAGCCCTTTGCAGTTGGAACAATAGATAAACTGTGTCCTTGGAAATTATATGGTTCAAACTCCCATTTCATAAACAAACAAAAAATCTGGAATGAGAAATTTATGATATTGGCGATAGAATTAGTGATGAAATCAGACTTAAAATGCTATGTAGCTTTCACCTCAACATAAACACAAAATTATCATTACATGATACACGTTAAATACAAGTTGCATCACATGCTATGGTTAAAATAAAACATACTCAATGAAAAATAAAATTTTCACATAAATTTACAGATAAGTCATAACAATGCCAATAGAATAAGTAAGTAAGTAAGTAAAGTCACTCAGTTGTGTCCGACTCTTTGTGACCCCATGGACTGCAGCCCACCAGGCTCCTCAGTCCATGAGATTTTCCAAGCAAGAATACTGGAGTGGGTTGCCATTTCCTTAATAATAGGTAATAATAATACATAGCACTAGAATACCTATTATGTGACACGAATTGTTAGTACTTTAGAGTTATTGTTTCTTACCATCATGGCAACTGTACTATCACAGAAGTTCAATTATTAGCCCCACTTTACAGCTGAAAAACTACCAGGAATATTAAATACAGGGTAAGTGACACAGGATTTGAATCCAGTTGGGTGCCACCTTTCATGTTTTTATCCATCAAAAGTTTTTGTGAGTATATTTAGGTAAGGGTTACTATACTTATTAAGAAACGCAATCTCAGTGCTTCTGGCATATAGCCTTATGATTGACAGAGTGACCAACTTTGAAACTCAATGGCTTCCATGTAGTGAATATTTTAATTGCTTGTGAAGGTATGGAAACTTTTGTTCCTAAGAATTTTTAGCAATATAATTTGAGATTTACCCAGTTTTCACATATGTTGGCTTTTCATTTAGGCTTCTTGTTTGGGACTGGAATGTTAGTCTCAAATTTGAGGCCTTGCCACAAGACAATTGGCTATTGTACACATAAAGCTCAAACATGGATCACCAACTCCCACGGCTGCCCCTAACTGAAGCTCCAACTCAGAACCCTCCCTCAGGCCTCCACTGATTGAACCTGAGGGTAAACAAAAATGCATCTTTTTTTTTAATTAATTTATTTTTATTGAAGGATAATTGCTTTACAGAATTTTTCTGTTTTCTGTCAAACCACAAAAATGTATCTTGGACTAATCTACTTACTCATTTTGATAGTTTCCTGAATGATGTCATGTGGCCTTGAATACAATAATATGGCTTAAAAAAGTAAATGAGATTAGAGCCTCATAGTACCATGTGAAAAGTAACTGATATTCAACATTCTTGTATTAATCAAATCTAGAATATAATACCAAATAATGTGAGTAATTATTCAATGAAAGTGAAAGTGTCAGTCGCTCAGCCATGTCTGACTCTTTGCAACTCCATGGACTGTACCCTGTGAGGCTCCTCTGTCCCTGGGATTCTCCAGGTAAGAATACTGGAGTGGATTGAGATGCCCTCCTCCAGGAGATCTTCCCTACCCAGGGATCAAACTCAGGTCTTCTAGCATTACAGATGGAGTCTTTACCATCTTAACCATCAGCACACCCATCCCACTGCAAAAAAGGTTTTGTTTTGTCTTTCTCTCTCTTCAGTCTTGTATCTCTGGCTGTTGGCACAGTCTGACTCATGGTAGGCACTTAAAGAATAGTGAACAGAAAAATGAAATAATTAAATAAGATACTGAGAAGTTTATTAGGTAGGTTGCATTAAAGAAGATAAAAACTAAAGAATCTGTTAGGTGGAGGAATAGGTAACTGCCCAATGACATTCTGCTAATTTACCACTTTTCCACGATAATTGACACATTGAGAACATAAATACTGATATTTCTATTATAAATCCTAAGATATTTATGTGAACATCCCTGGGTCGGGAAGATCCCCTGGAGAAGGAAATGGCAACCCACTCCAGTATTCTTGCTTGGAGAATCTCATGGACTGAGGAGCCTGGTGGGCTGCAGTCCATGGGGTCACAAAGAGTCGGACATGACTGAGTGACTTTACTTACTTACTTTCCTCAGGCACAAAATTTATATTAGATTTAGCCTCTGGGTGTGGCACTAAGGGAATGGCTGATAGAACTTCCCCCAAAATGAATACAGTTACTTAAAAGCTAAGAAAAAAGATTGAGCAAGTGATTGTTTAGATACCCAGGAGATATTTAGATTTATTGAGTAAAAGGCAAAATAAAAATGTTATACACGTACAAAGTCATATTTTAAGTATATATGATAGCTTAAAATCAAAACACAGTTAAATTAATGATCGTTAATTTTTCATTATAATAATTTTGTTTGTTAACACTATTAACAATTTAACGTTTCTCTTAAGAATTTTTTGGAGGGCAGTGGTTTATATGTGTGCTTCAGTTTGCTTCTAGAGGAGATAAGGTTTTTATAATTCACACTTTTTTCATCTTGAAACCTAGAAATTGGTTGGATCCAAGCTTTACCTATAAAATGGTGAATTAATGTCTTTGCTCTGAGGTCAAGGTTGTGGTTGCCATTTCTCCTGGATGTCCAGGAGAGGTCATATACCTAACATTAACATGCTGCTGCTGCTGCTAAGTCACTTCAGTCATGTCCAACTCTGTGCGACCCCATAGATGGCAGCCAACCAGGCTCCCCCGTCTTTGGGATTCTCCAGGCAAGAACACTGAAGTGGGTTGCCATTTCCTTCTCCAAAGCATGAAAGTGAAAAGTGAAAGTGAAGTTGCTCAGTTGTGTCCAACTCTTAGCAACCCCATGAACTGCAGCTTAACAGGCTCCACCATCCATGGGATTTTCCAGGCAAGAGTACTGGAGTGGGGTGCCATTGCCTTCTCTGGCATAGCTTTGTCTTAAAAAAGAAAACATTTTTTTTTTTTAACCTACTTTGTCAGATACTCAGTTATGAAGGACAATCCAACTTTAAGTCTAGCCAAGAAACCATGTTTCTTAACTTAGATATTAGGGATATTTCATTTCCCCAGTAAGTAATATTTTTTTTAATATTAAAAGTGAATACTTGTATCTTATGTAGACCAATCTAGTTAGTAATAACTGAAAAATTAGAGCATATTTTAAAAGGCAGAAGAGAATCTTAGAAAAACATAGTTCTCTTTAAAATGCATCTATCCAAAAACTTGGTAGGTAGGTTAAATTATAGAAATTCTATTAAAAATCTCCATTCTTCACTCAATCAGGAAAAAATAAATAAAAGGAAAAAAAAAAAGGAAATAGAAAAGGGTACTTCTAAGTATTATTTGCCTGGAGCTGGCATTCAATTTTCAACAAATCTCCAAAAGACTAACTGAAGCCTTGTTGAAGGAAGTGGATAAAGCAATAAAGACTTTTCATAGGTACTTATTCACTGGGAAAGGATTTTATTCAAATTTAGGAAGCTAGATGCAGACAGAATAAATGTGTACCTTTCTGGTTTTCACTCTCTGAGACTACACATTAAAAAGTAACTCTGGCACCAAGGCTACTGAACAAGAACAACCTCCAATTTAGAATGCTTCAGAAAGAATTAAAATAAAATATTATATTTGACTAGGCTATCATTGTGTACTCAGTTTGATGAAATAAGTTGATATACACCTGATTTTATCCCAGTGGTACCTTTTCTTTGTGTCACTGCTAAAGCAAATAAATATCACTGTTAGTATGAAAAGAATATGCAATTCATAGTCTTTATTTTATTAGTATTAGATTGAAACCAGTAAGTTTGAGGTCATAAATCTTAACCTCTGATCTATTTTTAAAAATATTTTCATATTTAAATATTTATATTAAATTAAATAATTTTATATTTAAATATTTAAAATTAAAGCAAGTATTTTAAATAAAATAATTAATTAATAAACTACACACTCCTATTTGGAGAAGGAAATGGCAACCCACTCCAGTATTCTTGCTGGAATATCCCATGGATAGAGGAGCCTGGTGGGCTACAGTCCATGGGGCCGTAAAGAGTCAAATGCCACTGAGCAGCATACTTAGATTTACATGGTATACACAAAACCATTAAAGGCCCTTAGATAGTTCAAATGCTTTCAAGTCAATCTATATATGAGGCTATTAATTTTAACCTGGTGCTAAGAAGTCAAATTATCAAGAAACACTATGGTACTTCATCTAAATTTGAAGTCTGACCCAAGAGTTATGGAAACATTCTTTACATTTCCTTTTAAAAATCCCAGAAGTTACAATGGGTATCAAATGGAGTTGACTTAACCTAATTTTATTATGTGATAAGTCACAAAAAAGAGGGGAATCAATCACATTTTTTAAATTTATGATACTAACATTATGCAAAAATGCACTCAATAGCTTAGGCAAATACATTGATAGCCTTTGATCTACTTAGTAACTATGTCAAAATTCAACTTCAATTCTTGTGTTTATAAATACCATGTGAACATAGCAGAGAATTACTAGAATAACCCAAGTCAAAACACTTACTTTATTCAGTTTACTGATTATTTAAGTCCCCTACATGATCTGCTTAATTTGATCAGTCACTCAGTTGTGTCCAACTCTGCAATCCCATGGACTGGTCCATAGAATTCTCCAGGCTAGAATACTGAAGTGGG
This sequence comes from Aepyceros melampus, assembly GCA_006408695.1. NCBI lineage: Eukaryota > Metazoa > Chordata > Mammalia > Artiodactyla > Bovidae > Aepyceros > Aepyceros melampus. The sequence goes on along the minus strand of SJXQ01010007.1, from coordinate 39,475 downwards.
TAGCCATTCTCTTCTCCAGGTTATCTTCCCAACCCAGGGATCAAATCCAGGTCTCTCGCATTACAGGCGGATTCTTTACCAGCTGAGCCCAAGGAAGCCCAAGGATACTAGAGTGGGTAGCCTACCCCTCTCCAGCAGATCTTCCCAGCCCAGAAACCTAACCAGGGTCACCTGAATTGCAGGCTGATTCTTTACCATCTGGGCTAACAGGGAAGAGCTTGATTATTGTTATGGTTTTTGTTTCCGAGACTTTCAACTGGAAAGAAGTAGGAACAATGATAATTCTTTACAATATCTAGAATAGACATTTGCTCATTTTAAAATCAGCTTACATTTTTACATTCCCCCTGGTAATATCTTTATTTTGCAACAAAGAAGAACCAACATCTAATGAATGTAATTGATGTTTAATTTACATTTAAAATCAAGTCTGTTTCAAACTGTTTCAATATCCTCTGTTCCAGTAAATCAACAAAGATTCCCAATCAATAAGTGATGCACTGAGTATAATAACTCATGCCTATGCATTCCACATTCTGATACATTGGAGAAGTCATCCCATTAATAAATGTTGAATTCCCATACTTTGCTTGCTACTGCAGTAAACTACCTTGGTGCCAATTTCAATTCCTTAAACGCCTAGGTGTTATAATGTTTATAAAAATTGCTTTCATTTGAAAGGACACGCTCTAGTCAACTGAACTGTCATATACTTTATGGTATAATGCAAAGGATAATATAATAAATCCATTGTATAATGTGGCAGATGATAGAATACTGACCATAAAAATCACAAGATTTACAGAAATCGTATTTCCAATAGGATTAAAAAAAAAAAAAAGCTCAAGAGAAAACTCATTCAAAGATGTCTGTAATTGTCATAAATTGAGGAAGAGGAGAAGGCAGAAGGGAGAAACAATGGGAGAGGGAGAAGGAGGTGATGGGGGCGGGAATGGAGAAGAGAAACCAGTAGGGCTCTGAAATGCTTTGATACATCCCTTAATACTGAATTTCCTGTCGTGAAGCAATGTTGTTATATTATCCCAGATAGCCTATTGCTTAATCCTGTCCTGAAACTGAAAGTGTTGTTAAACTATATTTCTGCATCATGTAGAATATGTAATATCAAGGCTGCTTCCTAAAACAACAAAAGCAGGGGGTGCTTAACACTGAGATCACATGGTTTGATGAAGTGCTTATACTGCTACTGACAAACTCTCTAAGGATATATTCCCTCTATTATAAGGGACTGCTATATGAAGGCACTTCAGCCTCCCACAGTCATTATTCTCAGGGAATGTTACACTTTATATCATAAAATGTAATGCTATATTACTCATTCTTATTCAGTTTTCAGCTTTCCCTTTTTTAAATCCATCACCAGTATGGTGATATTTAACAAACGTCTCTTAGTGATATAGAGAAAATCACATGTATGGCAAGAGAGACACAGGATAAAAGTAAAAAGACTTTAGTGAAAACAAAGCACCTTTATTCTTTAAAAAAATAATCAAGTTACTTTTTTTGTGAGAAGTTGCACTGATAATAAAGAGTTAAGCAAAAGTTATGCTGAAACATAATTTTAACCAATCAATGATAATATGACATTAAAATAATGCATTCCCAGAAATATATATCTTTTAATGTGATAGATGTGATTTTCTTACAATGTCTGCCTCTTGAGTTACTTGGACAAAGAAGGTATGGCAAAGGCAAAAATGGCCTCATTGGTTTTAGATACCCTTATGAAAGACAGCACAACCGGATTATAAAAAGGCTCGAGGTCTCATACTGAAACATCAAGTAAGGTGAAGCTGCTGTAGGATAAGAACAGAAGAGGAAAGAGGTGACCCCGAGCTGAGACCGTTATCTTAGAAAACAGACACTCCTTGTTGATTGAAATTTTTTTCATCCAGATGTGTGATAAAAAAATCTGTAATTTTGAGTGTTGAATTTTATTAGATGTAAAAGCATGGGCTGTTATACCACTATTCTGTAGACATAATTCAAATGCCTTAATTGGGGGAGGGGGCAGACTTTAAGATGCTTAAATTCAGGGCTTTTCTATCTGCCTATTATAAGTTATTGTAATTATGAAAAAATAAAATTTTCTTCATGAACTCACTTTGTGAAGAAAAGGAAAATAATTTTATGCTAACTTGCATTTCTCAATTATAAATTCATAAGCTATTCTTTGGACTCATTTTTTTTTCCAAAATATTCATAATAAAGACCACACACTTAATACAAGGCCTAATTGAGACTACCATTGCTCAATATAAGCCTAACTAGAATAAGGGCACCTTTCTTGCTACTTGGGTTTTAACTTCAGCCTGTTTCAGACACGACTTTTAAACATAATATGGTGAGTGAAGTCACTTTTCTGAAGCCTATTCCAGATACGGTTTTGGGTTAATCAAAAGTAGAGTTTTCAAAAATAGACTTGGAACCTGGAGACCAAATAGCTGTACAATAACTTATGATTGGCATAAATCAGTTGTATATTTCTCTACTTAATACTTTGTTGTTTCAGTATTATATGAATACTTCTTAATGTGGCAACAGTATTAAAATGTAATTTGCATAGCAGAAAAAAGACTAAATTATGGACAATGCTTTCGAAACCCAAGGGCTAGACTAGAGGTAGTTGGTTTTACAGTCCTGCTTTGTATTAACTGCTTACTATGCAACGCTATTACTGATAATAACACTTAAAAATATGGTTCACTTTGCTGCTGATTCAGCATCATTAGGGCGAAGGCTGCTCCTGTGCTGCAGCCTAGCGGAATGATCTGGTATAAAAATGACATATTCCAGGAGCACTGGCTTATCATTTGCTGCAAAGAAGGTTAAGAAATACATGAAATAAGTCATATGTCCAGTATCCCCCAGATAATACATATTTTGCCTCAGTCATTTGTTTACATGTGTTATCAAATGAAGATCAAAAGATGCATTCTAGACTCTGAACAGAGTTGACACAGCTGGAATTAACCTTTTCAGTCTCAAACACTCTCTTTTTTTCAAGGAAAAAAAAAAAAAGCCTCTTTCCAAAACACTAACTTTCTTAATACTGTGCCAGTAATGTATATCTCTCTAGACAGAAAGTCAATTTTCTAACCTTTTTTTTTCTTTAGAAAATCTTAGTGTAAGTGGAAATATAACAGTATAATACTAAATTTGATACCTGTATAGTACCATTCTTATCAATAAACAGCTAGGTTTTATAAACATCTAGGTCTATCACTTGAAGTAATAATCAAGAATCAAGCAATTTGACCACTGACCTCACACATATACCTGCCTATGTGGATGCCATACAGATTATGTACTCCTTTCCTAAATCCCTGGGATTTCTCTCCCTCTCTTTTCTCCCCCTTTTCAGGCATCTAAGTGTATGGAATTCTATTCTTGATTGGAGTCAGAAAAGACATATGCATTCACTAGGGAAGTCAATTTGTTAGCAGCAAGTATTTGAAACCAAAGAAGTATCTGATTTAATGAAAGCAGACATTGACTCATACTTTAAAAACACATTTTTTTTAAGTGAAAGCAAGTGAAAGAAGCATTTCTTTATGTTTTCATGATCAGAATGGATCTGTATTTGTTATGTTCCTAAGACACAAACACACTCTGCTTAGATTGGAGCAGACTCCAGTGCCTTTGCTCCACAGCCCACCCCCACTCCCAATAAATCACTATTTCCTTATGCATTACACATTGAATACAAACGTGCCACCTTTACTATGCTGTAGGGAGAGGGGCAAGAAGATTAGCTATACAACTTGTCATTTACCTCTTTCTCTATGATACAGCCCTCTTCCTATTTTCTTCATCACTTTAACTAAAAATGAATCTAGAGCTCTTGTCAGTGACATAATGTTTTCATGAAAGTTCTACTAATTAAAAATCCTCACCATACCAGACCTAAAAAATGAGCACACTCTTGCCAAGTGTTATTCACCACAGAGAAGCTCTTGTAGTTACATTTTAAAGGAGGACCCAGAGGAAGATGCTGCGGAGGGAGAAAGTCTACTAACATATACATTGAGGTTTATCAGTTGTCAGCATCAGAGGGAGAGACTATTTTTAATAGAGATCCTTCAAGAAAACAACAACAACAAGAAAAAAAAAGAAAAAAGAAAAGAAAACATGCATCTCCGAACAGCTGAGAGTAAGACATGTGCAGTTTCGGATAATAGAAGCTTTTACTGGAATAAAGAACCACAATTACAGGAAATAGATCTGTTTTTTGGAAGCAAAAGATGAGAGGTCAATTTTAAATTGATGTTTGTCTTTGCACCTGTAGTCTCCTCTTTTTAATGATAAGGAGATGGTCGTTTTTATTGCATTGGCAGGAAAACACTTTCGGACTACTGCTTTTGCCCATACTTACAGTGCTATCAATAGTTACTTGTTGGGGACATGCATTTGTCTTGCAATGTGCTGCATTAATTTAACACCACATAAAATATGGATTTTATTGCAGCAGAGACAATAAATGCTGCAACTGCTGACTATATGCATTTCATCTCCCCTCTTCATCTTTCCTCTCTCATACTTCTGACTCAGATACAAAATGCGAATCTAGGAATTCTGCCTATTCTATTTCTGATAAATGCCAATCTTTCTTATTTATGTAGATGCTTAGTGACCATTGACAGGTTCAAGGAATCTGTCTTCTGCCTGTCATTTCTCCTTATATTGAACCTACAATGAACTATGACTATAAATAAGTGCAGAGGGGATCCATTCACATGGAATGCAAAGTAACGTTCAATGATAGAGTTCAAAGCAACAATCTTCTCTTCAAGGGATTTTTAACATTAAGATGATCAAGCATGAGCATAATAAATTACCCTCCATAATATATTTTTAGCATTTGATCAGAGTGAATGAATTCACAAACTCTAACAACATGACCCACTGTTGAGCATAAATATGTAATTTATCCAGTTTCACATTACTTCTTCAGCTATTCAAAGCAGTGATTTCTAAAATGCAATATACAGTTTTATGCTTAGTAATTTTTTAACATATTAAAGATAATTATTTGAAAATAACTGCTGAATGCAACTTAAAAACAAACATTTTCCCCCAGGGAGAGAAAATAAGAGACCTTAAAGGAGTTAGGGAAAAAAAAAAAAAAGAGAGAGAGATGAAGTCTTCCTACCTTTTTTAATCAGCTTCTGGATAACGGAAGTTGGTTCCAGCCAAAATAACCCTGGAGAAATTGTCACTATATCCCCTTTTTGTTTGTTTTCGGCTGTTATTTCCTATCACTGATTCTACTTCAATCTAACTCAAGCTTTCTCTCAGCATCACTTTTAACTCTGGACGGCAGGGAACCGAAGAAACCGGGGGGCGAGTTCTCTCTGATTGGCTTTCATTCAGTGCTTCTGATTAAGGGGGGAAAAAAAAGAAAAGAAAAGGAAGGAGGGGGGAAAAATCCTTCTCACTCGGAGAGAAAGGTTCTGCTGATAGAGCTGCAGCACTCGCCATGGGAAGGTTAGAGACTGGGGAAGTGCTGGCTTTTGCTCGCACACAGCGATTTGCAAGTGAATGCGAGGGGAGGGCGCATCCGAGAGGAGGGCTTCGGATGAAAGGCGTCCCCTCCCCCGCAGGGCAGAAAGACTCTCTGTTTCAAGGCTAAGGTAATCAGCCCGATCTAATCCGGCTGTGTCCGCAATGCAATCTCAACAATCGGACTGCTTCTCGCAATTCTTTTTTAATAGATACTTCTTCTTCATCTGACATATATATCCCTGCACCATCCTTAACTCCAGATCGCCGAAATCCATGAAGCGAGTGCCAAGTCAGATTGCAACCAGATCTGAATCGTTACCGGAGTGATTTTGGTTGCGGTTTGAATTATTATTTATTTTTGCTTTCAGTGAACTTTCTTTTCCTTGGTTCTCCAAATACCTTATTATTATTTTTTTTTAATCGCTTATGGTCATAGGAGAACATACCTTGCTCGTCGTTTGGGGATGTTCCTGAGCTAGTCCTGTCTGCTTAATCTTACCTGCTTTGCCTTTTGATTTTATAGATAGAATATTTTATTCATGATGTAAATATGCAATTAACGCTATTAAAATATTTAGATTTGGGGCTGGACATCGTCTCCTTTCTTGTTCTTCTTCTTTTTTTTTTCTTAAACTTTTTTTTTTTCTCAGAAACTTGAGTGTCATGCCCAAACGTGGGGGGAGGAGGGCAGATAATACATTTGGGTGATTCTATTTACTTAACCATCTAACTGTTTATCGCTCTATTTATTTATCTCGACATTAAATTGGAATCAACCAAAACCTTACCAAAGGATGTCAGTATAGCTCCACAAAATAATGAGCATTTTTATATTTTTCTGGCTTCATGTAGATTCCTTTTTAAATAAATAAATTACAGTAACATACTATAAAATAATAATATAAAAATAACTGTAAAGCTGAGGTAGGATTATGAAGATAACTTTTTGGATACATACTACTGCTCAGAAATAGTAAATGATATACTTAAGGACACAGAGTTAACTTGTGACAGAGTAAAAACTAGAATGAGAGTACATATTTTATATTTATATAGACATATTAAACATATAACATATATACTTATGTGTATTTAGAATTTCAGTTTAGTACTGTTTCTGAAATGTCATCCTACTGCCTGGGCACATGTTTTATTATTCTAGCATCTGTAGGCCTCTTACACGTGTGTGTGTGTGTGGGTGCTCAGCCACAACTGACTCTTTACAACTCCCTGGACTGTACAGTTCGCCAGGCTCCTCTGTCCGTGGAATTCTCCAGGCAAGAATTCTGAAGCAGATTGCCATTTTCTAATCCAGGGTATCTTCCTGACCCAGGGATTGAACCTGTGTCTCTTATATCTCCTACTTTGGTAGGATTCTTTACCACTGAGTCATCTGGGAAGCCGTAGGCCCCTTAGAAAATTAGCATAATGGGAAAGGAAAGCAACTCAATCTGGGGGAGAAAGAGGGTGTGGGGATACTATTAATAAATAAGATTTCAAAGAAGGTTTAGCATACCACAAGGTTATGATAGGACCAATGTTGCCAGCTAGGACTTCCCTGGTGGCTCAGAGGGTAAAGTGTCTGTCTACAGCGCAGGAGACCCGGATTCTATCCCTGGGTCGGGAAAATCCACTGGAGAAGGAAATGGCAATCCACTCCAGTACTATTGCCTGGAAAATCCCATGAACAGAGGAGCCTTGTAGGCTACAGTCCATGGGGTTGCAAAGAGTCAGACATGACCAAGCAACTTCACTTAATGTTGCCAGCTAGTTTTTTGAGGTTACCCTGGTAGTTCAGTGGTAAAGAATCTGCCTGTGATGAGAGACTTATGTTTGATCCCTGGGTTGGGAAGATCCTTTGGAGAAGGAAATGGCAACCCAGTCAAGTATTCTTTCTGGGAAATCCCATGGACAGAGGAGCCTGGGTGGGAGGATGCTACAGTCCATTGATTTGCAGAAGACTTAGACATAGCTAGTGACTGAACCACCACCACCAACTAAACTTAGATAAAAATTCCATTTTTTTCTGTAATATATTTGTGTTAATATGATGTATGTGTTTGTTCAGTATAATACTGCCTTTGACATATTAAAATTGGTTGTCAAGAGAAACTATAGAATCTCTTAGTCTATATATAAAATTTTATAGTGTTTAATTAAATGCAACAGGTCAAGTGCATACATGATGGTCTCTTACTAGATTAAATATTTTTGTATATTTGTTTTTAGTTTCATAATAAATGACTGCATAGTACGAGGAGTTGCTTACATTAGATTTTAATTGGTCCAGTTGAGAAAAATAACCATTTCATTTATTAATGAAAATACATATTGAAATGTTGTATTCCCCAAATAAGAGTTTTTTGTTTTGTTTAAACAAGATAGAAGTTTATTCTTCTCTTACATAAATTTCTGGGTCGTTATGATTTCTGTGCTCTGTGAAGTCATCAGAAATTTGCCTTACTTTTTTCTTAATGCTCAACTACTCTTTTGAACTCATATATTTGATACAATAGCAATCACACCCACATCTGCTTTCTAGAAAGAGGCCTAAAATAAAGAAGGAAAAGATGCCCTCTTCATTGGAATTTTCTACAGTTTCATTTGCTGGAAATGAGAGAGTTGTCCACAAATTGTTTCAAGAGAGGCTTGGAAATACAGTATTTACTCTGGAAAGCTATTTGATCAGCTGAAAGTCACTCATACTATTAGAGAAGATGACAGAATTGGATAAAATAGCAGCAGTGCCGCCATATCTATGTATCATATGGCAGCATATGTTTAAAGTATTTAGAGAGATAAAATTTTGTTTGGTTTAAAATTAAAATTTTGTCATGATGTTACAGAATGGTATCCATTGCAATATGCATTTTACTAACGTTTAAGAACTTTGAAGTATGAAACAATGGTGTGTGTGTGAAGTCACTTCAATCATGTCTGACTCTTTGCAACTCTGTGGACAGTAATACTGGAGTGGGTTGCCATTTGAAACAATATATTGCCAGTTATTTCATTTTCCACTTTATGGTCAGTTACTGTATTAAATGGAGAAGGAAATGGCAACTCACTCCAGTATTCTTGCCTAGAGAATCCCATGGACAGAGGAGCCTACAGTCCATAGGATCCCAAAGAGTCAACATGACTGAATGACTTCACTTTCACATTTCACTGTATTAAATAAATAATAAACAAAACATCCATGTATCCTAAAATTCACGATGTACAGAAGCAGATATGAGAGAGAGAGAATTTGAACCATGAGTATTTTAAAACTTACCTTTTTTTTTTTTTTATGCCTTCCTTGTGCAGGAGAGACTCTTAAGCTATCCTATTGAATAAAACTTTGGTAATAAAAATTAAAATAAAGCATAAACAAAACTGGCTAAAAATTAAAACTTCTGATAGTTTTTGTTTTATTAAGCAATATCATTTTCAGTTCCCTTTTTTGTGTCTTTTTATAAGTGGTTTCACTTGGGATTTTGCAAATTTCTCTTTCTTTTGTTTTCTCTGGAAATGTTATGCAACATAGTCCTGTGCATTGGGTAAAGCTCCCCTATGGTCACCTACCTTAGGAATGTTACCCCATAGAAAGTCAGAAAAAGGAATAGTAAACTCTATAAATGGGACAAATCAGTTAATGCCTCACAAAAGTATCCCTCAATGTGAGGAAAGGCCACATGACCATTATAAGCAAATGAGCTGATGAAAACTTAAAAAATATATATATTTTTCCATACTTTTAAAGCTAAATGTTAAAATACACAAAAAATTTCTTACTTCCTTACTATACTTGTAAAATCTCAAGAAAGTGAAGAGCATGCTACCCCTGTTACAATAAGGGACCCTCTGAAGGCTGATCCATTTCAGTGCAAATGTAAAAGACACAAGCTGGTTAAAATCAATTAAATAAAACAACCTTCCATTCCATGTGGAACTATATGCCTAAAAGTTGTCTCAGTGTTACTAAACAATAAGCATCAATCCTTAAAGTGCCACTTGCTAAACAGCTACATACTTTTTTACAATACTAGCTTCTCAGTCACCTTTTCCAGGTTTATTTTAATGGGTTAGAGATTATATCACTTTCCACTATAACAGGAGGTTAATCAAACCTGGTTCTCTCTCTACAGCTATGAAATGAGAATGGAGATTGTCCATACTGCTTCACTCTCCACAAATACATTGGCAGAAAAGTAATTTGGCATAGTACGTTTGATACATTTTTTTATCTCTTACCAGTCTGGCTTATTGGACTTTGAGTGAGTGAGTGAAGTCACTCAGTCGTGTCTGACTCTTTGTGACCCCGTGGACTGTAGCCTACCAAGCTCCTCTGTCCATGGGATTCTCCAGGCAAGAATACTGGAGTGGGTTGCCATTTCCTTCTCCATATTGGACTTAGAGGCTGGAAAATTTTAAAGCACGGTGTCCTGCAATGAGTGGTCTAGGGTGATTCATATTCTGTTTACTCAAATGTCCTTAATTATCTTTGAGTTAGAAATTGAAGTGAATAAAGAGAAAAGCAAGGTGAGAGGCATTGATTCGGCCACCATAGATAATAACTGAACAAGCATGGTTTTGCAGTCACCCTTCCTGAGGTAGTGTAGGCAGCGATTTGAACCGCAGCAATGGATATGTGATTTGGGAGCTAGAAGTGCTCTTCATATTAACCTAGTCCTTTCTTTTTATTCATGTTGTAAACTACCATCTATCACTCAAAATGAAATAATAATAAGAATTGTTATTACTATTTTATTCAGTTAGTTTGCCTAAAATAGGCACTTCCCTTGAATGGATTCTGTTATTTGCAACTGAACTGTTACTAACACCTACTGGTAATGACAACCTCTGTTCCTACACTTTAACCATGTGTCAACGTTTCTTAAATCGTTTAATTTGGGAGTGGGACAAATAAGGTATTACATAGCTAATTATGTTTCCAAAAATGTAATTATTTTGAAAAACAATTAAGAGTTAAGGAAAGAACATCTACTCTTAAATTTATTTGACCCTCTTAACCCCTTCTGTCAGAGAAGGCGATGCACCCTACTCCAGTACTTTTGCCTGGAAAATCTCATGGACGGAGAGGCCTGGTAGTCTGCAATCCATGGGGTCGCTAGAGTCGGACACGACTGAGCAACTTCACGTTCACTTTTCACTTTCATGCACTGGAGAAGGAAATGGCAACCCACTCCAGTGTTCTTGCCTGGAGAATCCCAGGGACGGGGAAGCCTGGTGGGCTGCCGTCTATGGGGTCGCACAGAGTCGGACACGACTGAAGTGACTTAGCAGCAGCAGCAGCAGCAACCCCTTCTGTTTATAAGCCTCTGTGTTCTGTGCTTTAGGTATAAAGGTCAGGGCTGATTTTCTTAGATCAAATCTGAACTTCATTACTTGATTATCTTTCAACTATTTTTAGTGAAAAAAAATTTGGTTACATATGAAGAGATTTACAAATAAATTGAATCTTATCATCTTTGCAAGGCAGAAAAAAAATAGATTGAATACTTTTCATGTTGATTGAAAAGTAAATTCTTACTTAATCTGACTGCTTCCATCTCTACCTGAATAAGGATAGTGGCTTATTTTACATTTTGAATCATTGGTAAAATGGATATATCAGGACTGAATTGTTTGGTTGTGATTTAAATTTATGCCTGAGAAAGTGAATAAAGGAAAAATCTTTCAAATAAAAAAATGGAAAACAATAAGCAATCCTTATATGTTTGCAATTGTATTTAATGAACAAAAATATCTCATATGTTTAGATTTTATGTTGTGTAGTTAATACAGAGACTAGGTCTGAGTGGTTAAAAACTACATTTTAATAATTAATATTTTCATGCTGAAAAGCCATTCTAAGAATTCTTAGGATCTTTTTAAGAAAAGGTATTATTTCAAAATAAATATGTTATAAAAGCCTAGAAAAATCACAATTACTTTTTTATTTCTCCTTTCAAAATATTTCATTCCTCCTCTTCCTTTCCTTATTATTTGTCAATAAATGTTAATTTTGTGATATTTCACCCTATATGTAAGCTGTCAAATTAGCTTGTGAGCTTGAGGATATTGACAGAAGAACAAGACTCCTAAGTCAGAGCCAAAAGGCACAGGGAACAGCATAGCCAACTTATCAGTGTCAGTTTTCTTTATCCTACATCTCGTTTGGGCAATGCCTAAGATGGGCAGGTGGATGTTGCATAGGCAGTGGGTTGACATTATAGCTGAGGGACACCAAGTATAGGGAACCCTGCTTTTTGTATAAAGCACTGTGAGCAAAACTGCCTGAATTCCAAAGGGAGATACTGCCTTTATGTTGCTATACAGCATGCAAATCCCTCTACACTGGTGGGAACATGAACTCATGATTCAAGGGTGTTTCTGTACAAATGTCTTTTAAAGATAAAGAAAAGGGAGTTTATTCTAAAATGGGAGAGAGACATATGGAAAACTGTCTCCAAAATTAGTATTTGTTGATTCAATGAGGAATATCAGCTGGAAGCTCACCTGTATGAGAATGTGGTCACCCTAGTCTTTAGGAAATTTATGCACATGACCGGGTATTCTGCCTATAGAATCAACAATGTGGCCTGTGACAAAGACTGTCACTAATCAGACTAACTCAGCTCCCCTGACCTCTTTTATAACCAGTTCTGCCTTTTTGGACTTCTGTTTTCATCTCTGCATTATTCCATTTTAGCAAGAATCCTGCTGAGTCAGCTTAATCAAAATCTCCACCTCATTTCCTGATTGCCCTCAATTTTTTCTTCAATTCCTCATGCTCCATCATCCCTCAACTGATGTCTGATTAGTCTTTTCTACCTTCAGTAAGTATCCCACTAGGCCAGTTTAGCCCAAATCTCAACTTATCCCTGATGTTTCTGTCCTAAAATCTTCCATCTCTTAGCCTCATCCTGCTCATTGGCTATAATTCCCACTGCTGCTTCTGCTAAGTCACTTCAGCCGTGTCCGACTCTGTGTGACCCCACAGACGGCAGCCCACCAGGCTCCCTCATCCCTGGGATTCTCAAGGCAAAAACACACTGATACATGTTATATTCAGAGTTAAGCCCAATCTTTCTTCTCACAGCAGACCCCATTACAGTGTTCCCTACAACCATCTTGATGGCCCCCTTAAATAAAGACTTCTTTACTGTACTTTATCAAGTATCATTGGATACCTTTTTCTGTTAAAACTTTGTAAGATGAACAAGTTGTAGGGTTGTCGTGTACAGCATGATAAATATAATGAAGACTGCTGTAGATAAGATAGTAAATTCTAAGAGTTCTCATCACAAGACAAAATACTTTTGTTTCTCTTTCTTTAATCTTGCATCTACATGAGATGATGAAGTTTCATTAACCTTAATATGGTAATCATTTCATGATATATGCAAATCACATCATTATGCCATAATACACCCTAGTCAGTGCTGTATGTCAATTACACATCAATAGAACTAGAGGAAAAGTAGCAATTTTCTTTTCTTTAAATGTTTAGAACAATGGTTCATAAAATATAGTCTATGGACCAACAATATCAGTATCATCTAGAACCTTGTTATAAAGGCAGATTCTCGTTGTCTCAGACCTACTGACTCAGAAACTATGGGGGTGGTCCAATACTCCATGTTTTCAAATGTCTTAAAGTGATTCTGAAAGCTGAAATTTGAGAATCACTGACTTAGTGTTGCTATAAAGCAGTCTAGGAAAGAAAGAAACCCCAGTTTAAAACTCATGATTTACAAATGAGAGAATTGTTTATGCAATCACTTATTATTTTTAACACATATATATTATATGCAGAAGCACTGCAAAACATTGTGCTATTTATGAGAGTGTGGGGAAGAGCTATAATCATGATCCTGGCTAAATAAGGATTTAACCATCTAATGAGAGAGACAGAAATGAAGACAAGTGATACAGGAAAGTAAATGAAGGGGAAGAAAGGGGAAACTTTGCCAAGTGTGTGATGAATGTGGAAGTAGTTCCTCTCGAGGTTTCAAAATATAGTATTACAACTCTGATAAATGTCAGTTTTGGTTTTAATTTCAGCAATCAACATGCTAGGGGGAGGATGGTGGTGAAAATGCATGGTGATGATGTTCATCCTGGCAGCATGTTGATTAAACAAAGTCCCACCAGAACTGCCAGGAGAACAAACAGAGGAGGAGGGTTTCTGAACTCTCTTCTTAAACTCTCCAGTGATGATGGTAGCTTGCTTCGCATACAAATGTCTGTTCTTACTCCAGTCCCTTTTGTGATTACACTTAGCCCTGAGTAATCCTTCTTGTGAAAATATGGAAGAAGCAGAGGGAAGGAAACAAGGAGAGGAAGCAGGGGAAGGAAGAGGAGTTTCATAAAGTCAGATTCCAAAACTAAAGAAAATTGAAAATATCTTCTTCCTTATACAGAGGGCTGGTTTTGTAGGTATCTTCTATCCTGTGTGGTCATGCTTAGAAGACGTACACACTTGGTTTAATGCCCTGCCAGTACAGTCTTGAGTTCCTTGATAATTTCTGAACTAAAGGTTCCACATTTTCATTTTGTTCCGGGGTCCATGATTTTGCAGCTGAACTACTTATAATTCTAATGCATTATGATGTCATTCATGACTGAGAAGTTCCCATCATAGGTGAGTGTTTGAACAGTAATCAGTGTTGACATTTAACCGACAAACACATCAATAAATCTATTTGCCACTAGTAAACAAGGACAATAAAGTGTACTTGACTCCTGTTAAGCTGGTCTTGACATTTGCTCTCTAGTGTCATCACCGGCATCATGCCTCAAAGATATCAGTAGGAAAATTTCATTCCTTCCTGTATGCAGCTCTTCATTCTCCAGCTACTTATGGAGCTGCTACAAGGTATCATATATTTTCCTATCACTGGTGAAACAGTCAATTGCTCATTCAGTTCTCAACTACACAGAGCTCACTCTTTAGTAGGCAAGGTAGGTAAAGTCACTCAGTCGTGTCCGACTCTTTGCGACCCCGTGGACTGTAACCTACTAGGCTTCTCTGTCCACGGGATTCTCCAGGCAAGAATACTGGAGTGGATTGCCATTTCCTTCTCCAGGGAATCTTCCTGACCCAGGGATCGAACTCGGGTCTCCCGCATTGGAGGCAACGCTTTAACGCCTGAGCCACCAGGGAAGATCCACTCTCTAGTACAAAAAAGAATCATTGCTTAATCTCACAAATGACTATATTACTGTTCACTGTGATAAGTGTTATGAAAGAAGACACAGTTCTATTGCATCTTATAAGGGTCTTCAATGGCAAGGGCTAGAAAGACGGTCAGAGATATTTCCTAGAGGAGGTTGAGGCTTGAGGTGAAATTAGAAACATGAGGGGATGTCCTTTACTATACTGACTGTTAGAAGAAAGCATTGTATGGGCTGCCTGTTGACACTTAAAAGTCACCCCCTTCTAGTGCCTAACTGGCAAAGTATCAATAATTTCCTTAATCCAGATATATGTAACCACTACAGCGACAAAGGATTCCCAGTTTACCAGACAGTTTAAGCATATATGTATCCCTTTTGTTGACCTAAGAACATCATGTTAGGAGTCATTAGGTCAGAATAGTCAGGAGACCAGAAGGGGGCGCTCTCATGCCCCTGCCTTTAGTTCAGTGGCTAAGTTGTGTCTGACTCTGTGACTCAATGCACTGCAGCAAACTAAGCTCCTCTGTTCATGGAATTCTCCAGGCAAGAATACTGGAGTGGGTAGTTATTCCCTTCTCCAAGGGATCTTCCTGACCAAGGGATCAAACCAGGATCTTCTGCACTGCAGGCAGATTCTTTACCATCTGAGCCTTCAAGGAAGCCAGGGATATAGGTCATTGGAATAGAACAAAACATACTTCAGCTCCTGCAACGTGCCAAAGGAGTACTTTAATCTTTGCAGCTTTCAACCACTTTTGAGCACAAGCAAAACAACACACAAAAACAAAAGTAAAACATCTCTTGAACCATTTGTTAATTCTTGGGTATCAGATCATATATTATGAAAATCATGGAGAAAAAAAAATATCCGTGTTGGGGCAATTCATTCATCTAGTGACTATGCAGCTGCTAAGTCACTTCAGTCGTGCCTGACTCTGTGCGATCCCAGAGACGGCAGCCCACCAGGCTCCCCCGTCCCTGGATTCTCCAGGCAGAACACTGGAGTGGGTTGCCATTTCCTTCTCCAATGCATGAAAGTGAAAAGTGAAAATGAAGTTGCTCAGTTGTGTCCAACTCCTAGTGACCCCATGGACTGCAGCCCATCAGGCTCCTCTGTCCATGGGATTTTCCAGGCAAGAGTACTGGAGTGGGTTGCCATTGCTTTCTCCACCAGTGACTAGACCACTGTTTAATTTTATGTGAAGATTTTTTTACTTTTGATACCATGATCCGTGAATCAAAATATCCTTTGGCTGAAAAGTCACCAAGATTTATCAAGTATTTAGATTTTTAAAAACACAATCTCATTCAGCCTACGGTTAGACCAAGAAGCAAAATAAATGCACCCTGATTAGAAGAGTTTTATTTTTAGATAAAGATTTATATTTCATAAATCATTTAATTGATACAGTAACTATTCAACTAGATACAAGATTTCAAGCTAAGTACATTTGCTTAACATTTTGCATTTCTTATCCTAGCTCAATTAATGCAAATGATTCAATGTCACTGCAAAAAAATACAAAATCAAAAGCAATTTCTGGGTGATTTGTTAAAATTAATAGCAATTCAATTACTGCCTACTTTAAGTATTAAATTAAAATTTAAGAAACAAAATAAATCAAAACATAAGAATGATTACTTGTGAAATTCCTAATTGTTTCTGTAAATACTGCTACAGGAGTGGAAATTTTTTATGTGTATTCTACATCCACTTTATTTCTGTTATTTGTCATCATTTTCATAAAGTAAAATGGTCTTTTTCATAAACTAAAATGAAGTACAAACAAAATAATCAATATTTTTAAAAAATGAGAGAATGACACCATTTAATAGAATAAGTAGTACTAGACATAGAATTCCAAAACAATAGGAATGATTTAAAATGCCGAATTATTCGTGACTTTCAGCATGAACTCATATTAAATGGGATCATAATAGCCCTAATGTTTTTAAAGTGTTTGTACACAAGTGATAATTACGGCATCATAACTACCACACAANAATTGTGGTGTTGAAGACTCTTGAGAGTCCCTTGGACTGCAAGGAGATCCAACCAGTCCATTCTAAAGGAAATTGGTCCTGGGTGTTCTTTGGAAGGAATGATGCTAAAGCTGAAACTCCAGTACTTTGGCCACCTCATGTGAAGAGCTGACTCATTGGAAAAGACTCTGATGCTGGCAGGGGTTAGGGAAAGGAGGAGAAGGGGACGACAGAAGATGAGATGGCTGGATGGCATCACCGACTTGATGGAGGTGAGTTTGAGTGAACTCTGGGATTTGGTGATGGACAGGGAGGCCTGGCGTGCTGCAGTTCATGGGATTGCAATGAGTCGGACATGACTGAGTGACTGAACTGAACTGAATCATCAAAGTATGTTTAAACTTTACTATCTTTAATTTTTATTTATCAAAAAGATTTCCTTCCTCTCTTTTAATCCTGCCTTTCTCTCTCTCCCAAAGACCTCCCTGTGAGTCTTCCAAATATTTGATATATTTTTGAATAAGTTTCCGATTGCTGCCATATTAAATAATCTAGATGTTTTCAGCTCCTATATCTTGCACTGGGGTTAAGAGAGGACTGTAGTGATGCGAGAAGGCATGAATTGAGGAGCATAAGCAGGGGCCTAGAAACGGGAGATAACTGCTTGAATCAAAGTCCTAGGATAAGGAGGCTTCCAAACTTGGCATCATCACTGGAGGCTTCTGGTCCGGGCTTGGGACTGGTGGTTGTCACCACAATAGTGGGCTGTTTCCCCTCATTAAACCAAGATATAGGATAAAAGTGGACCAAGTTAAAATAAGGATTTAATCCTAGCATTTAATCTTAGCATTCTACATACATTCTTAAATATCTCTGTCTCTCTGATCAATATACTCTGTCATTTAGTTAATTTTCTTTTTCTGTGAAGGGAGAAAATTATACATGAATAGAAGCCACTAAAACAATTATGCAATTGGTAACCACATACAGATTAGAAAATTTGAATCTTTATTATTTTAGTAGTATTGACACAGCTAGGTGAATCGTATATAATATATGAATGTATTTAAATTTAGCACAATATACAGTCACATATAAATGGCTATTTGCTGTCATAAAGGGAAATACATTTCAAATATTAATACTAGAGCTTTGAAAAATTTTTCCATAATATTATTACCTTTTATCCTGTGTTATTCTTAGCTTACAATGTACAGCACAAGTAAGATTATAAATGCCCATTTTTTAAGCCAATAGAAATAAATATGTAGATTTTTGTTTACATTCAATCTCTCAAAAATATAATGTAGCTTATATGCAATTTCTCAAAAAATAAAATATAATAGAGTTAAATTATAAAATCTGAAATAGATTTATAATTACAGCCAAAGGGGAAAAGTTCAGATGATAATTATTTTAATAAGTGTTTACACTTTTCAATGAGAAGACAGTGAGCTTCTATGCTCATAGAATGAAATGTTTAGACTTTATTTTTTGTTCTCCAGTAACCCTACCACCTGTCCATTTATATTTGAGTATCTTTGGTGTACCATCTAGCTTAGTGGTTAATATGCTATTGTGTGTTTTGTTCTTCTTACATAATGAAAGTGTCATCTGGTTGCTGACTTTCAATATGGGATTTGTTCATTTTTCTGTATTTAGGCTACCATTCCTTGAATAGATATGGGAGGAATGGTGGTTTGCAGGCAGATTGTTATAATGAAATATATATATATATATATATAATATATATTATTTCACTTTACCTTGGAATTCTGTTTTTAGATTCAAATAAATCACAGATTTCTTGAGTATATTTCTTAATTTCAAAATCAAATATTCTATTCCTGCTCATAAATATCTATGTTAATTATTCATTGAACAAGTATTTCTTTAATGCCTCAAGTATCCCAGGGACTCTTCTAGGACTTGGGGATGGACCAGCAAAGAAAATATAGAAAGCTTTATTCTCAAAAAAAAAAAAAAATTGCATTCAGGTAAGGGAAAAAAGAAAGTAAACAAATAAACAAGCATATAAAAATGCCGAAGATAGTGATAAGTACCATAGGTAAAAATAAGACACCCAGAAGAATGACACTCAAAGATGTCTACATTTCATTTGAAATCTGTGAATATGTTACCTTATGGTAAAAGGCACTCTGAAGATATGATTAAGTTAAAGATCTTGAGATGCAGTTTATCCTGAATGTTTCTGGCAGACAATATAGTTACATGAGCCATTAAAAGCAGAGACTATTTTATAGCTCAAAAAGGAATGTGAAAATAGAATAAGCAAACCAGTGTGATGGTGGTATGAGAAGATGCATAAGCCAAGGAAAGTGGTCAGCCTCTGGAAACCAGAAGACACAGGAGAAGAGATTCTCTTCTAGAGAGTAAGGAACACAGCCCTTGCTGATGCCTTGATTTTAGTCTAATGAGACTCATGTGGAAATTCTCACCTATGGAAAATATGAAATAATAAGCTTCTGTTGTTTAAGTCATCAAATCTGAGGTACTTTGCTCTAGGAGGGATAGCAAACTAATACAGGCAATCAAGAGAGACTTATTGCATAATTGTTAGAAAAGGAGTCTTTGATGATGTGATGCTTGAGCAGTGCTGAATGAAGTGAAGCCAGCCATCTGACTACATGTGGGAAGAACTCTCCAGGTGGGAACAGCCAGTGCAAATGCCCAGAAGCAGCAACTTGCTCAGCTGTTTGAGGAATAGCAAGGAGACTATTAGGCCTGAAAAACAGTAAGTTGAAAGTAAAGAACTCTGTGATGAGATGACTGCTGGCATCAGGGAGTCAGGTTTGCTGGGGCTGGTTACATCCAGCTTTTTATTCTAACTGAGATAGGGAGATTTTGAAGATTTGGGGCAGAGAAAAAACATCATCTGGATTAGATTTTAAAATGAGTCATTTTGATCATTCCATGGAGAACAGACTGTAGGAAAGAAAACAGTAGAACTGGTCAAACTGAGAGACAAATAAAGACTTTGATGACATTCAAGTAGAAGATGACAATATCATGAAGGAACAGCTATATTTTACATAGACTATCAATATAAATATAATACAATTTGCTGATGAATTATATGCTAGTGTTAGGAAAAATAAAAGAGAGATGACTCTGGCTGCAGAATAGAATTGCCATATTGAGATGAGAACTGAGGGAAAAATTGATTTGGGACCATTCAAAATATTTGAAACTATCTGTTTTGTTATTTTTACATGATTCTTTTCCATACCTCACATATATTGCATTTATCTGTCTTTTCCTCTGCAAATGAGCATGCATGCATGCACCCTTTCTGCACTGCTCACCTGGAAATTCATAAGTTCGTGCGTTTTCAGCTTACCTTGTCTTCCTAACCACCCTGCAAATTATACATTTTTCATTTGATTAGTTTGCAGTCAAAGCTTTTTTAGACAAAAACTAATTTGAAAGTCTAAATAAAGATGATATTTGAAGGTATATGAACATTCATTGGGAAAAATTACAGATTTACACAATTTTTCTCTGATTTTGTTAGCCATGGCAATTGGTTCCCAGGTGAGAATGAGCACTTTTGTCCTATTGGGTGATAGGTTTCAAACAATGAAAATAATTGTTATTGTTTTCATGGGTTAAAATGTCAGCTTATATTAATATGTTACAAAAATATTGTACTAGGAGTGGCTGGCATAGATTTGCATGCATGCCTATGGGCATATGTGTTTAGTCTTGTCCAACTCTTTGTGACCCCAAGCACTGTAGTCCATCAGGTTCTTGTGTCCATGGAATTTTCTAGACAAGAATACTGGAGTGGGTTGCCTTTTCCTTCTCCAGGGGATCATCCTGATCCAGGGATAAAACTGCGTCTCTTGCATCTCCTGAATTGGCAAGTGGGTTCTTTACCAGCTGAACCATCAGCAAAGCCCTCAGATTTGCAAAGTTACTATTAAATAGTAAATTAACCAGAAAAGTCACAAGTAATTGGTAGTTAATTAAAACATCTACAAGAATTGTCAATTGTTGAAAAATAGATCTCAATAGTAAACTCTCTCCAGACCTATATTACGTAGACCTAGTAGTACCTAATCACATAGACATACATTTAAAAAAATATACATGAAATAAGATTTATTTTAATGTAACTGAAATGTAAATATTTCTTACTATATTTTAGTAAACTAGTATTTTTGAACATTTACTGATCAATATAAACACTCATTACCTCATCAATTGAGAAAATATTTTTAATGACATAAGAAATTATTTTGATTGTATATTTTGTAGATTATCATCAACTATCCTAAGTATTATCTAGCGTGCAGAAGTTCTTATAGGAAAGAAAAACAATAATATTCTCCTTACTTGTGCATGTGAGCCTTCTGCAGGCTAATGTGTATTTGTATAAGATTCACTGACCTTTGATGATGTCATGTAGGCATATACATCTGGGTGAATTCTTATAAGTATATAATATGAAGAGCACCATGTAGGTGGAAAAAAAGAATATTAAATAATAAACAGTTTATAATAAATATTACTATCAGTTGAATCATTACTAAGTACTGAATTAATAACATAATAAAATATGCTCACTAATTTATGTCTAAATATAAAACTATAATTTATACCAAAAATAATTCATTCTGTTTCACAACAAAACATGGGTATTCTACAAAATTCAGAACATTTAAAACAATAATTCAATAATAGAATTAAATTATCATTCTGCCAATTTGTTGAACTCATCCAAAAATATAATAACCCAGAATAGCTTCTGCTAAGTCGCTTCAGTCGTGACCGACTCTGTGCGACCCCATAGACGGCAGCCCACCAGGCTCTGCCGTCCCTGGGATTCTCCAGGCAAGAACACTGGAGTGGGCTGCATTTCCTTCTCCAGTGCATGAAAGGGAAAAGGGAAAGTGAAGTCGCTCAGTCGTATCCGACTCTTCGCGACCCCATGGACTGCAGCCCACCAGGCTCCTCTGTCCATGGGATTCTCCAGGCAAGAGTACTGGAGTGGGGTGCCATTGCCTTCTCCAAGAATAGCTTCTATTAACCTTATTGTGTTTTAAAAATTAATGTGAAAAGTGATCAATAGCCATGAGAGAGAGACCACAATTTTACCCACGTTAAGATTATCATTAGTCAACAAGGTTTTTTCTTTTTTTCTTTTTTGTCCTGTAAATAAAATTTAGTGGTATCAAAATTAAAATGGTTAGTTTTGCTTTCTAAATATTTAATTAATAATTGTTCTGTATAGGCCTTTTTCCACCAAACTAAATCATGAAGTTACTAATTTTAATTTATTCCATATATTTGTGACAGGCCTTTTAGTTATAGATTAAATCACTAGTTTTTATATTAGCATCTATCACTTTAACTCAAAATTTTCCTGATGTCTTTTGAGAAAGGACTAATTGTGCTATTTAAATATTCTCTGGTTCCTGCATGATTACTTTTTCTTCTAATTTTATTCTTTCTTTGACTACATTATATGACCTCCTTTATATTATATTAACTGTTAACTAACTTACTAAATCATAAAATCTTAGGTTGAGTGGAAACCTTGAGAGAGAGCCTCTCCAAAATCATTGTTTGAAAGTTGAATAAGCAGAGTCAGCAAAGTATTACTCCTTGCCTGATATTAAAATGCTGATTTTTAGTAAAATCAAGACCTACCAAACAAACGGATACTTTAGGATTTATTTATTCTTGTGCATGCTACAACAGAATTATTTAAAAGCACACTAAATCACACATCCTTTGGGTCTAATGCACAAGCCAACTTGGAGTCATCTGTCTAAAGTATAGGATTAGTCTTCAAGACCATGTGTGTGTGCAAATAATGCACACTTTTGTAGAGTCCTTGAAGTGACACTCATCAACCCCCTTTGTAGACTTTGCGTTTTATCTCTCTCTTTTTTTTTTCTAATGAAAGACTGATGATCTATTTGCACACATCCATTTATAATCTCTTACCTCATTCCCCAAATTTAAGAAGAAAAAATATTTCACACTTTCAAGCTCAGTTTCCAAGGTTAGGGTACTGCTCCATAACTGATGGGTGAAATTAATGGGAGAGTAGAAATCAAACCAATGACCTCAGCTGTTTTACTCTGATTTAATGTGACCTCGCCAATTGAAAAACCACTGTTTATGTACTATGCAGAATTATTGTGGCTCTGTAAGCTGTAACTTATTTGGCAAAGGTTAAGGTACATGGGTCAATGTAGACTAGAAAGTAGTGTTCATCATGATAATTTTCCTCTGAAATAGCATTTTGAAGTATTATTTTTTGTGCAGGATATTTTCAATTCCCTAAAGAAGTTTTTATCATTAAACATAGAATAATAAGTCCATAAAGAAACAAAAATAATACAGAGTTTTATCTTAAGGTAATGCATCTTCCCCCCCCAAAAAAAAAGCAAACACATAAGAAACAATAAAAACAACTGAAGAATTTAAGAGGACACTGGCCTTTATTTTTCATATATAAACTGGAATGCAGCCAATGGTGGTTGATTCAGGTTTCTTTACTTTCATGGCTTGTCTAAGAAAGCTCACCCAAATCTAGGTTCTGAAAGTTTCTAATGTGTTGGACTGAATGAAGAAGCTAGAAGCTGTAATGAAGACCTGTGGGAGATTATTAGTTCAGGTTTGGGGGTTTGTTTGTTGTTTTCCCTATGTTTCAGTTTTTTTTTTTTTTTAATCCACACAGAGTTAAGAATTAAAGAGACTTACATGAAACTATTTTTCAGTACAATATTCTTATAGCAGACCTGTATTTAAGCATAGAGTTATTTTCAGATGTTTGTATACTCAATATTATTATCATAATAAAAGTACTACTCATTTTCTGAAGGGTTAATACTAATAAACTTTTTAAATAATTTGCTTTCAATAAAATTTTAACAAAAGCAATTTGGAAATGCTCCATATGCATACCCTCAGGAAAAATTTCTTCTAAGATAATTCCTTCCAAATATTGTTTCATTTATAGAACACTACATGGAAAAGTTCCACTATAAATTGATCACCATCTGACAACATTTTATATTTTTTTCTCTCATTTACATTTTCATTACTGGTCAATTATAAATGTAAAACTGCCAAACAACCACTTACTCACTCAATGACACTTTTAGAGGATTGAAGAGATTATATAAAATAACACAGTATGTAGAAAATGTTGTTATGTAAAGTGATGCTTCGCTGTTTAAAAATATACCAACTTATATACTGGGGGCTGGATCAACAAAAGAACACAATAACTACTATAAATTCTTGAAAAAAACACAGTCAACTTTTTTTCCCAAAATATCAAATAGCATTTTTAGCAGCGTTTGAAAAGTTCCACTGGATTTTAGTCCTATGTTATGCAAATTTTGATTTAATGTAGACACTGACTGGGTCTATATAGTAGAATAAGTATGTTTCATTTAAGAAGTTCTATTCTGACTAAAGCATTTATATTTGTCTTTGGTGCTTAATTGATAATGTCTGAACTGAGATATATTTGGGAAATAAGGTGTCAATCTCAGTATAACTGGAAAGATAAGTATATTATGCAGAGCTCTGTATTATTTTTCCATGTCTCTTTTTTTCTCTCTCATCTTGGAAACAGTGATAGTGATATAATGGTGGTGATTAGAGTTTATCAGGTCAGATGGGAAACAGGTGAAAAGTTTCACTATATTACCTTACTTTAGAGAATAGGTACAACAGGTCTCTTCTCAGCTTTAGGGCTTTGTCATGCAGTGGCTTCAAGACATTGAATAGATAACTTAAACTCCCTCTACTTCTGTTTCCTTATCTATGAAATGGAAGGGAAAAAAAAAAGTCCCTATCTCATTCTGCATTATTGCAATAATGTTTGCTTTAAAACTACAACAGCTGCTATGGAAAATAGTATGGAGGGTCCTCAAGAAATTAAAAGTAGAACTAGCATTGAGTCAACAATCCCACTTCAGGGTTGTTGAAAAGAAAAAGAATTGAAATCAGGATATCAAAAATATATCAGCAAGCCTACATTCAGTAATCACTATGCACAATAGCTAGGAAGTGGAAATAATCTAAATGTCCATCAAGAGATGAGTGGATAAGGAAAGAAGTGGTATATATGTACAGCGGAATATTATTCTGACTTAAAAAAGAAGAAAATTCTGCAAAATGTGCCACCATAGATGAACCTGGAGAACACTATGCTAAGTGAAATAAACCAGTCACAGAAAGATAAGTACTTATGAGGTATCTAGAATAGGCAAATTCATAGAAGACATAGAATGGTAGTTGCCAGAGGCTAGAGGAGGGAGAAAAGGGGAGTTTCTATTCAACAGGAATAAAGTTGCAGTTATGTAAAATGAGCAAACTCGTGATCTCCTGTACCAATTTGCACCTATGTCAACAATAATGTGTTACACACTTAAACATTTGAGTGTAGATCTCATGTTATGTGTTCTTACCACAATGAAATAAAACTTAAAACATTGCAAAAGCCTGACAAGATCATTAGAAGTTTTATGGGAGTTTAATGATCCAGGTCATTGCATTGGTGAAAAATAGTGTTGCTTTCATAATATGTTTGTTAATCTCACTCTTCCTGAAAATCAACTGCTTCATTGGTATATAGCAAAACTTTCTAATATTTTGGCTTACTTTAAAATATCTTTAAGTTCATTTCAATAGTCTTTGAAAATAAAATCTAGTATACTATTTTTTGAAAACATAATTGTTTGCATTAATAGCTTCTGAAAACCAAAGTAATTTTATTTCTGATTTCAAAAATGACTTTATGAATATTAATTATCAGCAAGTCAAATATATTTTTAATCACTAAAAATGAGTCATCATTAGTGTTTTAAAGGATTTTAGATTTGCTTCATTTGACAGAAGATGTGTCTAAAATCAGTATTTTGTTTAAATAAAATAAAATATTTAATTAAAGGATATATAATTATAACAGTTTGTTTCTAGAATTCTTTGAGGAAAAGCCCTTAAATATCCATGATTAAATTATTTAGATTTAAGAAGACTATATCATATATATTTCCTTGAAAAATGATTTTTATATTTTACCATATATTCAATTTATGTTTATACATCAACATGGCCAAATATAACCTTTTAATGATTAGTAACACACTTCCTTTCAGGGATGGAGATAATTTTGTTGGATGATTATCATTGTAAACTAGTTCGGACAGACTTCTAATCTGGTGGTTCAACTGGGAACTAGATCTGAAGAAGCTGAGCATGAGTCAACCTGCATAGAAAGAAACAAGGCAAAAATTCACATTTAAATCTCTTTGGAGGAAGACTCCCTAGACAGAGCTGGTATGAGGTGTATGTCTAATGAGATTTAGATGGTAAATACTCTCTTGTGTAATAAAACTCCTTTCCCAGATTCGCAATGACACGCTGACTCAAATGAAAAGTTTTTCAGTAATGACATGTAGATGGGATTTCACATTGGAAAACACTAAAGATGTATGCTCCAGTGTTGGCTTAAAGAAGAAATAGGAGTTTTCTGGGAGTGGAGAGCCATACCTGGCTGTCAGAGTGTGTGTACGTGTGCAGCTATATGTGCTTTCCTCTTGCAGTTCGAAATCAGGGTGTGTTAATAAGATACAAAATAACTTATGAACAACTCTATGCTTTTACATATATGTGTTAAAACTAAAATCAAGTGATAATTCAGATAAATATTTCTTAAATTACTGTTTTAATTTATCTTACATGAATTACCCTCAAACGCTGTAGCTACTTATATATGCCCTCAATTACCCTCTTAATCAACCCTTATTCACAAACGTCTTTCTTATTTTTGCTATTGTTATTCTTGTTAAGTCTTGTCTGAGTCTGCAACTCCAATTCTTTGGTACTCAGCCTTCTTAATGGGCCAATATTCATCCATACATGACTACTGGAAAAACCATAACTTTGACTATATGGACCTTTGTTTGCAAAGTGATATCTTTAGCTTTTTAATATGCGTTTATTTTGGTCATAGCTTTCCTTGCAAGGAGAAAGCATATTTTAACTTCATGACTGCAGTGACCGCAGCTGTGATTTTGGAGCCCAAGAAAATAAAATCTGTTACTGTCTCCACTTTTTTACCACCTATTTGCCATGAAGTGATGGGACTGGATATCATGATCTTAGTCTTTAGAATGTTGAGTTTTAAACCCACTTTTTCACTCTTCTGTTTCACCCTTATCAAGAGGCTCTTTAGTTCTCTTTGCTTTCTGCCACTAGAGTGGTATCATCTGAGGTTGTTGATATTTCTACCGGCAATCTTGATTCCAGTTTGTGAGTCATCCAGCGAAGAATTTCTCATAATGTACTCTGCGTATGAGTTAAATAAGTAGAGTGATAAAGTACAGCCCTGATGTACTCCTTTCTCAATTTTCAGTCAATCCATTGTTCTATGTCTGGTTCTAACTGTTGCTTCTTGACCTGCATACAGGTTTCTCAGGAGGCAGGTAAGGTGGTCTGGTATTCTCATCTCTTTAAGAATTTTCCACAGTTTGTGGTGATCCACACATTTAAAGCCTTTAGCATAGTCAACAAAACAGAAGTAGATGATTTTCTGGAATGCTTTCATTATGATTCAGTGGTTGCTGGGAACTTGATCTCTGGTTCCTCTGCTTTTTCTAAATCCAATTTGTACATCTGGAAGTTCTGGGCTCATGTATTGTTGAAGCTCAGCTTGAAGAATTTTAAGCATGACCTTGCTAGCATGTAAAATGAGCATAACTCTATGATAGTGTGAACATTTTTTGCATTGGTTTGTTTCGATATTGGAATGAAAATTGACCTTTTCTGGTGTTGTGGCCATTGCTGAGTTTTTCAATTTTGTTGGCATATTGAAAGCAGCACTTTAATAACAGCATAATCTTTTAGGATTTGAAATAGCTCAGCTGGAATTCCATCACTTCCATTAGCTTTCTTCTTAGTAATGTTTTTAAGGCCCACTTGACTTTACACTCCAGGATGTCTGGCTCTAGGTGGGTGAATTGTGTAACCACACCAGCTTATTTTTCTGGGTCATAGAGACCTCTTCTGTATAATACTTCTGTGCATTATTCTTGCCACCTCTTCCTAATCTGCTTCTGTTAGGTTCTTGCCACCTCTTCCTAATCTGCTTCTGTTAGGTTCTTGCCATTTCTGTTCTTTCTTGTGCCCATCTTTAGCTGAATATATTGACAATGCATTTTCCCTTTTTTTTTTCTTCTTCATTATCACATTTGCATATATCTTTTCACTTTAACTAGGGACATGCCAGGTTAAAAAAATAAAATTACCAAAGTATCTATCCTAGTGGTTAGCAGTTTAAGGAACAGTTTTATGCATAGAAAAGCTTTCCTGGTGGCTCAGATGGTAAAAATCTGCCTGCAATGAGGGAGTCCTGAGATTGATCCCTGGGTTGGGAAGATCCCCTGGTGGAGGCATGGCAACCAACTCCAATATTCTTGCCTGGAGAATCCTCAGGGACAGAGGAGGCTGGAAGACTATAGTCCATGGGATATCAAAGAGTTGGACATGACTGAGTGACTAAGTGCATACACAGATACACACATACATGCACACACAGAAACAATCAAATAATGTTATTTTTCAATCACTTTAGCAGCCTAGAAGTCTCCCAGAACAGGAAAGCAAGAGTTTCTTCAATCTCACACATCACAGCCTTTCAGCATTTAGCTTCTGTCTGTTCATGCTTAGCAAACTTCTCTTTCAGAGCGCATGTCCATGGAAAGCCCACCTACTCTTAGGAAGCATAATGAAATGGTTAATGCCAGCATGGATCTGGCAGCCAAAGTACCAGAATCCAAATATTTGCTTTGTGTTAGTTAGCTATGAGATGCTAGGGAAGTCATTTATCTTTTCAGCAACTTACTTTTCTTAGCTATAACATGGGAGAACATAATACTCCCTACTTCATAGCTTTGTTTTAAAAATGAAAAGAGTTAAATTATACTCAGAATAAAATAATTAATGGAAATAAAACAGAAATATGTAAGCCTGTTTCTACCAACACAACATCTGAAAATTGCCTGTATATGGAACCAAGAAATAATCTCAGCTTCAGTGTAAGGAAATTTATCTTTCTGTTTTCTTCTGTTATTAATATCATTGTAATTTTTCTTCTTGTCAAATACAATTTTAGTGACCTATTGTCCAAAGAATAGTGACAAAAGAAACAAAATGATTATGCACATTGTTTTCCAATTATGCAATAGTGTAACATGTGTGCACGCTCACTCAGTTGTGTCCAGCTCTTGGTGACCCCATGGGCCATAGTCCACCAGACTCCTCTGTACATGGATTATCTTCCCAGCCCAGGGGTTGAGCCTGTGTCTTCTGCATCTGTAAGCAGATTCTTCACCACTATGCCAACAGGGAAGCTCCATAGTATAATATAGCATTCCTCAAGTAAACTAATAAAAATAATATTTATCACCATCATCATTACCATCATTATCTCCCTTTGAAAAATCCACTTAGCTATTTCTAAGCTTAGAGGAAAGAAAAAATGGGAACAACAAAAACAACAACAAAAAGACTAAAAATTGGTCAGCTTTTTCTGTTCAATTAAAAAAAATAACATTTTTGTTTAAACAGAAGGAAGATATCCTATAATTAATGCCTTCAAATTAAAATGTGTTCTAACTTTATCAATTATCCCCACATGTTTTTTAGCAGTTATAAATGCGTTGATCAAAATCTAGTATATCTCCCTGAAGTTTTCATTTAGTTGTATTCTTAATGCTTACAAATTTCTGTTTGATTAAAATTTCATAGAATTATAAAGATACATTAATCCAAAAAATATAATTTCATCATCCCATTTCAGTAAGCATGAACATGACTATGAAAAATCTATTTTATCTTTCCATAATTGACAAAATATGGTCTACACATTTTTTTAAATTAATTTTTATTTTTTAGTTTGTTTTGCTTTACAATACTGTATTCGTTTTGCTATACATTGACATGAATCAGCCACTAGTGTACATGAACTCCCAATCCCGACCCCCACCTCCCCACTCCCGCCCACACCATCTCTCTGGATTATCCCCGTGCATCAGTCCCAAGCATCCTGCATCCTGCATCGAACCTAGACCAGCGATTCGTTTCACTTATGATCATACGTGTTACACTGCCACTCTCCCAAATCATCCCATCCTCTGTTAATTGTAGACTTCTTATTGATTTTTTTAGGTGAAAGCAAATCTGGAAAAATGTGTAGGCTGTCCTTTTGGTCTACACATTTTTCCAGATTTGCTTTCACCTAAAAAAGATCAATAAGTCTACAATTAACAGAGAGCTATGGTAAAATATAGGAGGATATTATGACAGCACAACTGAATCAATTGAATGTTTTAAACTTCTTGTCTAAATCATAAGCTAGATGTAATATGGCATTCATGCAAATAATTTCACACTTTTCAGATGCTGGGTAAGTTAGTGTCTTGGGATAAAGTATACCACATATAAACTTATTTAGCATGGTAATCTAAATAAAACATCTTTCCATTTTCTCTGATTTTAATTATTATAGTTAGAGATTTTACAATTTAAATGGCTTGCATAATAATTAAATATTTTGGAGGAAGATAAATAGAAGACTGGTTTTCTCTCCCCTACTTCCAAGAAAAAATTTCCTAAGGGAAAATTTCTGAATTATCTAATGGTCAATCTGTTTACTAGAAGTCAGACGTTTCATCCATATATTTGAGGCAAAGTACAAAACTGATAAAGCCTGGTATAATTTCAAAGCAAATTTAAAGTTTTTAAAATTCTGTTTCTCACCATCCTACTCATTTCACATTGAAATTTTTCAGCCACAGTTGTGTAACCAATTTCATTTCCTGTGAAGATCTTAAAATAGCTATGTAATCTTTATTGTTGATATCAGAGATTTATCATTTAGCAATATTATTCAAAAAGTGTGAAATTTTGGTTGTTTGAAAGTGTTTCAATAAACAGAAGCACACAAATCTAATTAGATTTGGGTATTCACAATACAGTGAAATAAATAAGAAAATAGAATTATTACTCACTCAGCAAAGAGTATGAAAGCAAAGTATGTTTGCAAAATTAAAATATGTTCCTAGGAAAATAATAACACAGCTAGGCCAGACTGCAGAATACTCTCAAGTACATTGTTCAGAAAGAGAAACTGAGCCCAGAAATTTAGGAAATATGTCAAAGTCACAAAGCCAAGCATTAAGTCAGAGTTTTGATTTATATCTGTTTAAGTATAAATTTTAATCTCTTTCACTTCCTCTATGAGCCATTTAAAAAATAGACTTTAAATTTGTCATTATTATGAAGAGGTATGTTCTCAAGTTGAGGTAGCATGAGTAATGTATATGACTCAAAGAGTGAGAAAGCTAACCCAATATGAAAAATAGTGCTAAATCATGTTTTAAATATCAGTGAGTGTTAACAGTTGTTGAATTATTCTTTATTTGGCAGATAGAAATTGAATTAGATCTTAAAGGAACCAACAATTTGAATAGTTTAGAATGTATGATTAGGCAAGGACCAGCTGTACTTATTTTGAATAGTGCAAATTGAATGGCATATAATAATTTCAATACTTCCTCAAAGTGCAGCTGTATGACATTCCATTTTTACTAAAGTGGCATGTGTGAATATATGTATATGTACATATATATGTGAATGCATATGCAAGTTTGTGTGTATAAACTTAAATGACAAACTAAACTTAGGGACAAACCAAAATTTTGAATTTACGAATATTTCTATTATTATCATAGTTATCTAAATACTTGTTAGTATGTTAAATTAAATGTCAATAGGATGTTGCTATCCGTAATAGCAACACAGCTCAGTATCAACTAATAGACAAATCTTCTCACAGACAGCAATTATAAACTCCGAACAAAATACAAAATTAATTAAATGAGTAAATGAATGAAATGTTCTATTTGAAGGAAGGAAATAGAAAAATCACTAAAAGGAAAGCACTGAAAGAGGGAAACATACTAAATGAATTTCTTAAAGTGCTTTAAATTTGAGTGAAATTATCAGTCCATGGTGCACAAATTGTTTAGAACTCAAACAGAAAGAGCAGTCTAAGTAATTTGAGGATAAGTATATAGAGTTCTTGGCTCCCAGATTGGTTGGAAATTGAGGAAGGTAATTCTGTAAAGAAAGAAGCCACCCAAAAAAAGCAGTTTTATTATTTACATTGAAGTCTCTTTGAATCCTTAAATGGATCCTGACCTACATGTGTGAAAAAGAGACTTCAAGAAACCCGTGCAAAGATAACCACTGGAAGGCTAAAACATCTAAGGTGTGGAGAGACAAAGTATGGAGTGCGAGCCACAAAACTTTGGAAGTGATATGGTAAAAAGTTTGGATTTATTATTTAAGACTCAGAATTCCCACACCTTAAAATCAAGACTACATTTTCTGACTAAAAGAATTGTCCTGAAATAAATACATAAAACAAAAGCTTAACACCAAACTTCCTAAGCTGAAGGTGACAATCAGTAAGTTAATTTCATACTAGAGCAAACATAAACATGTGCTGAAAGAAAATAGTAGAATTCAGAATCTGTACACCCTGTCACACATACTACACATGAAAATGTGGGCAATTTAAATAGAAAAAGCAGTCGATATAAATAGGATTGAGATAACATGGGTTGGTTAAAAAGGAACAGCCTTTTGGACTCTGTGGGAGAGGGAGAGGGTGGGATGGGTTGGCAGAGTGGCAGTGTAACATGTGTGATATCATAAGTGAAATGAATCGCCAGTCCAGGTTTGATGCAGGATGCAGGATGCTTGGGACTGATGCACGGGGATGATCCAGAGAGAAGGTGTGGTGCGGGAGGGGGGAGGAGGGAGGTCAGGATTGGGAGTTCATGTACACTCATGGCTGATTCATGTCGATGTGTAGCAAAATGAATACAGTATTGTAAAGCAAAACAAACTAAAAAATAAAAATTAATTAAAAAAAAAGTGAACAGACATGAATTTTTAAACATGTAATAGGCAGAACCCACAAAATGGCCCACAAAAAATTTTCATCTGAATTTCTGGGACTATATTTATGGTATAAAACAATAATAAGATATAACAACAATATCATATCATGCAACACAGCAAAAGAGATTAAGAAGATAAAATTAAGGTTAAAGATTATGGTGATTCAGTTTATATATCAGTTTAGAGGGAATGTCTGAATGAGAGAAACATTTCAATCAGGGCATGCTAAGTGGCTTCAGTTGTATCCAACTCTTTGGAACGCTATGGATTGTGATCCACCAAGCTCCTCTGTCCATGAGACTCTCCAGGCAAGAATATTGGGGTGTATTGCCATGCTCTCCTCCAGGGGATCTTCCTGACCCAGGGATCCTGTGGCTCCTGGATTGTAGGCAGATTCTTCACCACTAAGCCACCAGGGATTTGTTGAGTTTTGAGTAAAGCAGATTACCCTCCCTAATATTGATGGGCTTTGTCCAGTTAGTTGAAAGCCTGACCTGAAGAAAAATGCAGGCCTCCAGAACAAGGGAGAATTTTCCAGGAGACTGCTTTGGACTTTATCCACACTATTGACCCCCGAATTCTGGCCTTCACATTGAAACAACATCATTAGCTCTACTGTAGGGCCACAAAGCAGGACTGGACTTAGTAGCCTATAACCATGTGAGCTAGTTTCTTACAATGAAGTTCTTCATGTTTGTGTATTTATGTCTACATATCCTATTGCTTGGAACTATTATAAGCAAAGTCACCCTTGAAAAGCAAATAGTTTTCTACTTGCTTGATTTGGAACAAAAGAAAGATTTGACCCATCGCTCCTCCCCTTTAAGATGGAACGGCCACATGAAGGATTGGACCACTCCAATCAAGAATGTGAGAAAGTTTTCTAAAAGCTAGAAAATAGCCCTAGGCCAGGAGTTGGAAAAAATGAGTACCTCTGTCTTACAACTATAAATAAATTATGTCAAAAACAAGAATGAACTTGGAAGTGGGTATTTTCCTAAAGACTCTGTATAAGAGGCCAGTCCAGCAGGCACCTTGGTTTCAACTTTGTATCTAGTACAGAAATACATCGACCCTATGTATCTAGTAGATGTTAACAAAGCACACCCAAGTTGATGACTACAAAACTGTAAGATGATGAATGGGTGTTAAAGTAACTAATTTGTAGTAATGTGTTATGGAGCAATAGGAAGATAATACAAAGTAGGTATCAATTCTTAAATCATGAAATTAAATGAAATTATAGTAATAATAAACAGACTATTTCAGAAAAGGAGTATAAATTATACCAATCACATGAAAATTGTAGATATGAAAACTTTAATGTCTAAATTTTTTTTTAAATGCATGGACTCAACAGTAGATTGGAGATGACAAAAGTAAGGAATATAAATTTGACTGAGGATCCAATATAAAATTAAAAGAGAGACTCAAAACAAAAAAGTAAAGAAATAGAATGGAACAGAACCTCATTGAGCTGTGACTACCAACTGGGCTAACATACATCTAATTGGATTAACAGCATAAGTAGAAAAAAGAGGGAATGGGAAAGAAAAAACAAAACTTATTTGAAAAAATAATTACTAAAAGCCTTGGAAATTTTATGAAAATATTTTATTAAAAATTTAAGAAGCTTAGCAAAACTCATATAGGTTGAATAAAGGACCATATAAGCAAACTTCTGAAAACCAAAGCTAGAAATATTTTTTAAACTGACTTAAAAAAAAAGCACATAATATACAAGAAACAATGATAGGAAATACAGTAGATTTCAAATCAGAAATTAAACGGTACACAATAGAACAAAACAAAAAGTAGCTGCCATTCCAGAACACAAAACACAATAATGACATTCTTCCAAAATGAATACAAAAGACAATTTAGCAAAACCAAACTTTGAAAAAATCCCTGCAGTATAAAACATGATAAACACAATTCTTCAGAATAAAAGAGGAATTGTACAAAACAGACATTTGTACTTAGAGGATTAAAATGATGAACACTCAAAAAAAGTAAATATATGGATAAACATAAAAGGCAATGCTATTGTATCTTTCAAATTATTTTTTATTTTATTTTATTTTTTTTTAATTAATTTTTATTTTTTAGTTTGTTTTGCTTTACAATACTGTATTCGTTTTGTTACACATTGACATGAATTAGCCATGAGTGTACATGAACTCCCAATCCCGACCCCCACCTCCACCCTCCC
>SJXQ01010006.1:32660-125556 GCA_006408695.1 Aepyceros melampus | reverse complement strand
GGACACGACTGAGGGACTGAACTGAACTGATGTGAAAGTCGCTCAGTCGTGTCCAACTCTTTGTGATCCCATGGACTATGCAGTCCATGAAATGTTCCAGGCCACAATACTAGAGTGGGTAGCCATTCCCTTCTCCAGGGGATCTGCCCAATCCAGGGATCAAACCCAGGTCTCCCACATTACAGGCATATTCTTTACCAGCTGAGCCACCAAGGAAACCCAAAATCTATATGTTATAAGCTATATATGGTGTAAAACCAAAAAGTATATAGTGTAGATTTTTACAAATCTGTTCAAGTTTAAAAAGTGAGTTGATTTAAAGAAAAATAATGCTAAACAAATGTGGTTGGCAGAGTTCTCAGGTGTCCTCTAAGAGTCCCACCTCCTGGAGAATATGCTCTTTATATATCCTCTTCCCTTGAGAATGATGGGATAGTCACTCTCAGGACTACATTATGTTATGTATGTCTGCAGTGTCCTAGAGATTAGGAGGAGTCTCCTGTTGGCCTCGAAGAAGGAAACTATGATGTCGTGAAGAGATCCATGTAACAGGAGGTGGCAACAGCCTCTAGAAGCTGAGAATGCATATCAGTTAACAGCTAACAAGAAAGTAGGGACCTCAGTTCTATAATCACAAAAAGTGAATTGCTCCAATGACCTGAACTAGCTTGGAGGAGTTCACCAACCTTTAATGAGACAAAGACACCTATGACACCCTGATTTCAGTCCCGTGAGTCTCTGAGCAGAGAATTCAGCTTAGCTGAGGCCCTTAAGTTTGTGATAATAGGTTCCTCAGCAATAGAAAATTAATATAGTGAGTAACAAAACAAGTGGTACAGAAAACAGCGGAAATCATAAAGGTGGTGATTCAACTAAGTGAAAACATTCAGTTCAGTTCAGTTCAATTCAGTTGCTCAGTTGTGTCTGACTCTTTGCGACCTCTTAGAGTGTAGCATGCCAGGTCTCCCATTCCATCACTAACTCCTGGAGTTTACCCAAACTCATGTCCATTGAGTCAGTGAGCCATCCAACCATTTCATCCTCTGTCATCCTCTTCTCCTACCTTCAATCTTTCCCAGGTTCAGGGTCTTTTCCAATGAGTCAGTTCTTCACATCAGGTGGCCAAAGTATTGGAGTTTCAACTTCAGCATCAGTCCTTCCAATGAATATTCAGGATGAATTTCCTTTAGGATGGACTGGTTGAATCTCTTTGCAATCCAAGGGACTCTCAAGAGTCTTCTCCAACACCACAGTTCAAAAGCATCAATTCTTTGGTGCTCAGCTTTCTTTATAGTCCAACTCTCACATCCATCCACGACTACTGGAAAAACCAGAGCTTTGACTAGACAGACCTTTGTTGGCAAAGTAGTGTCTCTGCTTTTTAATATGCTGTCTAGGTTGGTTATAAGATTTCTTCCAAGGAGCAAGCGTTTTTTAATTTCATGACTGCAGTCACCATCTGCAGTGATTTTGGAGCCCAAAAATATAAAGTCTGCCACGTTTTCCACTATTTCCCCATCTATTTCCCATGAAGTGATGGGACCAGAAGCCATAATCTTAGTTTTCTGTTGAGTTTTAAGCCAACTTTTTCACTCTCCTCTTTCACTTTCATCAAGAGGCTCTTTAGTTTCTCTTTGTTTCCTTCCATCAGGGTTGTATCATCTGCATAAATGAGGTTACTGATATTTCTCCCTGTAATCATGATTCCAGCTTTTGCCTCATCCGGCCTGGCATTTAGCATGTTGTACTCTGCATATAAGTTAAATAAACAGGGTGACAATATAGAGCCTTGAGGTACTCCTTTTCCTATTTGGAACCAGTCTGTTGTTCCATGTCCAGTTCTAACTGTTGCTTCTTGACCTGCATACAGATTTCTCAAGAAGCAGGTCAGGTGGTCTGGTATTCCGATCTTTTTAAGAATTTTCCACAGTTTGTTGTGATCCACACAGTCAAAGGCTTTGGCATAGTCAATAAAGCAGAGGTAGATGTTTTTCTGGAACTCTCTCTTTTCCATGATCCAATGAACATTGGCAATTTGATCTCTGTTCCTCTGCCTTTTCTAAATCCAGCTTGAACATCTAGATGTTCACAGTTCAAGTACTGTTGAAGCCTGGCTTGGAGAATTTTGAGTGTTACTTTGCTAGCATGTGAGATGAGTGCAATTGTGTGGTAGTTTGAACATTCTTTGGCATTGCCTTTCTTTGGAATTGGAATGAAAACTGACCTTTTCCAGTCCTGTGGCCACTGCTGAGTTTTCCAAATGTGCTGGCATGTTGAGTGCAGCACTTTCACAGCATCATCTTTCAGGATTTGAAATAGCTGAACTGGAATTCCATCACCTCCACTAGTTTTATTCGTAGTGATGCTTTCTAAGGCCCACTTGACTTCACATTCCAAAATGTCTGGTTCTAGGTGACTGATCACACCATCGTGATTATCTGGGTCATGAAGATCTTTTTTGTTCAATTCTGTGTATTCTTGTCACCTCTTCTTAATCTCTTCTGCTTCTGTTAGGTCCATACCATTTATGTCCTTTATTGTACCCATCTTTGCATGAAAACATTGTCCACCCCAGAAGACAGGCCTACTCTGAGACATAGACAAGAAGAGGTCCCTGCATATTAAAGGGCAACAAGTACCACAAATACACCCGAAACAAGCATGCACATAGGCTCCTTTCCCACTGGGAGCCAGTGCTCAGTGCTGGCCCAGTACAATCTGTAAGTCTAAACATCCACACTTATGGTTAATACCATTCAAATCCCAAGGAAATGCTCCTACTCATTTTATACCCAATGACCTTGAAACAAAACTCAATGCTATGAGGCTGTCTGTGTTGTGCTGCTCCTGACAACAGAGACAGACAGTGCCAACAGAGAGGAGTGATGGAAGTTCCGATAAGATACCAGTCAAATAGCCTGTGCAATCATCTTCTCAGCATGAATACAAGAGCTTCTTACATAATGAAGTATAGTTTGCCAGATGTCAAGCATCTCTTCAGCTTCTCTTCAGGTTCCAGTGTGTGGTTCAGGGGAAGACAACAGAGTCTCCAACCTACAATGGTTCACCTACCCACTTTGCAATGATGCGAAAGTGATATTCATTTAGCAGAAATGATATGCTAAATTTTGAATTTGCTCCTTTCTAGGACTAGTAATGTTCTGTACAAGACTTTCTAGTGATGCCAGGCAACAATCGTGAGCTGAAGCTTCTGATCAGCCACGTGATCCCAGGATAAAGAACCAAAGCACTTAAACCCATTCTGTACCCATACAACCATTCTGTCTTTTTTGCTTTCAGTAGAGCATTCAATCAGTTACATGAGATATTCAACAGTCTATTATAAAATAGGTTTTGTATTAGATGCTTTTACCCAACAGTAAGGGCTTCTCTGGTGGCTCACTGGTAAAGAATCCACCTGCCAATGCAGGGAGATAGGTGCAATTGTGTGGTAGTTTGAGCATTCTTTGGCATTGCCTTTCTTTGGCATGGGAATGAAAACTGACCTTTTCCAGTCCTGTGGCCACTGCTGAGTTTTCCACATTTGCTGGCATATTGAGTGCAGCACTTTCACAGTATCATCTTTTAGAATTTGAAATAGCTCAACTGGAATTCCATCACCTCCACTAGCTTTGTTCACACTCCAGGATGTCTGGCTCTAGGTGAGTGATAACAATATAGTGGTTATCTGGGTCATTAAGATCTTTAAAAAAAATTTTTTTTTCCCGTGTATTCTTGCCACCTCTTCTTAATCTCTTCTGCTTGTTAGGTCTTTGTCATTTTTTTACTTTATTGTGCCTATCTTTGCATGTAATGTTCCTTTTCCATCTCCAGTTTTCTTGAAGAGATTGCTAGTCTTTCCCATTCTATTGTTTTCCTCCATTTCTTTGTATTGTTCACTTAAGAAGGCTTTCTTATTTCTCCTTGCTATTCATACTGCTGCTGCTGCTGCTGCTAAGTCACTTCAGTCATGTCCAACTCTGTGCGACCCCAGAGACGGCAGCCCACCAGGCTCCCCTGTCCCCGGGATTCTCCAGGCAAGAACACTGGAGTGGGTTGCCATTTCCTTCTCCAATGCATGAAAGTGAAAGTGAAAGTGAAGTCGCTCAGTCGTGTCCGACTCTTAGTGACCCCATGGACTGCAGGCCACCAGGCTCCTCTGTCCATGGGATGTGTACTAAATGCTATAAATGTAATGATTATATATATGTGTGTGTGTGTGTGTGTGTATATATATATATAAAATGTATCATCTATATAGTATATATATCATTATAAAGTACATATTACATATGCTACATAGGGCTTCCCAGGTGGCTTAGTGATAAAGAATCCACCTGCCAGTGCGGAGACACAGGAGCCCCTGGTTCAATCCCTGGGTTGGGAAGATCCTCTGAAGGGAACGGCTACCCATTCCAGTATTGCCTGTAGAAGTCCACGGACAGAGAAGCCTGGTGGGCTACAGTCCATGGGGTTGCAAAGAGTGGAACTTGATTCTTCGAATGACTGAGCATGCATCCACACACGCATATATACAGTATATGGTACATATTGTATGTAGTGTGTACAGTATATCATATGTTGCATATATTATCTATAGTTTACATGGTGCATATTATATACTATTATACATAATACATATATTAATATAAATATAGTAAGTTATTTGCAAGGTCCTGGCATAAGCAAATTATCCTTCAACCTTACAACCCTTCTGTATAATAAATATTATTACCCATTGTACCAATTAGGGAACAAATAAGAAAAAATATAATGAAACTATCTTTGACAATAAGTAAATATACAATCTCCCAGAATAAGGAGCCCAGAGGTAGGGCAGAATCAAGATGCAATACAATCTTTAGCTCAGGGACAGTAGCAAGAAGTCAGGGACTTGGTAGCCAGCACCTCTCCAGCTTCTGCACTGTGTCAGCTTGTCACTCACCTCAGGCTGGCTTCCCTCAGTGGTGCAAGATGGCTGCCACAGTTCCAGACATCACATTCAGATGAGAAAGCCCAGGAGAGAAAAGGCTGTGGTTAGCTATGTACCTCTCAACAGATTACTCTCAGTCTCACTGACTAGCATTCTGTCATGTGCCCATGTCTAAAGAAACCCTGAAGAGAGGAAGGCTATTATCACCATGGTTTAAACTAATTAAGTATGATAGCTAAAGCTAGGATGGGTTCACTTTCTCTTGACTCCTTCTGGAAAGGGGGAGATACATGAACAAAATGGTATTTTAGTGGAGAAGGAAGAAAGGGAAGACCAATTAGAGTATCTGCCACAACCATCTTGCTAAAAAGAAAAGGAAGATAAATTAGGTGAGACCTCAGATATGCAAATGATACCACTGTAATGACAGAACGAGAAGAGGAAACTAAAGAACCTCTTGATGAGGGTGAAAGAGGAAAGTGAAAAAACAGGCCTTAAAACTCAACATTCAGAAAATTTAGATCATGGCATCTGGTGCCATCACTTCAGGGCAAATATTAATAGAAGAGGAAAAAGTGAAAGCAGTGACAGATTTTACTCTCTTGGGCTCCCAAATCACTTTGGACAGTGACTACAGCCATTAAATTAAGACACTTGCTCCTTGGAAGAAAATCTATGACAAACCTAGACAGTGTATTACAAAGCAGAGATATCACTTTGCCCACAAAGTTCAGTATAGTCTAAGTCATGGTTTATCCAGAAGTCAAGTATGGATGTGAGAGCTGGACCATAAAGAAGGCTGAATGTCAAAGAACTGATGATTTTGAAATGTGATGCTGGAGAAGACTCTTCAGAGTCCTTTTGACTCCAAGGAGATCAAATCAGTTGATCCCAAAGGAAATCAATCCTGAATATTCATTGGAAGGACTGATGCTGAAGCTGAAGCCCCAGTACTTTGGCCACCTGCTGCAAAGAGATGACTCATTGGAAAAGACTCATGCTAAGAAAGATTGAAGGCAAAAGGAGAAGGAAGCGGCAGAGAATGAGATGATTAGATAGTATTGCTGACTCAATGGATATGAATTTGAGCAAATTCTGGGAGATAGTGAAGGACAGGGGAGCCTGGCGTGCTGCAGTCCAAGGGGTTGCAAAGAATCGGATACAACTTAGCAACCGAACAAAAACAACAACAACCAACAAGATATAAGTAAGATCAAAATCCAGGATGCAAAATTGCCAGAACATAGCTTAAGAGATCATATGGTTTGACCTCCTTAGTTTACAGCATAGGACCTGGAAGGCCATTAAGATTAATCACTTCCTTCATAGCATAGAAACCTAACACCAGAGGTGTGAACAAAACTCAGTTCAGTTGCATCCCCAGTCCTGTACTTAATCCATTCCTGCACACTGGTTCTATTTGTGCTAATTCATATCTAGCTTATGGAGATATGCAGAAGTGAGAAAGCACCTAAAACCTAGCACATAATAGGTTCTAATGTTTCTGTGTTGATTGAATACTTCCTAGGTTACATGAGTCTAGATACTTCCTGTGAGTTCTAAAATCTCTTATACTTGCAATCATGTAGTCCATATATTTTCCCAATTCTCTCCACATTCTGTTGTCATTCTGGGACCATTACTACATGTGGTTTAGCCAAGGGAAAAAAGAAATTGCATGTTGAGTGTGGGGAAGCACTTTATAAAGATGAAATTTGAGTAATGAGTAATCAATTATTATGCAAAGAATTATGCAAGCTCAATTAAAGGGAATACCACAATGGTAGTTTTTCTAAGCTTTCACTTGTGTCAGCCTGAAAAAAGTTGAGAAGTGCTGTGTTAAGGTAATATTGGTCTGCACAATTCTTTTCAGAATAAAAATACAGTACCTATTTATCCATCAAAAGCTGTTTATGAAAATAAATAATGCAGCAAGATGTCACTTGTTTCCCATTAATAATAGGAGTTTAATAATTATAGAATATTTTGGCAAAATTACTTGAGTCTTTTATATCAAAATAAATATATTTTATTCTCTTCATATTTCATTACATTTTACAGTTCCATTATTCTCTTGGGCTTTTGTTCCTTGGATTTATATCACATTTATTTCTCTTAATACCTTTATCCTCCCATGCCACTTTTTTAAAAGTGAGCTGTTTTTACTGAAGTATGACATAAATACATACAGAAAGGGGCCCAAATCATTTTGTGTAGATCATGAATTTTTACAAAGTTAACACAAGTGTAACCATCACCCAGATTGTTATGTATGAGCTACAACAGTTCCAGGTATTCATTTGCTCTGGTCAAAGGTAATCAATATTCTGACCTCTACCACCATAAATTGGGTTTCCTTGGTGGCTCAGTGGTAAAGAATCCACCTGCAATGCAGGAGATGTGGATTCAATCCCTGGGTCAGGAAGAGCCCATGGAGAAGGACAAGACAACCCACTCCATTATTTTTGCCTAGAGAATTCCATGGGCAGAGAAGCCTGGCAGGCTATAGTCCCTGGGATTGCAAAGGAGTTGGGCATGACTTAGCAACTCAACGACAAAAACCACCATAAACTATTTTTACTGGTTTTGAGTTCTGACTATATGAAACCATCCAATAAGTGCTTCAGGGGACTGGCTCCTTTTGCTCAATGTTATGTTCTTACAAACATAAAAACAACTTTCCAGGTTGTTGTATTTCATAGTAGTTTGTATATTTGTGTTGGTTTTACAGTGTTTTATTATACAGAAGCCATGGAGGTGTGAGCATAGCTTTGCGGAGTGCAGTTAGCCAATGACCTCCAGTTACTAAGATTATAGCATCTGGTCCTGTCACTTCATGGCAAATAGATGGGGAAAAAATGGAAACATTGACAGACTTTATTTTCTTGGGCTCCAAAATCACTGTGGACAGTGACTGAAGCCATGAAATTAAAAGATGTCGGGCTTTCCTAGTAACTCAGATGGTAAAAGAATCTGCCTGCAATGCAGGAGACTTGGACTCAAACCCTAGGTCGGGAAGATTCCCTGGAGAAGGGAGTGGCAACCCACTCCAGTATTCTTGCCTGGAGAATCCCATGGACAGTTCATAGGATCACAAAGAGCCAGACACAACTGAGCGACTAACACTTTCACTTCATTGGAGAAAGCTATGACAAACCTAGATATCATGTTAAAAAGCAGAGACATTACTTTGCTGACAAAGGTCCATACAGTCAAAGCTATGGCTTTACCAGTAGTCATGTAGGATGTGAGAGTTGGATCAAAAAGAAGGCTAAGCGCTGAAGAATTAATGCTTTCAAATCACAGTGCTGGAGAAGACTCTTGGGAGTCCCTTGGACTGCCAGGAGATCCAACCAGTCAATTCTAAAGGAAATCAACCCTGAATATACATTGGAAGGACGGACGCTAAAGCTGAAGCCCCAATACTTTGGCCACCTGATGCAAAGAGCTGACTCATGGGAAAAGACCCTAATACTGGGCAAGATTGAGGGCAAGAGGAGAAGGGGATGACAGAGGATGGTTGGACGGCTTCACTGACTCAATGGACATAAGTTTGAGCAGAGTCAGGGAGAGAGTGAAGGACAGGGAAGTCTGGCATGCTGCAGTCCATGGGGTCTCAAAGAGTTGGCCACAGCTGAGTGACTGAACAACAGCAACAACTCCAGCCACAGTGCCTTTGGGCTTGGCTGCAGCATTCAAACCTAGGATATGTTACCCATGGGCAGTATCTCACCAGTGACTGAGCATAGTAGGTGGGGCCTGGAATTAGGCTGGAGGATTTCCGCTCAGTGTGGGACTGCTCCATAGACATTATTTGCCCAAGAACTTCCCACTGAACTGGCTGAGACTTTCTCAGAGACACACCTTAGTCTGAAGCTCCTCCCTTCCTAAACTTTCTTATTTCTCCCTTACTTCCACAAACGTTAAGCCTGCATTGCCTTCCAAATATACCCTGCCTACTTCTGCTGCTTCTATGTCATGGGCATTAAGTTCAGTTCAGTTCAGTCGCTCAGTCGTGTCCGACTCTTTGCAACCCCATGGACTGTAGCCTGCTAGGCTCTTCTGTCCATGGAATTTTCCAGGCAAGAATATTGGAGTGGGTTGCCATTTCCTTCTGCAGGGGATATTCCCGATCCAGGGAACGAACCCACATCTCCAGTTTGGCAGGCAGATTCTTTGCCACTGAGCCACCTGGGAAGCCCAATATGGTGAATTAATTTGATTTATTTTTAAATTTTAGCTCAGCCTTTTAAAAAACTCATCCTTAACAAATCTCACTTGGTAATAATGTGTTATCTCGATTTTATTTTTACTGAGTACAATTGGCTAATATTTATTTTAAATTACCATATCAAAATTCACAAGAGAAATTTGCCTATAATTTTTCTCTCTGGTAATGTCCTTTTCAAGTTTTGGCACCAAGGTTAATCTTACCTTCTAGAAAAGTTTTGAAAGATTAAAAAAAAAAATTCTTCTATTTCTAGAAGACTTTA
Organism: Aepyceros melampus; assembly: GCA_006408695.1. Lineage (NCBI taxonomy): Eukaryota > Metazoa > Chordata > Mammalia > Artiodactyla > Bovidae > Aepyceros > Aepyceros melampus. Next base: position 116,130 of record SJXQ01010006.1, on the reverse strand, counting down.
TTTAATATTGACATTATTCCTCTTTAAATATTTGAGGAATTTTACTAATAATGCCATCAAGATATCTGGCTTTATTTATAGGTGAATTTTGAAATTATCAAATAAATTTACTTAAAGTAAGCTGTCTAGATTTTTAGTTTTTGTGTGTGTCAGTTTTATTAGGTAAAAATTGTCAAAAATATTCACACTTTATTTAAGATTTCAAATTTGTGGACATAAATATCCTCTTAATGTTTTTTTTAAAATTTCCATAGGATCTATAATGATGTTCCTTTTACTATCCTGATATTATTTGTGCCTTCTTTCTTTTTCTTTTTTTTCTTGCTATATATTTCTGGTGATTTATTATTTTTATTAATGTTTTAAAAGAAATTTTCTTTTTTTTTTCTGTTGTATATTTGTTGTCTATTTGACTGACTTCTGCTCTTACCTTTCCTCATTTTTTGAGATTAATTATAACTTTTCCATATATATATATGCCTATACCTCCAGAAAGCATTTATTTTATTTCCTGTAGAAAGTCAGCATGTGCATAGATCACCTTGATCCAATTAGGTATTGAAATACTTCAAGGCTGAGATTCAAATTTTGTGAAGAATTTTCTATTTTCAGTTTTCTCTAATTCCTAGGGATGTTGCTATTCAGGAATCTTAACTAAAAACCAAGAATGTTAACCAGAGCCCATTCTCCTTGGCAGGGCCCGAATGCCATTTTTTTTCTCCCTAGCTTTGTGGGATAGCTGAAAGCTCCTCTTAGCTTTTCTTAAAAAGTTAATAAGTGACTATTTGGAGAAGTTTTGTAATGTGTTAGACTCCTTTCTCTGAGGTTCTCTTTTCTTTGATATCTCTGGTCTTAAGCCTTAGAAACATTGGTTTTCTTCCAAAGTCTTAAGTAACTGCTGTTTTAGTTTGCTTTATCTTATATTGTATGCAGTTTTTATATTTTTTTCTTAGAGATTTTATCTGATACAAGCTAGTCCTCAGGCTAAGTCAGCTTTGTAGAACTACTAACGTAATTGTCTCCATCTGAGTTAATTTTGTTAGCATACAAAGAACACAGAGTTGTTAGACTTTAGAAAAACTTCACTCATGGTTAATGTATCTTTTATCCCAATAGAGACCACACACCCCACTCCAGTACTCTTGCCTGGAAAATCCCATGGAAGGAGGAGCCTGGTCGGCTGCAGTCCATGGGGTCGCTAAGAGTCGGACACGACTGAGCGACTTCTCTTTCACGTTTCACTTTCATGCATTGGAGAAGGAAATGGCAACCCACTCCAGTGTTCTTGCCTGGAGAATCCCAGGGACAGGGGAGCCTGGTGGGCTGCCGTCTATGGGGTGGCACAGAGTCGGACACGACTGAAGCGACTTAGCAAACATTCACTGATTCTTCATTCCTCAACAAATATTTATTGAATATACTTAATATGCTTATATGAAATGTAAAATATGCTAGATTCTGAGAACACAGAAATGTATTTAGCAGTGGTAACTGGATTTGAGATTTCATCCTAGTAGACTGCATGAGCAAAAAGATTAGAAAGTAAAAAGATATCAAGTTTTGGATTTAGATGGACTAAGACTATTTTAGCTGTAATCTTGAACAAGATTTTCCTATATTTCCTAGCTTTAACTAGGGAAAATATAGAGTGTTATAAGATTAGACAAAAAGGATGAGATATGCCTATTACTATATAGTAATGTGTGCAATATAATAAGATAAAAATAATTTGTATTTTTTTTATTATTCCAGGTTTGGAGATATAAAGCGTAAAGTCCCTGGGAGTGTTTATGGAAGAAATAGGAAGAGTTTATTGGGCTAGAATATACAAGGAATTTAGGAGATCAGCATCCAAATTGTTTGGTAATGGTTGACCTACTGTTTGTACATGAGCCTAGGGTCAAAATGGATTTGGGAGATAGGAAGAAGAAAACCACTGATATGGAGAGAATTATACAGATCTCTCTTTCTTTCTTTTTTTATCACAAACTGAGCATCTTTAATGTGCCTGGCACAATTTCATTAGAATACAATTGTGAATAAGACAGACATGGTAGATTGACTTACTTGTGCAAAGCTTACTGATAATCAAGGATATAGACAAGAAAGTAGGCAATGGCAAATAATACGGTACTATATATTTTGGGGGAGGGTAATAGTTTGTTTATCCCATAAAGCCATTGCTCTTGTCTCTATAATGGGCCTTCTGTTAGATGCCTAACTTAAATAGAGTCAAAAGGATTATGGAAGAAATTTGGGATTGTCATTCAGGGACATTTAGTTTTCTGCATGTTGGCTAAAGCCATGACCTCTTATATTCTTTCTTGTGGCTAGAGAGTAGAGAAAGTTTGTTTGCAGAAACCAACAGGAAGGAAATAGATATACAGATGGTAGAAAAAATGTGAGGGAGAAGGAATTCTATCAACTAGCAATTTCTGGTTCTAGTCCTTTCCTAAGGTCTGATTCCAATCCTGTCTTTACCTGGGAACCCTTTCCCGCACCCCCTCCATGGTCTCTCAGTAAAATCAAAGATAGTTATGACTTTAAAAAAATCCTGCCTTTAGATTATGTAAAATAACACAATCTGTATATTGCCTATATACCTTTCAGTTGACTTTCATATCTTGCAGCCAAAAGTCTTACTAGACTTATGATAGATGCTGATAGAGGGTACATATTTCGCCAGAGCATCACTTATGAAGGGTGTGTAATGACACTTAGCTGGAGGGACAGGGAATGTTTCTGGAGGAAGTGATATCTAAGCTGAGATCTGAAAAATCAGCAGGACTTACTCAGGTGATGAGAAGAAACAGATTGCTCTAAGCAGAAGGAAAGGCAGTGTGAACTGGAGAGGAGAGTGGGTGGTAGATGAGTAACCACATGGAAGTTCCTCTGCTGTAGCACAGGGCTGAGAGGCTGGGAGGCAGAGGGGAGCACATCAGATCACGCAGGTCTAGTTGCAGGGGATGAATGTGATGTGTACCTCTCATCCTCCTACTTGCATGTGGAGACATGTCCCCAGAGTCTAGGTCTGTTACCCCAACCCTACCTACTTCTCCACAGAGGAAAACCAAGATATCCAGAGTCATCAATTGGATAGATGCTCTAGATTAAAAACTGGACAGTAGGTCTCATTCCTTTCTTCTCTGCTTTCCTTTCTAACTTGTTTTTCAGAATATATAGTTTGTGACAATCAGAGGGTGGGTGACCATTCCCAAGATGGCTATTGAAAGGAGATTTGATACTCTGTCCATGGAATGGGAAATCCAAGCATGGTAAATGGTTAAGATTTTGATAAAGGATGCTATAGGGTCCATGATGTCATCTAGCATTGATTTATTCTAGGGACTGCTAAGCCACATCAGAGAAGTGAGTTAAAAATTAGCAGCCAACCCCTCTGCTTTCATTTGAGTAAAATCTTCTCTTTGGTGTTTTTTAGCCTCTTTATAAAGAACTTGAGTTATTTGGAGATACGTGTTAAATAATTACGCAGTTACAAAATACTTCGGTTTTGTAATTGTCACTTCTCTCAGGCTGGTATTAAAGAGTGTGATTTTTTATTTTAGTAATTTTGGATGTGGGAAAAAGCAGTGCTGCGTGGTAAACTGTTGTGTCCCTTAGGCTCCATAGCCATACTCTTTCTGGAAGAAAATCGCCACATTGTTGAACATTAAGGACTGTGTTCCCATTTCTTCTTCCTCTTCTAATAAAAGACATCATATTTCTCCATCAATTCCTTCCCCTTTATGCTGCTTAATCAGAGACAGGATAAGACTATTCTGGTGTACTTCCACCTTATCTTGGAACTCTGTGTATTTGACCAGACTCCAACCCAGATGATCCATCAGTCATTATAGATGCCTTACTGCTTATCCCAGGGTAAAACTCATTCAACGGGAGCAGCCACTTTCCCCCCCGTCAACATCTAATATCAAGTGACAGCTAGCCTGGGAAGGATTTGGAAAATGATAAATTAAATGGAAAAATTAACAACAACAGGGAACAAGGAACCTTTGTAATCACTGCCGGTGCATGGGAACCCTCAAAGCTATATTCAAAACATGGCACACTTGTGAGGATAGGAGACTATGGAAACCTGTGTGTTTGGGAAGTATTGGTGGTGGCTTCAGGTTGCCCTTCACAGACAAAAAGTTGAAGTGTTTATGATGGGTTGGTGCTGTGCATGGGTCGTCTTATTTAACACAGGTATCCTGATGGCCTAGGTGCTGCCACTGGTTCCATTTAACAGAGAAGTAATTCACTGAGGGTCCCACTGAATTGCAGATGGCAGGGGAAGAATGTGAGCCCTGGGCTGTGTGATTTCAGGGTGCATGTTTTCCCCCTGCCCCACGTTGTGCGGCTTGTGGGATCTTAGTTCCCCCGACCAGGGATTGAAGCTGTGTCCCTTGTCAGTGAAAGCGCTGAGTCCTCACCACTGGACCATCTGGGGATGCCCATGGCAGCCCCATCAGCCTGCATGTCTTTATTTATTTATTTTAACATATACAAGAAATGTTTATTTGGATAAAAATTATATATACGGTAGTAAGTGTTTAAAAATAAATAAGCACCTGTTTGCATACATAGAAATACACAAAATTATCCTCTCTCCGAATCAGCATACAAATATCTCTAATATCAACTAAAAGTGTGTATGTCTTTAATAATATACTGTACATCCCCATCGACCACAAGACCTTAAGCAACCTGACTTTTTACCTCCTGTTTATTTGAGCTTGAAGAACATTCCTACCTTGTGACTTTCTCAATGTCCTGCCTGGTCCCACCTGCTACCTTATTATTCCCTAGCACTAACTGGATGCCAGATCGTCCTCTGCAGTGTCTTCAAGCATGAACAGTTATGTTATGCCCCAGAAGGTGACCTGCAGAGTGCCTAGACTTTGTTCTGTGTGATTCCCATACTACCGCTGCTCCTTACACTTCCCTTGCTTAAGAAAACAGTGTTAACATTACCCGAATTTGTTCTTGGCTCTCTCTACCGAGCAGCCTGGTACCACCCCCCAGCCTCTCGACTGCAGTCTCTCAGTCCGGCTGTTCCTAATGTCAGCTCTCCCAGTCCCTGTGACTTCTCCCCCCACCTGCCCCTTGGTGGGGCTTTAGCAGTGCAACCCAACTGTCCATCGGACAGGCCTTGGCATGGGCAGGGGAGCTAACAGGGGCTGTGATGAATGGGTGAACTCTCAGGACTTTGTTCATTCCTCTCTTTCCCATTTCAGCATCTTTGCTGAAATGGAATTTGAATTTCAAAAGGCTTAAAGAACCTTTCTCAAACCCACAATTTCCCAGCAGCTTGAAAACCTCTGAAAACATTACCTTCAGTCTGCTGCTGGTGCTGAGTGGATGTGAAGCACTTCTATGAGCTATGTCATGCTGGTTAGTCGAGACCTGCCTCCCCAACCCCTTGGCTCACCCACAAGCGAGCATTCAAACCAGCGAGGCTCCCTTTGGTTTCTGGGAAGAACAATCCAATTCTCAGAAAGCTGATACCTATAGAGACTCTGCGGAGGAGTAATTCCCTAACTGCATAAGGGATGCTCATCTAAATAAGGAAATGGGGGGGGGGGTGGCTGGATTAGAGGGTGCAGAAATGAAGGGAGGATTTATGCTGGAAGCACAGGGAGGGGGTTTCTTTTCCCCCTCTCTCTCCGCTGGGTTAGACTTTGAGGTTGATATCCTGGTGATGACCTATCTTTGGCAACACAGTCATTTTTATTTAGGATAATTGAGGCTGCTGTGAGGGCTTCAGTGGGGGTTTCCATTGTCAATTCTGCATTAAAGGACCATTAAAATCAAGTGTTACTGTAAGAAGCTCTGTCTGCTGGGTATTTCTCAGAAGAGTTTGTGCCCACTTCTGAGGGCTGCTCGTTTCGTCTTTCCATTTTCGGAGGGGGAAAGAAACATGCCCCTAATGAACTGAACCTTTTTAATTGATTGTAAAAAACAGAAGAGAACACAGCAGTGGGAATTGTTGGCAGTGCTTTACAGCAAGTGGCGAATCACTGCATATTCATTTGTTTCTCATTGGCCAAGATGAATCCTCTTTTGGTATTAAAGCAAATGTGCTGTGAAGTTGCAGAGGACAGGGCTTAACAACTTTTCCTGGCTGGAGGCCTGGGTAATTTTTTTTTTTTTGGTGGAATGGTAGGAGGGCCAGGAAGTGGTGGGGGTAGGGAGCTGAGTAGGGGAGGGGAACAGTGACGTGGAGCACTGTTTTAGTGAAGGCAGGAGCTGTGTAGAACGGAAATGGTTTTGATGTAGCTGAAAAGAATGATTTTATTTGTGTATGTGTCAAGTGGGAGAGTTGGATTACAGTGGGGTAACTGCAGAAATAATCTGATTGCAGAAGAGTTGTGCTTCGTATATAACTCAGGCTGTCCAAGAGTGAAAGTGAAAAGTGTTAGTCTCTCAGCTGTGTCTGACTCTTTGCCACCCCATGTACTTGAGTCCACCAGGCTTCTCTGTCCATGGAATTCTCCAGCAAGAATATTGGAGCGGGTAGTCAATCTCTTCTCCAGGGGATCTTCCTGACCCAGGGACTGAACCCAGGTCTTCTGCTTCACAGGCAGATTCTTGCCCATTTGAGCCAGCAGGGAAGCCCCACTCCGGCAAATAGGACTGAACTGAATTTTTTATTTTTGACAGAAGAAAGGAAGTAGTTCATCTGACCTCAGTTTTGTTTTTTTTTTTTTTTTTTCCTACCATGTAACTATCTGGATACTCATGTAGTTGAAGGGGAACCTGGCTACATGTTATAGCAGCTAAGGAGATCTTGCTTCCTCACCCTCTCTCAGCTATCTCTGCATCAGTCTTTTATAAACATTCGTCTTCCTTCTCTTCCATCTCATTGTTTTCACCTCTCAGTGGTCTCCTTCTGTTCCCATCAACTTGGATCCACACAGACTGTGGTGTGTTAGTTGCTCAGTTGTGTCCAACTCTTTGCAACCCCATGGGCTGTAGCCCAGCAGGCTCCTCCATCCATGGGATTCTCCAGGCAAGAATACTGGAGTGGGTTACCATACCCTCTTCCAGGGGATCTTCCTGACTCAGGCATTTAATCTATGTCTCCATCATTGCAAACAGATTCTTTACTGTTTGAATTACCTGGGAAACACACAGAGATTATTGTTTCTTTACAGAGTCATTTTCTTGCTCCTCAGGACCTTTGCACATGCTATTCCTTTCACCTGATCTATAATTTAATGCTACCTCTTCAAGGAAGCCTTCCATGGACATCCTGATCCCCGTGTGGGCTCTTCTGCTAAGGGAAAACTTTTCACATTGCATTTTCCTTTATAGCAGGTATCACAACTTTAAGTGATTATTAGATTTACTTGGCATAATATGTATATTTCTAGAATATTTTAATAGTTATTAATAAAAATCACAAATTGCATGTTTCCATTTATTTATTTTAGGCTTCCCAGGTGGTAGTAGTGGTAAAGAAACCACTTGCCAATGCAGGAGACATAAGAGATGCCAGTTTGATCCCTGAGTCAGAAAGACCCCCTGGAAGAGGAGATGCAACCCACTCCAGTATTCTTGCCTGGAGAATCCCATGGACAGAGGAGTCTGGTAGGCTACACTCCTTAGGGTTGCAAAGAATTGGACGTGACTGAGCACACACATCCATCCATCATTTCTTTGTTTGAAAAATTAACATTATTAGAGATAACAGTACTTTCAAGGATGGAATCCTTATGAGAGTAACAGAGTTAGGATCCCTGTTTGATCCTAGAAGATATTAGAAATAAACTCTTCAGGCACTCATAAAGTTTTATAAACTCTTTCCTGCATTGCATTAAGTTCTGAAAGGTGATAAAAAATTAACAGTAAGTATGGCAAACACTTTAAGAAAAATTTCAAAAGTTTTTTGTGTGTGCTGTAAATCTTATGTAGTTCTTATAATTAGTTTGCTATTCACTGCTTAAAATCTTCAAGTAGGTTTCCCCCAGTCACTGAATGCTGGATTATTCTTTGGATGGAATTGCCAAAGAGAAAACATATCCAGTTAAACCTCGGGGACATACATGACAAACACTTTATACTCAGAGGAAGCACTTTTGTCTGAATTGTCCAAGACTGGTAATTGGTTAATCAAGTTTCTTAAAGCCATGAATTGGAGGGAAATATTTAAATATTCTACTTTAAATTAAAATGTAAATATACATCTCTTTTCCCCAATCTGATGATGTAGAAGCAGGTCTTCTGTTTGAGTTTGGACTTCCCTGGTGGCTCAGACAGTAAAGCATCTGCCTACAATGCAGGAGACCCATGTTCAATCCCTGGGTCGGGACGATCTCCTGGAGAAGGAAATGGCAACCCACTCCAGAATTCTTGCCTGGAAAATCCCATCCCTTCTCCCATGGAGAAGCCTGGTAGGCTACAGTCCATGAGGTTGCAAAAAATTGGACACTACTGAGTGACTTCACTTTCACATTTCACTTTTCTGTTTGAGTTTAGGTTTATTGACTGAAGTCATCCATCATATTTTTTGTATCAACAACACACAAAATGCAATATCTACATCTTTCAGTTTCTTTCTTTCTTTTTTATTTTTTTTAAGAGAACTAAAAGATATGTGAGAGCTTCCCAGGTGGCCCTAGTGGTAAAGAACCTGCCTGCCAATTCCAATGAAGAGATGGACGAGATGCAGTTTTAATCCCTGAGTCAGGAAGATACACTGGAGAAGGAAACAGAAACCCATGCTAGCATTCTTGCCTGAAAACTCCCATGGACAGAGGAGCCTGGCGGCCTACAGTCCATAGGGTCACAAAGAGTTGAACATGACTGAAGTGATTTAGCACGCATGTGAAAGACATGTGACAGGGAATCGGAATGTACATCTTTTGTATTTTAAGTTTTTCTCCCCAGTCTTTTACAGTTGCCTGACTAACACTTAATTTAATAACCTTTTCAGTAGTTTCTCCTTATTGCTTTGTCTATATCATTCTATAGTTCTCATGGAAACCCTACTTTTCATGCTTATGTTTCATAGATTTGTATGATACATATCTAAAGGTATTTAATTACAATAAGTTATGCAACTGGCATTCTTTGGAATTTCCTTTTGGGATTAGAATGAAAACTGACCTTTTCCAGTCCTATGGCCACTGCTGAGTTTCCCAAATTTGCTGACGTTTCAGTGCAGCACTTTTTCAGCATCGTCTTTCAGGATTTGAAATAGCTCAACTGGAATTCCAACACCACCACTAGTTTTGTTCGTAATGATGCTTCCTAAGGCCCACTTGACTTTACATTCCAGAATGTCTGGCTCTAGGTGAGTGATCACACCATCGTGGTTATCTGGGTCATAAAGATCTTTTTTGTACAGTTCTTCTGTGTATTCTTGCCACCTCTTCTTAATATCTTCTGCTTCTGTTAGGTCCATAGCATTTCTGTCCTTTATCAAGCCCATCTTTGCATGAAATGTTCCCTTGGTATCTTTAATTTTCTTGAAGAGATCTCTAGTCTTTCCCATTCTATTGTTTTCCTCTATTTCTTTGCATCGATAGCTGAGGAAGCCTTTCTTATCTCTCCTTGCTATTCTTTGGAACTCTGGATTCAAATGGGTATATCTTTCCTTTACTCCTTTGCTTTTCACTTCTCTTCTTTTCACAGCTATTTGTTAGGCCTCCTCAGACAGCCATTTTACTTGTTTTCATTTCTTTTCCATGGGAATGGTCTTGATCCCTTTCTCCTGTACAATGTCACGAACGTCCATCCATAGTTCATCAGGCACTCTGTCTATAAGATCTAGCCCCTTAAATCTATTTCTCACTCCCACTGTATAATCATAAAGGATTTGACTTAGTTCACACCTGAATGGTCTAGTGGTTTTCCCCACTTTCTTTAAGTCTGAATTTGGCAATAAAGCATTCATGATCTGAACCACAGTCAGCTCCCAGTCTTGTTTTTGCTGACTGTATAGAGCTTCTCCATCTTCGGCTGAAAAGAATATAATCAACCTGATTCAGTGTTGACCATCTGGTGATATCCATGTGTAGAGTCTTCTCTTGTGTTGTTGGAAGAAGGTGTTTTCTATGACCAGTGTGTTCTCTTGAAAAACCTATTAGCCTTTGCCCTGCTTCATTCTGTACTCCAAGGCCAAATTTGCCTGTTACTCCAGGTGTTTCTTGACTTCTTACTTTTGCATTCCAGTCCCCGATAATGAAAAGGACATCTTTTTTGGATATTAGTTCTAAAAGGTTTTGTAGGTCTTCATAGAACTGTTCAACTTCAGCTTCTTCAGTGTTACCTGTCATTCTTCAGCGTTACTAGTCAGCAATATGTGAACCATGAACTTCCAGATGTTCAAGTTGGTTTTAGAAAAGGCAGAGGAACCAGAGATCAAATTGACAACATGCACTGGAGCATCGAAAAAGCAAGAGAGTTCCAGAAAAAACATCTATTTCTGCTTTATTGACTATGCTGCTGCTGCTAAGTCGCTTCAGTCGTGTCCGACTCTGTGCGACCCCATAGATGGCAACCCACCAGGCTCCCTTGTCCCTGGGATTCTCCAGGCAAGAACACTGGAGTGGGTTGCCATTTCCTTCTCCAAAAGCCTTTAACTGTGTGGATCATGTTATACTGTGGAAAATTCTTCAAGAGATGGGAATACCAGACCACCTGACCTGCCTCTTGAGAAACCTATATGCAGGTTAGGAAGCAACAGTTAGAATTGGACATGGAACAACAGACTGGTTCCAAATAGGAAAAGGAGTATGTTAAGGCTGTATATTGTCACCCTGCTTATTTAACTTATATACAGAGTACATAATGAGAAACTCTGGGCTGGATGAAGCACAAGCTGGAATCAAGATTGCCAGGAGAAATATCAATCACCTTGGATATGCAGATGACACCACCCTTATGGCAGAAAGTGAAGAGGAACTAAAGAGTCTCTTGATGAAAGTGAAAGAGGAGAGTGAAAGAGTTGGCTTAAAGCTCAACATTCAGAAAACAAAGATCATGGCATCTGGTCCCATCACTTCATGGCAAATAGATGGGGAAATAGTGGAAACAGTGGCTGACTTTATTTTTCTGGGCTCCAAAATCACTGCAGATGGTGACTGCAGTCATGAAATTAAAAGATGTTTACTCCTTGGAAGAAGAGTTATGACCAACCTAGATAGCACATTGAAAAGCAGAGACATTACTTTGTCAACAAAGGTCTATCTAGTTAAGGCTATGGTTTTTCCAGTAGTCATGAATGGAAGTGAGAGCTAGCCTATAAAGAAAGCTAAGCACAGAAGAATTGATGCTTTTGAACTGTGGTGTTGGAGAAGACTCTTGGGAGTCCCTTGGACTGCAAGGGATCCAACCAGTCCATCCTAAAGGAGATCAGTCCTGGGTGTTCATTGGAAGGACTGATTTTGAAGCTGAAACTCCAATACTTTGGCTACCTGATGGGAAAAGCTGACTCTTTGGAAAAGACCCTGATGCTGGGAAAGATTGAGGGCCAGGGAAGTAGAGGATGACAGAGGATGAGATGGTTAGATGGCATCACTGACTCAATGGACATGAGTTTGAGTAAACTCTGGGAGTTGATGATGGACAAGAGGGCCTGGTGTGCTGTGATTCTTGGGGTCGCAAAGAGTCAGACCTGACTGAGCAGCTGAACTGAACTATGCAACTGGCATCAGTGGGTTTTGGAACAAAATCTGGAAAAGCATATGGCATAATTTACAGGAACAGAAAAGAAGGAGACCATCCTGGCAGAGTAATCAGTATTAGTTAGCATGAGCATTTGTCAGAACGTTTAGTAGAATGAATGGAGAGTGTTAGTTAATCCCTCAAACTGTTAAGTACAGTTTAATTTAAAAAGTTTAATTTATGCCTAAATGTGTTTAATATTTGATTAATGTCAGTCTCTCTTGGTATGTAGGAAGTTCCAAAGAAGCAAGACAGTCCTGATGTGTAGTACGTGCTCATCATAACTTGCTGCATTAATGAATGGACTCATAGATGCAAAATTCACTCTTTAAGCCATGCTTTTGCTTATCATTTCCTTCAGGTTATTTTCTTCCCTCAAACAATTTTTGTAAAACCAAATTTATGGTTTGATTGATTTCCTGATAAGACTAAGAATCACAGGAGCAGCTACAATAAACTTAAGGGAAGAAATTTTAACATTCCTTTCTCATATAAAGAAACTAATGGAGTAAAGATTGTTGGCTAGCCCAGAGATTTTCAATTATTTTTTTTAAAAAAGTGTCAAACAGTCTCTAATATGAACAACTATATCATAAATAAATGTTACAGATAAAACTGCAGTAATATTTAAAGCTACAAAAATATTGACAAAAGAGATGGATGTTTAAAATATAATTAGAAATATCTGACTTAAAAGTAAGGAATTTTATAAGACTTGATTATCTCTAAGTTATTTTGCAGGTGTAAATATTAATTTTGGAGGAATGATTCCTGATGTATGGCTCTGAAGATAGGAGCAGATATTTTATGAGTACCTACTGCTTGCTCAATGCCTTGGATATGTGGGGGCTTCTGATGGCTACAGATGTATAAGTGTGGTCTCTGTGTTTGAAAAAATCATCTTCCAGTGGACCAGATTGATTGACATCTAAACAGTTTATAACGCAAAAACAAAAAACAAAAAAACTATGGTGAGGAAGCATGGAGGAATGAGAGATTTAAGAAGTTTCTGAAGCTTCACAATGGTTTACAACAGGAAAAAAAAAAGCTCACTTGACCTACTTGAGGATATTACCTAGATATATCAGCATGAGTAGGTACAGGTCTCTGAGACTCAGAAGAGCCCAATGCAACTCAACAATCTGGAAGCTTTGTTTCTCCTCTCATCCCTGTCCTTCATCAGAACAAGAGTCTAATTTCTCTGAGGAAAGAATAATACAAGATAATTACACTGTGTCCCAGGTCAGAAATTCCTCCTGATTAACAGCACAAGCAAAGTAAGGGCAGATGGGTGGTGGGAGGCTTCCTAGCAGAAACAGCAAAAGAGAAACTGGAGGTTTCAAAATCTGCCATACTTCATGAGTATAGTCATTAGTCGAGGTTCGTAGGTTTTTGGTTTCTCAACAGGCCATCTGTGGGAATGACATTCACTGTTTCTCTTTCCCCATGGTCTGAGGGTGTGTGCTGAAGACAGATAATACCAGGGTCTCCCTTCTGTGAGGTGACAAGTCTTCCAAAAATTCATGAGAAAGGTCAGAGAAGTTTGTGGTAGAGGAAAGTGGATATAATAAGTGGTCTTATTGACAGCAGCCTGGAGAAGGAAATGGCAATCCACTCAAGTATTCTTGCCTGGAAAATTCTGTGAATAGAGAAGTCTGGCAGGCTGCAGTCCATGAAGACACAAAGAGTCTGACACGACTGAGTGACTGAGCGCCATTGACAGGAGGAAAGAAAAAAAAAATATGCTGAAGGATAAATGGTAAAAACTCTCTTCTTAATTACAGAATGAATGCTGATAGAGATGGCAAAGTTGAGTTTTGTAAAACTAGTTGTACTATTTGTATTAGCAGGGTGTACCAGGTTGTTGATTTTGATCCAAGATTATCAACAAGCATCTTCCATTTTGGAATGGTCTCCAGAGATTTTCTGGGTGTAGTAAGGAGACAAATTAAGAGACTCTTCCTTTACTAGCTGTCTTCAACTTCCTGTTAGATTGTATGCTACTTAGTTACTTATCCAGTGAACAAAGTAAGCAACCTAGGTTTTAGGGAGAATACATATTTTTTTGAGTTGCTGATATGGAATCCATTCCTAGATATAAGTAGTTTTAAAGAATGTCTTCTAGGATCATGGAGGAATCTTCAAGAATGTAGGTGATATAAAAGGGCTGTGCAGTGCTGGAGAAGCGGCTGCACGGACCTGGAGCAACTTTGAGGAGATATCCCCTGTCCAAGGGCAAAGGAGAAGCCCCAGCAAGATGGTATGAGGGGCAAAATCGCATTTAGAATCAAATCCCTACTTGCCAGAGATGCTCAGAGGGCTCAAACAAACCTTGTGTGCACCAGAACCCAGAGAACCCACAGAGACTGAGACAAAACTGTATTTGGGTGTCTCTTGAGGAGGTACGGGTCAACAATGGACTGCTGCAGGGGCAGGGGCTCTGGGTATAGCATACCTGGCTATGGTATAAGCCCTCTTGGAGGAAGTCACGATTAACCCCACCATAGAGCCACAAGAACTTACATAGGACTGGGGAAACAGACTCTTGGAGGGCACAAAAAAACTGTGTGCTCACCAGAACCCAGGAGAAAGGAGCAGTGACCCCACAAGAGACTGACCCAGACTAGACTGTGAGTGTCCAGGAGTCTCTGGCAGAGGCGTGGGTCAGAGGTGGCCTGCTGCAGGGTTGGGGGCACTGAGTGCAGGAATGTGTGCATGAGATATTTTGAAGGAGGTCGCCATTATCTTCATTACCTCTACCATAGTTTGGACTCAGGTCAAATAAAAGGGAGGGAACACAGCCCCAAGCATCAGTAGAAAACTGGATTAAAGATTTACTGAGCATGGCCCCGCCCATCAGAACAAGACCCAGTTTCCCTGCTCAGTCAGTCTCTCCCATCAGGAAGCTTCCATAAGCCTCTTATCCTGCTCCATCAGAGGGTACACAGACTGAAAACCACAATCACAGAAAACTAACCAATTTGATTACGTGGACCACAGCCTTGTCTAACTTATTGAAACCATGAGCCATGCTGAGTAGGGCCACCCAAGATGAATGGGTCATGGTAGAGAATTCTGACAAAATGTGGTTCACTGGAGAAGGGAATGGCAAACCACCTCAGTATTCCTGCCTTGACAACCCCATGAACTGTGAAAAGGCAAAAAGATAGGATACTGAAAGATGAAAGCCCCAGGTTGGTAGGTGCCCAATATGTTATTGGAGATCAGTGGAGAAATACTCTAGAAAGAATGAAGGGATGGAGCCAAAGCAAAAACAACACTCAGTTGTGGATGTGACTTGTGATGGAAGTAAAGTCTATGCTATAAAGAGCAATATTGCATAGGAACTTGGAATGCTAAGTCCTTGACTCAAGGCAAATTGGAAGTGGTCAAACGAGATGGCAAGAGTGAACATGGATATTTTAGGAATCAGCAAACTAAAATGAACTAGAATGGGTGAATTTAACTCAGATGACTATTACATCTACTACTGTGGGCAAGAATCCCCTTAGAAGAAATGGAATAGCCATCATGGTCAACAAAAGAGTCTGAAATGCAGTACTTGGATGCAATCTCAAAAATGAAAGAATGATCTCTGTTCGTTTCCAAGGGAAACCATTCAATATCAGAGTAATCCAAGTCTATGCCCTGACCAGTAATGCTGAAGAAGCTGAAGTTGAACAATTCTATGAAGACCTACAAGACCTTCTAGAACTAACACCCAAAAAGGATGTCCTTTTTATTATAGGAGACTGGAATGCAAAAGTAGCATGTCAAGAGATACCTGGAGTAACAGGCAAATTTGGCTTTGGAGTATGGAATGAAGCAGGGCAAAGTCTAATAGAGTTTTGCCAAGAGAATGCACTGGTCATAGCGAACACCCTCTTCCAACAACATGAGAAGACTCTACACATGGATATCACCAGATGGTCAACACCAAAATCAGATTAATTATATTCTTTGCAGCCAAAGATGGAGAAGCTCTGTACTGTCAGCAAAAACAAGACTGGGAGCTGACTGTGGCTCAGATCATGAACTTCTTATTGCCAAATTCAGACTTAAATTGAAGATAGTAGGGAAAACCACTAGACCATTCAGGTATGACCTAAATCAAATATCTTACAAGAGCATCGCCAAGAAAAACAAATGTAAAAAGGAAAAATGGTTGTTTGAGGAGGCCTTACAAATAGCTGAGAAAAGAAGAGACACTAAAGGCAAAGGAGAAAAAGAAAGATACACCCATTTGAATGCAGAGTTCCAAAGAATAGCAAGGAGAGATAAGAAAGTCTTCCTCAGTGTGCAATGCAAAGAAATAGAAGAAACAATAGAATGGAAAAGGCAGAGATTTCTTCAAGAAAATTAGAGATACCAAGGGAAATTTTTATGCAAAGATGGGCACAATAAAGGGCAAAAATGGTATGGACCTAACAGAAGCAGAAGATATTAAGAAGAGGTGGCAAGAATACAGAGAAGAACTATACAAAAAAGATCATCATGACTCAGATAACCACGATGATGTGATCACTCACCTAGAACTAGACATCCTGGAATGTGAGGTCAAGTGGGCCTTCGAAAGCATCACTATGAACAAAGCTAGTGGAGGTGATGGAATTCCAGTTGAGCTATTTCAAATCCTAAAAGATGATGCTGGGAAAGTGCTGCACTCAATATGCCAGCAAATTTGGAAAACTCAGGAGTGGTCATAGGACTGGAAAAGGTCTGTTTTCATTCCACTCGCAAAGAAAGGCAATGCCAAAGAATGCTCAAACTACCCTACAATTGCACTCATTTCACATGCTAGCAAATGCTCAAAATTCTCCAAGCCAAGCCTCAACAGTATGTGAAACATGAACTTCAGGATGTTCAAGCTGGATTTAGAAAAGGCAGAGGAACCAGAGATCAAACATCCAACATCTTTTGGAACATCAAAAAAGCAAGCGAGTTCCAGCAAAACATCCTCTTCTGCTTTATTGACTATGCCAAAGCCTTTGACTATGTGGATCCCAATAAACTGTGGGAAATTCTTTAAGAGATGGGAATACCAGATCACTGACCTGCCAAATCTGTATTCAAGTCAAGAAATCACAGTTAGAACTGGACATGAAAAAACAGACTGGTTCCAAATCGGGAAAGGAGAACATCAACCTGTATACTGTCACCCTGTTTATTTAACTTATATGCAGAGTACATCATGAGAAATGCTGAACTGGATGAAGCACAAGCTGGAATCATGATTGCTGGGAGAAATATCAATAACCTCAGGTATGGAAATATCAGTAACCTCACTTATGGCAGAAAGTGAAGAAGAACTAAAGAGCCTCTTGATGAAAGTGAAAGAAGAGAGTGAAAAAGTTGGCTTAAAACTCGACATTCAGAAAACTAAGATAATGGCATCTGGTCCCATCACTTCATGGCAAATAGATGGGGAAACAGTGGAAACAGTGTCTGACTTTACTTTTTTTGGCTCCAAAATCACTGCAGATGGTGACCGCAGCTATGAAATTAAAAGACATTCCTTGGAAGGAAAGTTATGACCAACCTAGACAGCATACTAAAAAGCAGAGACATTACTTTGCCGACAAAGGTCTGTCTAGTCAAGGCTATGGTTTTTCCAATAGTCATGTATGGTTGTGAGAGTTGGACTATAAAGAAAGCTGAGTGCTAAAGAATTGATGCTTTTGAACTGTGGTGTTGGAGAAGACTCTTGAGAGTCTCTTGGACTACAAGGCGATCCAATTGGTCCATTCTAAAGGAAATCAGTCCTGAATATTCATTGGAAGGACTGATGTTGAAGCCAAAACACCAACACTTTGGCCACCTGATGGGAAGAACTTACTCATTTGAAAAGACCCTGAATCTTGGACTACAAGGCGATCCAATTGGTCCATTCTAAAGGAAATCAGTCCTGAATATTCATTGGAAGGACTGATGTTGAAGCCAAAACACCAACACTTTGGCCACCTGATGGGAAGAACTTACTCATTTGAAAAGACCCTGATGCTAGGAAAGATTGAAGGTGAGAGAAGGGGACAACAGAGGATGAGATGACTGGATGGCATCCCCAAGTCAATGGACATGAGTTTGAGTGGACTCTGAGAGTTGGTGATGGACAGGGAGGGCTGGCATGTGCGGTCCATGGGTCACAAAGAGTTGGACATGACTGAGTGACCTAACTGAACTGAACTCAACGTGAAAAATCTATTACGCAGATAGGCCATGGCTTCTTGTAGGAATTGTACTCATGTGGTAGGAATAATTAATTTTCTTGAGTCTGCAGATACTGGCCAAACACCAGCCTTCAAACAGATTTAGCTATCAATATTCTTCAGATGAAGGTCTTGTACTTGGTAAATTGCCAGAGTCCAGGCAAATTTACCTTTACTTTTAAATGTGATCCAATTTTTATGAAACACCTAGAGGAAAATTTCAAGAAACCACAAACCTCAGGTTTATTAATATTTCAATTCTGGAAAACTTTGCCTATACTTCTGATTAACTAATGGGCATGTCATAGCCAGTGAAAAAGCCCTAAAGAAATAGCATCTTTGTGACAAATAACCAACAAAGTATGTGTGTATTTTAAATATATTGCAATATTATAAAGCAGATAAGAGTTCTGTTTGGTGATCCACTTTCTTGCATACATTTCTCTGTCTATTATGGTATCCCCCTTATTCTAGTTCTTCAGGCATTCAGAGTTCTCTGGATTTGTCATATCTAATTCCTCTATATTCCCTTCCTCCTTTGGTCTTATGAAAAATCTGATATTATGTGCATATTGATGCAAATTTAAGTCACTGTAATATCTAAGCTTGTGAACAGTAAATAAGCGGGGAGTGGGGGAGTGTTTTATATTTTAAACAATCATAGAAGGAGACGTATTTTTATTTTAATTTTTTGAATAGGTGATGCATATATATGATTTCAAGAGTTTTCTCTTTTGAATCAGTCTAGAATTTTTAATGAGTATAAAAGAAAAGACAAATATAAATATAATTTCTTATCCCCACTTTTACTCCTTAAGTGAAGTCGCTCAGTTGTGTCCGATTCTTTGTGACTCCATGAACTGTAGCCTGTCAGGCTCCTCTGTCCATGGGGTTTTCCAGGCAAGAATACTGGAATGCGTCGCCATTTCCTTCTACTTTTACTCCTCAGTCAGTCAGTTCGGCCAGTTCAGTCACTCAGTCGTGTCCGACTCTTTGCAACCCCATGTATTGCAGCACGCCAGGCCTCCCTGTCCATCACCAACTTCCGGAGTCCATCCAAACTCATGTCCATTGAGTCAATAGTACTTAGTTTATGAATATACATTTACACATGTGGTCCTCTGGTTATTAGTTATCACTCTTCAGTTCAGTTCAGTTCATTTGCTCAGTCGTGTTCGACTCTTTGCGACCCCATGAAGTGCAGCACACCAGGCCTCCCTGTCCATCACCAACTCCTGAAGTTCACTCAAAATCACATCCTTCAAGTCCGTGATGCAATCCAGCCATCTCATCCTCTGTCGTCCCCTTCTCCTCCTGCCCCCAATCCCTCCCAGCATCAGAGTCTTTTCAAATGAGCCAGCTCTTTGCATGAGGTGGCCAAAGTACTGGAGCTTCAGCTTCAGCATCATTCCTTCCAAAGAAATCCCAGGGTTGATCTCCTTCAGAATGGACTGGTTGAATCTACTTGCGGTTCAAGGGATTTGCAAGAGTCTTCTGCAACACCACAGTTCAAAAGCATCAATTCTTCTGCGCTCAGCCTTCTTCACAGTCGAACTTTCACATCCATACATGACCACAGGAAAAGCCATAGCCTTGACTAGACGGACCTCAGTCGGCAAAGTAATGTCTCTAATTTGAATATACTATCTAGATTGATCATAACTTTTCTTCCAAGGAGTAACCGTCTTTTAATTTCATGGCTGCAGTCACCATCTGCAGTGATTTTGGAGCCCAAAAAAATAAAGTCTGACACTGTCTCTACTGTTTCCCCATCTATTTGCCATGAAGTGATGAAACCAGATGCCATGATCTTCGTTTTCTGAATGTTGAGCTTTAAGCCAACCTATTCACTCTCCTCTTTCACTTTCATCAAGAGGCTTTTTAGTTCCTCTTCACTTTCTGCCAGAAGGGTGGTGTCATCTGCATGTCTGAGGTTATTGATATTTCTCCCAGCAATCTTGAATCCAGCTTGTGCTTCTTCCAGCCCAGCGTTTCTCATGATGTACACTGGATAGAAGTTAAATAATCAGGGTGACAATATACAGTCCTGATGTACTCCTTTTCCTATTTGTAACCAGTCTGTTGTTTCATGTCCAGTTCTAACTGTTGCTTCCTGACCTGGATATAGGTTTCTCAAGAGGCAGGTCAGGTGGTCTGGTATTCCCATCTCATTCAGAATTTTCTACAGTTTATTGTGACTCATCCAAGTCTATGCCTCAACCAGTAATGCTGAAGGAACTGAAGTTGAATGATTTTATGAAGATCTACAAGATCTTTTAGAACTAACACCCAAAAAAGATGTCCTTTTCATTATAGGGGACTGGAATGCAAAAGTAGGAAGTCAAGAAACACCTGGAGTAACAAGGAAATTTGGCCTTAGAATGCGGAATGAGGCAGGGCAAAGACTAATGGAGTTTTGCCAAGAAAATGCACTGGTCATAGTAAACACCCTCTTCCAAAAACACAAGAGAAGACTCTACACATGGACATCACCAGATGGTCAACACCGAAATCAGATTGAATACATTCTTTGCAGCCAAAGATGGAGAAGCTCTACATAGTCAACAAAAACAAGACCGGGAGCTGACTGTGGCTCAGATCATGAGCTCCTTATTACCAAATTCAGACTCAAATTGAAGAAAGTAGGGAAAACCGCTAGACCATTCAGGTATGATCTAAATCAAATCCCTTATGATTATACAGTGGAAGTGAGAAATAGATTTAAGGGCCTAGATCTGATGGATTGAGTACCTGATGAACTATAGAATGAGGTTCGTGACATTGTACAGGAGACAGGGCTCAAGACCATCCCCGTAGAAAAAAATTGCAAAAAAGCAAAATGGCTGTCTGGGGAGGCCTTACAAATAGCTATGAAAAGAAGAGAGTGAAAAGCAAAGGAGAAAAGGAAAGATATAAGCATCTGAATGCAGAGTTCCAAAGAATAGCAAGAAGAGATAAGAAGAAAACCGCTAGACCATTCAGGTATGATCTAAATCAAATCCCTTATGATTATACAGTGGAAGTGAGAAACAGATTTAAGGGCCTAGATCTGATAGATAGAGTGATTTTTATTTGTACCTTAAACTAAAACTTAATCACAGCAATGTTTAGGAACTTTTAAGTTATACATGGGATCAATAGCTGTTTTATCTCAAAAAGAATTTCAAAATCACCTGGAGGTTTTAGGAATGGAGTCTTTCTTGTTCTGTGTGTTTAGTCATGCAGTCATGTCTGACCCTTTGCAGTTCCAGGGACTATAGCCCTCCTAGCTGCTCTGTCCATGGGATTTCCCAGGCAAGAATACTGGAGTGGGTTGCCATTTCCTCCTCCAGGGAATCTTCTCAACCCAAGGATGGAACTTGTGTCTCTTGTGTCTCCTGCGTCTCCTACATTGACAGGCAGATTCTTTATCATTAGCACCATCTGGGAAACCCCTTTCTTGTTCTAGATATTATAAAGAAGATAACTGTTCATTAAAGAGATTGAAGAGGCAGATTTGATGTCTTTCCCTCCTTTTTCCCCAGATTTCTCATTTTCTCTTTTCCTCTTCTCGCCTCCCCCACCTTCATACTAGCTAGCCACCTGAGGCTCTGAGCTTCTGCTTCCCTGAGGCACCGAGAATCTGGCAGTGAGCCAGAGTTCAGCACCTTTATGTCTTAAACATATTTTACATGTTTATGATAATGTTTAAATGTTTATGATAATGATTAAAAAATAATTTAAAGGATGCGTGCTGGCAGAACATTGACATCAAGTACAGATTTGGGTATAATGAAATTATTTCAGTATTTAACAGTTATGACCTTGTACAAATCCTACATGTGCAGTAAGCAGGCTCCTGCCTGGGAGCCTTTGCCTCAGCTTTTCCCTTTGCCTGCAACACTGTTGCCCTCGGCACACACCAGGTTAGTTCCCTTGTTAGTCTCAGGGTTCTGTGCAAATGTCCCCTTGTCACTGAGGCTTTCCCTGATCATCCTATTTGAACAACAAATCCCTGACTTTCTATCTTTCACACCCCCACCCCGACTCTGCTACAAAGCCCCTCCCTAGCTTCATTCTCTACAGCATTCTACCATCATGGAATGTGCTATAAACATTTTTGTTGCTGTTGTTCAGGTGCTTGGTCGTGTCCGATTCTTTGCAAGTCCATGGACTGAAGCACACCAGGCCAACCTGTCCTTCAGCATCTCCTAGCAAACATGTTTGCTCAGACTCATGTCCATCGAGTTGGTGATGCCATCCAACCATCTTATCCTCTGCCACCCTTTTCTCCTTTGGCCTTCAATCTTTCCCAGCATCAGGGTCTTTTCAAATGAGTCAGTTCTTCACATCAAGTGGCCAAAGTATTGGAGCTTCAGCATCAGTCCTTAAAATGAATATTTAGGGTTAATTTTCCTTTAGGATTGACTGGTTTGATCTCTTTGCAGTCCAAGGGACTCTCAAGAGTCTTCTCCAGCACCACAATTTCAAAGCATCAGTTCTTAAGCACCAGCCTTCTTTATGTCCAACTCTCACATTTGCACATGACTACTGGAAAAGCCATAGCTTTGACTATATGGACCTTTAAACATTTTACTTGTTTATTTGTTTGTCACCTGTCTCCCTCTATTTTATAGTGAATTCCAAGAGAGCAGAGCTTGTGTGTGTGTGTGTGTGTGTGTGTGTGTGTGTGTTTCAGACTTCATGGATCCTAGTGTCTAGAATACTGCCTGACACATAGTAGGCATTTAATAACAACACGCTGATTGAATACAAACTAGACAGTGCTTGCTGCTTACATCCAATATCTACATCTCATAGATATTGGATGGTCTCACAAAAATAACTTCATATGCATATGCTGGAAGAGCAAAGGTGACACCTTGCCCTGTCGGCCTCTGCTGCTGCTGCTAAGTCGCTTCAGTCGTGTCCGACTCTGTGCGACCCCAGAGACAGCAGCCCACCAGTCTCCCCCGTCCCTGGGATTCTCCAGGCAAGAGCACTGGAGAGGGTTGCCATTTCCTTCCCAATTATCTCCCTCTACATGAATATTAAGTGGAAGAAGGAAAAATAGGTAACAGACTGAGATTTTAAAAACAGAGAAACAAACAAAAACCAGGAACTCCCTGGAACAACAAAAACAGGACAAACAAAACCAGGAACTCCCTGTCTAGCACTAGAAGAAGCTGTATGTATTTCATATAAATTTGCACTGATTTGTTTATGCAATGATATATATGTTTTTTGTTTGTTTTAATCACTAAATCATGTCTGACTTTTTGCAACCCCATGGACTGTAGCCTTCCAGGCTCCTCTGTCCATTGGATTCCCCAGACAAGAATACTGGGTTGCCATTTCTTGCTTAATTCAATTTTTATTTTTTAAATTATTCTTGCGGATGAAGTAATTAAAAATTAATAATAAATGAGCTCAATCATAATAAAATAAGTTGTTTGACCCTATAATAATGTCTTTGCACTTTTTAATCTGAGCCATCAGGTAAGCCCCTGGAATACTTGAGTAGGTAGCCATTCCCTTTTCCGGGGAATCTTCCCAATCCAGGGTTTCCCACATTGCAGGCAGATTCTTTACCATCTGAGCCACCAAGGAAGCCTGCATTTTTTAATACAAACAAAATAAGAAACTGGATAAGTAAGCTCCAGGTTGCAAACAGCAGTTAATTTGTGGGAAACAAGTTGAAATTACAACAAACTTGCATGTTATAGGTAAAATATTTTAATAAAGCTTAAATATTATAAAACTAACATTCTTTTCAAAAATTTAAACAATCAGTATAATTAAATTCAGAGATAAATTGTTACTAAGAATAAGATAACAATATTTTTTCTAAGATAGTGGTAAAACTAGGCTACCTGAAATTTCCAGGTACACTTGCATTTCGGAGGATAGTAGCTTGGGTAATATGGACTTGAAATTTTCCCTTCAAAACCAGTGATTTCTTTGACCAACACTGTGTTTTCACATTCTGAAAAAAATATCCAGTAACACACAGTGATTTGCAGTTGTGAAATTATGAGAAATAGATAGATACATTTCTTTAACTATAAATACACATTTTCTTGATCAGTAAATACTTACCTTTGAAATGTAAGCTACTTTTTAAAAAGAAATAGTACCCTAGGATACATAGCTATTATACTGTTCAAAGTTTACACTTGTTTTCAAATAATTTATTTTGGTTACAGATCTATAGGATGCTATTTCTTTCTTTAAAATACATGGTTTAAATATATTTTTTCTTCCAGTTTTATTGAGCTATAATTAAAATATTAACCCTGTGTATATATTTTGACATACAGCACTATAAATATATATTTCTAAAGCTCTGAGTTAATTTTGTTCAAATTAGTGTGTATTTGTTGTCAAGGGTATACCCAGTTTACATAACATGTTACACTCTTTAAGACAATCTAAATGTCTATTCTTACTGAAATGGTCAAACTTCTGCTGGAATATAAGCTGTCTGAGAGCACTGATTTTTTTATCTATTTCACTTATTATTTTCCTAATACCTAAGTAGTTCCTGGCATACAACAGACATTCAATAAGTATATTTTGAGTGAACAAATTCCAGTACCATATTGCTGTTATAATTCTCTTTTTTAACCATTGAAGTTACAAGATAACTTTCAAAGCAACAATATCTGAAATATCGAGTTCAATTTTGTTCAATAAATGAATTTTACATTCGGTTTTATAAAAATTTATCAAAATGAGCCACTGCCCTAAAATATCAATGAACCTGTAGCTCTCACCATCTATTTAAGCAAAATTCTCTTCCCTTCTTACCCTCATCTCCCATTCTGATCTTTCTGTTGGTGTTCATAGATAAGTGAGCAAAATCTATAAGATCTGAGCAGTTTCCAAGGCAACAAATGTTACAAAAACATGAGAGTTTCAGTGAGGGCTCTTTTCATTCTGTTCTGTTTGACTATTTCAACCCAAGTCAAAAAAAGAAGAATGAAGAGAAAGGTCACTTTTTGCTCACTAGAAAACTTCTGAGTTTTGCATCACAAACACCTTCTAGGATGGCACTCATGTGCACCCATCTAAGTCGCTTCAGTTGTATCCGACTCCTTGCGACCCTATGGACTGTAGCCTGCCAGTCTCCTCTGTTCATGGGATTCTCCAGGCAAGAACACTGGAATGGGTTGTGACGTCCTCCTGCAGGCGACGTTCTTGGCCCAGGGATCAAACCCACATCTCTTATGTCTCCTGCATTGGCAGGCTGGTTCTTTAGCACTAGCACCACCTGGGAAGCCTGGCACACGTGTGCATTACTGTAAATGAGAATTCACAAAAGAATGTGCTAAAAGAATGTACTCTACCACACTATTGTCCCTCAGCTCCAAACCCATCCTTCTCTGCTCTGCAAGGCTGGTCTGGCACTCTGCAAACTTCTCTCTTTTATCCCCGATAGACTCTGCCAGAGGGCTTCCAAGGTGGCACTAGTGGTAAAGAATCCACTTGTCAGTGCAGGAGACGTGAGAGATGAGGGTTCAATCCCTGGGTCGGGAAGATCCCCTAGACAGGGCATGGCAACCCACTCCAGTATTCTTGCATGGAGAATCCCATGGACACAAGAGACTAGAGGGCTACAGCCCATAGGGTTGCAAAGAGTCGGACTGAAGCAATTTAGCAGGCAAGTACACAGGCTCTGCCAGTAAGGAGTGCTAAAGAGAGGCTAGAAATCTGGAGAGGAAGAACAGGACTTGAGTCCGTTTCTTATTTCTGGGAGAGTTACCCCAGCAATGCCGCTTCACCCCTGCAGGTTCTCTTCCTTCTTGTAGCAGAGTTGAATACTGCTAGCAGTTTTCCCACTTCCACTTTATTGTGTCTCCCTCAAAGATACCAGCTCAGCAGTCTGGCACCCTCCCCTCAAAGGCCTGGGTCCCAAGTTAATGAACTTCCGAAATCATAGACATGAACACTGGCTAGGCAGGACCCCCTCCTCAGAGGCCTGAATTTCATTCCACAGACCCTCTCCTCCAAGTCCTAAACTGTAATCACTCCAATTGCTTTTATTTGTTCCTCCAAATCTACCAACAGTAGTTGCTTCCTACATGTGTTAATCTGTGATAACTTACAGTCATTTTGTTTTCATGTTTTTTTGGATTTTTTTTTTTTTTGGCCTTTTGAGATACCCATTTTCACACCTCTACAACTGAGCTAACAGTTCTGTATATTAAATCCTCTCTGTTAGAATAACTAATAAGATGTCCTCTTCTGACCAGACCCTGACTCAGGATCCTGACTTAATGCAACTAGTATTACTATAGCCTCAGGAGAGATGACTGGAGTATCTTATCAAAACAAGTATTTCTCATAACTTATTTCAACTGGGAAAGACTTACTTTGTTCTGGAATGACTTCAAAATATGCCCGAATTCCTGATAGCCTCCATACCTGAGGAGACTTAAATGTCACCAACATGAGATTATTTGTGGAAACAAATGATTTTAATGTTCTTGCAGGTTCACAAATTCTGAAACCAGATAACAAAACAAAAGCACATAAATAATAGGTTGTTGAGGGTTGGACCTTCATCCACCACTAATTCTGCACATTTCTTGGGCCATCTGCACAATTCTCGTGTTTTGGACTTTGCCAGCCAGGTCTTCATCAGTTAGTTGCCACAGGATACTACAGATGGAGGGGAGCTGATATAGGTACAGAAATTTTTGTCCAGTCACTATGGAAGAATTCTCCTGGATGGCTGTCACTGGACCCTCCTTGAAAGCAAACAAGGTATACCTGAAAGGTATTTAATGGCAAAATTCATCAGCTCTTCACCAGGGAAAACTGGGTTCAAAACTTAGCTCCATCACTTAACTGAGCAATGAAGTAACTAATTCTTCATAAATGACAGTTTCACAACTCTGAAATGGTAGTAATAATAATAGTATACTCCTCGTAGCATTGTGATGGGGATTAAATGAGATAATAACTAAATGTGTCTGGGAATAGTGAAAAGAAACCAATAACAATGATTGAGGGATGAGAATTGGTCACAAATACTTTTCATTACAAATTTTAGGCACTGAATTTTAACATGTTCATTCACCACCAAAATATGAAGAAATAACACAAAAAATTATTCTATACATGCATAAACATTATTAAAAACGATAAGATAATTTGTATGTCTTTTAGCACAATGAGTAAAAATAACAAATTCTTAATAAAGCCTAACTGACTTTACTAGGTTATCAAGGACTCACAAAAAGATGTCTACTAGTAAGTAGAAAATACTGAGATATGTATATACGTGTAGAATAATGTACATGTATCAATGAAAGAATGTATGCAAAAATATAACATTTATTTTTTTCTGGGCAATGGAAATGCAAAATAATTGATGTCGTTTTCTCTGATTGACCTCACTTTTACATTGAACATTGTATTATCTTTATAATAAGGAAAATTTTTATTTTTCTACAGCTATGTAATCATAATAGAATATTTATTCAAACAGGCTTCCCAGGTGGCTCTAGTGATAAAGAACCCAGCTGCCAATGCAGGAGACATAGAGTTGTGTGTTGAATCCCTGATTCAGGAAGATCCCTTGGAGGAGAACATATTTAAACATTCTACTGAAACAATGTCCTTCATTGTGATTGTAATGAAGTAAAATTAAGGTTCCCCGCCTCCCAGAAATCTGTTATATATCAAAACTATTGACCGAAGTTCCCACTGTACTGATTTTGACTGTTGTATGCTATAAGTGGGGGCTTCCCTGGTGGCTCAGAGGTTAAAGCGTCTGCCTCCAATGCGGGAGACCCGGGTTCGATCCCTGGGTTGGGAAGATCCCCTGGAGAAGGAAATGGCAATCCACTCCAGTATTCTTGCCTGGAGAATCCCATGGACGGAGAAGCCTAGTAGGTTACAGTCCATGGGGTCGCAAAGAGTCGGACACGACTGAGCGACTTCACCTATCACCTATGCTATAAGTGAAAAGAAACATTGTGTCTGATAGGCTCTGGCTAATCCATGGGGCACTAAGGCATGGGTCAATCTCTGACCTCATGAACATACACAAAAATGGTTAAAAAAAAATCCAAGGGCAATCCAGTCACTGCAAAAGAGAGATGTTATAAAAACTCTTTTCACTTGCCACTAGAGTGCCTGCATCATACCTGTACAAGATGGTGCTCCGGATTGGCAAGAGAGAGTCATAAATGGTCAGGGAGTCGGTGACACAGTTGTCGGCTTCAATCTGGACAGACTCTATCGAGAGTCGGATCAGATGGCCCACGATGGCCACCAGCTTGAAGTGGCACACCAGCCTCCCTGAGGTTGTTGAAATCTCCAGAGGGTAGCGGAGAGACAGATGATCTGCGTAGAAGTCCTGGGAGCAGCCTTTGTCTGCGGAGACAGCACTTGATTTTGCTTTGTTTTAAGAATGATTTTTCTAGAAATCTTTATAAAAAATAAACAACAAAAGAGCTCACATGGAGAATATCTGCTGCTTTTGCCAGCCTAGAATCCACTCTTATATCTTCTGATAACACTGCCTAGATTTTACTTTGAGAAACCATCCTCTACATGGCTTCGTTGGGGTTAAACTCACCCCTAGATCCAGAGGTGAGCACACAATCCAGACTGACCAATCAGAGCCAAAGAAGCTGGTTTGGGAGGTGGCATATCAGCCAGTTTGAGACAATGAGACTCAGTGCCAGGACTTCTGCAGGAACTATCATGAAATATAGGTGAGGTTTTCTTTTTTTCCATCATGGTTGCTAAACTGATAAATTATAAGCTTGGATCTGCTGGTGGCCATTTATGCCACCACACTGGAAGAACCACTTGATGAAGCCTCAACAGAAGAAAGCAAAAATGCAGAGTCCTGATGATATTTTATCTTAGAACCTGGACCCAACCATGCCTGCAGCCAAGATACCCTATGTATGTCCTAGTTATATGAGTCAATCAAGTTTCTTTCATGCTTAAGCTAGTTTGAATATCCATTTGTCACTTGCAACTGAAAGAACACTAACAAATACCATTGAACAGGAAAGCTACAGCCAGAAAGGATATAGATTGGTAAGCAGGGACATGGGTCGGGGGAGGAAGGGCAGGGAAGAAACCACAGATAGAATTTACCAGATCCTATGGTTGAAGAGTAATCTGACCGAAGCCAGCTGCAATGAAAAAGTACATAGAAAAAAAACCTGTCAGTCCCAGAAATCAGTTTGTCAGAATTTTGCTTAGTAAAAATATTTTCAGTCATTTAAAAGCAATCAGTATATCTGAGATTTGCTTTAAAATAATTCTGTAAGGTAAAGGAAGTCACTTAGGTATTTAGAGATCAAATAGAACAGTAATGAGTTGATAGTTGTTGAAACTGAATAAAGGGTGTAAGAGTTCACTAAACTATTCTCTTTACTTTTATGCTTCAAATCATCTGTGGTAACAAGTTTTAAACACTTTTTACAACAAAAAAAAAAACCCAACAAAATATGAAAATAACTGCTTTTGCCTCTGAAATAGTGTATGTGATACAGAATTTTCCACTAGACATTTTCCATTCATTCATTACTTATTCCAAATACTTTTCATCTACCTACTATATGCCCACTTATATCTATTGATCTAATTTAAATCACAATAGAAAGGTGCATACATTTGGGGTTAAATAATAATTAAACCACTTTTCTGTTAAAACAAGTGATGGAGTTTGCTATGGAGCAGGCCATTTTGGAGCATTGGAACACACCATAGAACATAGACATAGTTCTGTCTGAACGAAGGAAGAAACAAGGAAAGTAAACCTCAGGGAAACTTTCCTTCTTCAGGACTTTGTCCCTTGGAGCCTTGGTTTGAAGATGCCTGAAGCCAAATTAAGCACAGAGAAGGGTTTGTTGTTTAGTCACTCGGTCCTATCCGACTCTTTTGCGACTCCATGGACTGCCAGGCTCCTCTGTCCTTGGGATATTCCAGGTAAGAATACTGGAGCAGATTGCCACTTCCTTCTCCAGGGGATCTTCCAGACCCAGGGATTGAATCCACGTCTCCTGCACTGGCAGGCAAGTTCTTTACCACTGAGCCACTAGGGAAGCCCCATAGGGAAGGGTATATTTTAATAAATTTAATTTCATAAATATGAAGTGAAGTGAAGTGAAATCACTTAGTCGTGTCCGACTCTTTGCGAGCCCATGACTGTAACCTACCAGGCTCCTCCGTCTATGGGATTTTCCAGGCAAGAATACTGGAGTGGGTTGTCATTTCCTTCTCCAGGGGATCTTCCTGACCCAGGGATCGAACCCATGTCTCCCACATTGTAGGCAGACGCTTTACGTCTGAGCCACAAGGGAAGCCCTGTTACATTTTGTATATTTCATAATATATTTCATAAATATATTTGACCCCAATTCTATTGTCTAATCATTGTATATAACATTTAGCAACTTTCTTTATCAATGTACCTCCAGAGTCTCTAGCTAATCCTGTTCCACTGAGATTGTGGAAAACAATACAGTCATTCCTCAGTATCCACCAGGAACTGGATCCAAGACTACCCATCCCCACCCCCAAGGACACCAAATCCAAGGACACTCAAGTCCTTTGTATAAAGTGGAATAGTATTTGCATTTAAATCCATGCACATCCTCCGGTATACTTCAGATCATCTCGAGATTACTTATAGTAGCTAATTCAACATAAATGCCGTGTAAATTTGCCAACCTGCAGCAAATTCAAGTTTCACTTTTTGGAACTTCCTGGATTTTTTTTTTTTTCTGAATATTTTCAACCCATGGTTGGTTGAATCCATGAATGCAGAGTCCATGGACACAGAGGGAAGACTGTACTTTGTGATAACACTGATTATGATAAAACAGTATCAAGAATACGGCTGGAAGGAGAGCTTCAAGGAGAATTACCCAATAATCACCATTTAGTACCACAGAGTCCATGTCCACAGCCAGACCCTGCAGGCTCCCCACAGAGGTCCGGTTTATGATGCTTGTCTGGATGGAGTCCTTCAAGATGGCAGCCACACAGTCCTCACAGATGTGGCCCTTGGCATGAGGCATGACAAATACAAGCCAGAAGTGGACAAGGAGGCCACCTTTGTTGTTACTGCTACAGTGAAAAGAGAAAGAAGTTCAGGGATATACCTCTTCGGAAGTAGACATTCACAAGGAGCCAGTGACCCAACTGATAAATTCAAGGTGAAGCCATGAGCACACCCTTCAATAAACATAACTTTCTTCTTTAGGAAGCCACTGACCACTTTTATGGGAATTTAGAAAGAAAAGCATCTTGATATGTGTATTCTTGCGCTGGGTTCAAATCTAGAACCATTAGTATATTTTGCATCTCCATGGAGAATACCGGAGAAGGCAGTGGCACCCCACTCCAGTACTCCTGCCTGGGAAAATCCCATGGATGGAGGAGCCTGGTGGGCTGCAATCCATGGGGTCGCGAAAAGTCAGACACGACTGAGCGACTTCACTTTCACTTTTCACCTTCATGCATTGGAGAAGGAAATGGCAACCCACTCCAGTGTTCTTGCCTGGAGAATACCAGGGATGGAGGAGCCTGGTGGGCTGCTGTCTGTGGGGTCACACAGAGTCGGACACGACTGAAGCGACTTAGCAGCAGCAGCATGGAGAATACACTGTTTCTATGGGTATCAATCAATGTTCACTGCCATTACAAATAACAACAGTTAGAATGCTTGATACCTCAGGATCTTTAGACACAGTGCTAAATCTGCTTTATCCCATTAATCCTGTGAGGAAGGTCCTATTACTCTTCTGACTTTACACATGAAGAAATGAAGGTCAGCTCAAAATCATACAGCTGCTGAGTAACAAATCTAGAATTCAAGCCTAATTTGGTTTTCAGGTAGCTGCTCCTGCTTCAGTTTGCTCTTGGAGCAGAATCTCCTAAGATATAAATATTGTCATGTTTTATGAAAAAAACATAACATAGCATTCTACTGCACATATTTTGGGAAATGGAAAGTGAAGGAAAGGAAACAAATTGCTTTACTACAAGACTTTCTTAGTGTCTTTAATCTGCCAAAATGAATTGTGAATCTCTGCAGATATAGCGGAGGTGGGGGAAGGCAAGATACAGTACACAGCACACAAATTTTCCTAAAAATCATTTGACCATGAGATGCTTTTTTTCTCAGAAGATTTCTAGCAACTAGCTTTTTACTGAACATATTTTGAAATACATCGGTCAGTGTTTTTTTTTGCTGCCACCTAATAACAGTGGACATGTTTATGGCCATTTTGCCTAGCAGCATCCGTACAGAGGTCCAGGTTAATTACGGGTGTTTGCATCTGCTCAGTCTCTCCGTCGTGTTCGACTCTTTGTGACTCTATGGGCTTTAGCCCACCAGGCTCCTCTGTCCACGGGATTTTCCCAGCAAAAAGACTGGAAAGGGTTGCCATTTCCTTCTCCAAAGGAATTCCTGGTGAGTTTTGGTAAATGAAGAGGAAAACTCAGCATGACAAAGATCTGGGTCACAATTGTGCTAAAAGGGTATTAACCCCCAACTCTCCCCAAGAAGTTACTTGCAAATGATGTTATCACAGCCCTTCCACATCTTGTGAGGAATTTACAGCAGTGAGTGTAGAAGTCCCAAAGCAAGCGACTTTCCATACCTGACATCTGCAACTACAGACTGCTTGTAAAATTCAGAGAAGGCAGATGTTGTATAAACCAGGTTTATCTGCAAAAGAAGAACAAAGGTATCTGAAGTCTTTCAAACTTGGCTTCCATGCACAATACCCAGCGTTCTATAGGTCCAAGCTTTGACAGTCAGCAAGGAGAAAAGCCATGCTCAAACTGAAGGCTTCCAATGCCAAACTCAGGCATTATTCTTTGAATTAAAATAATTTATTACTTCCTGTATCAGAGTTACTGTCATTCTGCTGTTGGTGAAAATTAATCAGTTACCTTTATTCATTTATTGCTGTCTTTAGATACCCTAATCAAGCTTAACTTCAGAATTATGCTACTCCAACAGTAAATTTTCCCCACAATAAGTAAAATTCCTTTAAGCTCATTTTCAAAGTATTTGACCCAATCTTTTCTATCAATGTACACCATGGAAAATGTATATTCTCAAGGACACATTCCTAAACTAGCCACTAGAGGGCGAGTAATACCCATGGTAGGGTCTTAAGCTCCCTTCAGAACTCTCCAGTCTCCAGGAATTTTTTTTTTTAACACCATAAATGGATCTCAAAAAGAGAGCTACTTCAACAGCTGACATAGTGTGCCCTTACTTAGCATTTCTAAAACCCGTTTCTTCTACCAAGTCCCCTGTATTCCCCTTCCTGCTGCTGCTGCTGCTAAGTCACTTCAGTCGTGTCCAACTGTGCGACCCCATAGAAGTTAGTCCATCAGGCTCCTCCATCCCTGGGATTCTCCAGGCAAGAACACTGGACTGGGTTCCCCTTCCTCAGTTCAGTTCAGTCGCTCAGTTGTGTCTGACTCTTTGCGACCCCATGAATCACAGCACAGGAGGCCTCCCTGTCCATCACCAACTCCTGGAGTTCACTCAAACTCATGTCCATCAAGTCGATGATGCCATCCAGCCATCTCATCCTCTGTCGTCCCCTTCTCTTCCTGCCTCCAATCCCTCCCAGCATCAGGGTCTTTTCCAATGAGTCAACTCTTCGCATAAGGTGGCCAAAGTATTGGAGTTTCAGCTTCAGCATCAGTCCTTCCAATGAACACCCAGGACTGATCTCCTTTAGGATGGACTGGTTGGGTCTTCTTGCAGTCCAAGGGACTCTCAAGAGTCCTCTCCAACACCACAGTTCGAAAGCATCAGTTCTTGGGTGCTCAGCTTTCTTCACAGCCCAACTCTCGCATCCATACATGACCACAGGAAAAACCATAGCCTTGACTAGATGGACCTTTGTTGGCAAAGTAATATCTCTGCTTTTCAATAAACTATCTAGGTTGGTCATAACTTTCCTACCAAGGAGTAAGCATCTTTTAATTCCATGGCTGCAATCACCATCTGAAGTGATTTGGGAGTCCAAAAAAATAAAATCTGACACTGTTTCCACTGTTTCCCGGTCTATTTCCCATGAAGTGATGGGACCAGATGCCATGATCTTTGTTTTCTGAATGTTGAGCTTTAAGCCAATTTTTTCACTCTTCTCTTTCACTTTCATCAAGAGGCTTTTTCGCTCCTCTTCACTTTCTGCCGTAAGAGTGGTGTCATCTGCATATCTAAAGTTATTGATATTTCTTCCGGCAATCTTGATTCCAGCTGTGTTTCTTTCAGTCTAGCGTTTCTCATGATGTCCTCTGCATATAAGTTAAATAAGCAGGGTGACAATATACAGCCTTGACGTACTCCTTTTCCTATTTGGAACCAGTCTGTTGTTCCATGTCCAGTTCTAACTGTTGCTTCCTGACCTGCATACAGGTTTCTCAAGAGGCAGGTCAGGTGGTCTGGTATTCCCATCTCTTTCAGAATTTTCCACAGTTTATTGTGATCCACACAGTCAAAGGCTTTGGCATAGTCAATAAAGCATAAATAGATGTTTTTCTGGAACTCTCTTGCTTTCTTGATGATCCAGCAGATGTTGGCAATTTGATCTCTGGTTCCTCTGCCTTTTCTAAAACCAGCTTGAACATCAGGGAGTTCACGGTTCACGTGTTGCTGAAGCCTGGCTTGGAGAATTTTGAGCATTACTTTACTAGCGTGTGAGATGAGTGCAATTGTGCGGTAACTTAAGCATCCTTGCATAGTAGCTACATAGTAGCAAAATCATCTCACCTACCTAACGTACTCTTTCTACTCCCTTCTGATGCCTATGTCAAAAGCTTTCTCTATCTCTTTTATACTTTAATAAAACTTTATTACACAAAAGCTCTGAGCGATCAAGCCTCATCTTTGGCCCCGGATTGAATTCTTCTCCTCCGGAGGCCAAGAATCCGGCGTCGTGATTCAACAACAACCTTTCATCTTGGGGGCTCGTCCAGGATCCTTCAGGACAAGGTAAGGATGCTTGGAGCTCTAGTTCTTTGTTCTCTTAGCAAACATGTTTTCTGCTGTGCTTTATGAACTCTACAGTGTGCTCGTGTGAATGAATGACATGCCCTGCGCGAAGCAAGTGAGGAGCCCTGGTCTGTGGTTCCACTGTGATCTCATACAGCTCATGGCAGAAACCTGTCAGGGGTTTATACCGACCTGCCAAGGCCAAGAGGCACCCAATGACTCCTTTGGGAACCGACCAGAAATGGACAAAGCGTGTGGACCGAACTCTCCTTTCTCAGTCAAATTTTTGGTCTCTTTGACCATTTCATAACTCCTTGGAAATTAAAAGTACTAACCTAATCTCTGAGCTTCCCTGGTGGCTCAGAGGTTAAAGCGCCTGCCTGCAACGCAGGAGACCTGGGTTCGATCCCTGGGTCGGGAAGATCCCCTGGAGAAGGAAATGGCAACCCACTCCAGTATTCTTGCCTGGAGAATCCCATGGGCAGAGGAGCTTGTGGGCTACAGTCCACGGGTTGCAAAGAGTCGGACACGACTGAACGACTTCACACACACCATCACAACGTACCAGAGCCTCTTGATGACGGTGAAAGAGGAGAATGGGAAAGTTGGCTTAAAACTCAACATTCAAAAAACTAAGATCATGGCATCTGGTCCCATTACTTCATGGCAAATGGATGGGGAAACAATGGAAACAGTAATGGACTTTATTTTCTTGGGCTCCAAAATCACTGCAGATGGTGACTGCAGCCATGAAATTAAAAGATACTTGTTCCTTGGAAGAAGAGCTATGACCAACCTAGACAGCATATTAAAAAGCAGAGACATTACTTTGTCAACAAAGGTCCATCTAGTCAATGTTATGGTTTTTCCAGAAGTCATGTGTGGATGTGAGAGTTGGACCATAAAGAAGGCTGAGCACCAAAGAATTGATGCTTTTGAACTGTGGTGTTGGAGAAGACTCTTGAGAGTCCCTAGGACTGCAAGGAGATCAAACCAGTCAATACTGAAGGAAATCAATCATGAATATTCATTGGTGGGACTGATGCTGAAGCTGAAGCTCGAATACTTTGGCTACCTGATGTGAAGAGCCAATTCATTAGAAAGACCCTGATGCTGGGAAAGGTTGAAGGCAGGAGGAGAAGGGGACAACAGAGGACAAAATGGTTGGACCCATCCATGACCCAGCCAATGGACATGAGTTTGAACAAGCTCCGGGAGATGGTGATGGATAGGGAAGCCTGGAGTGCTGCAGTCCATGGGGTCGCAAAGAGTCAGACATGCCTGAACAACAAATGGCCCATGAGAAAAACCAAAACTTCCAAAACCTTAGAAATAATACAGCATCACGGAAGAATATGATCCACGGAGTTTAAATTCACTACGCAACACAGAGCATGTCAACTTGGCCTATTGAGCTTCCTTTCCCCTGCCACCTTCTCTCTTTTTTATTCTGTAAAGAGGTGATAAAAGTGCCTACTTCTTTGGGTGGGATGATAAATAGTTATAATTAAATGGGTTGAGCACAGTACTAACTATACAAACAGGGTCTACACAAAGCAAGCATTGAGTCTGCAGGAGGCCAAGGAGGGTTGCTTTGAGAAAGTTTTTTGGATGGGTCATGAATGATGGGTGGAATTTCATTCCCTAGAGGCTGGACAGGGAAGTTTAGGTCCAAAGTGAGTAACGTGAGAAATCAGAGCCACCAGACATGTAAGTGCAAAGATTATTCATACCAAGCAAAGACTGTCTTATTTCACAAAGTTTCTGTGGGAGAAAGTGGTGAAAAATGGGACTGGTATGATCAAGGGACAGATCTAGAAAAGTGCTTGCCTGCCAGTCTTCAGAATCAGTATGTTATCCTTATAGCACTAAAGGAGAAATGCTGTTGTTGAAGGATCACTCCAGCGGTAGAAAGGAATGATTTTGGATGGGGATGGAGGAATACTGCTTGAGATTGGAAAACATGTTAAGGAGATTTAAAAGGAATGTCTCCCTCTTTGGGCTAATTGGAGAGATAATTGATGTTTAGGAAAGGCCATGATAGATATTTTTCTGTTTGACCAGTTATACTTTTAGGAACTCAGCTAAGGAAGTAATCAGAGACACACAGCTTACCTGGTGGTTTTGTTATAACATTGTAACAGCAAAAATTGGAAACAACTTAAATATCTAATAAAAAGGGACTAGCCAACTTCAAAGCTATCAAAATTTATGGTTTTTTTTCCCCAAAGACTATGTACTCGCATAGAAACATGCAATATTAAGAAGAAAAAGTCAGATTGTAAAACTGAGTATCTACTAATACTCCAGTTCTGTGCTATATCCTATGTCTTGTGGTCCAAAATCAAAAGAGGCTCTATCTCTGGGGATTGCATTAAAGGAGATTTTATTTTTTTAATACTTTTTCTAAATTTTATAAATGTTTACAATAAATACGAACTAGTTTTATAATAGGAAAAGTGTGTTTTTTAAAGTGAAGAGATGATAGTGTATCAGTGTTGAAATAAATGTGTATGGATCACAGAATTAATCAGCATGCATGTAATTTCTGTACTAGAAGGCATTTTCAAGTTCACCTGATCCAATTACTTTATTTTATAGATAAGGAAAACTGAAGCTCAGGAAGTCATTTCTTTTTATTTTCAGTGGAAAAAAAAGAAATAATTCTATAAAATAGCAATTTTATCTTACCACCATGATGAGCTAAATCCCATGTTTTCCTGAGTTCTTCCTTCAGCCCCCATCCCTCCCCTACTGACCTCACCTTTCCCAGCCTCTCCCAGCTCCCACCATCACCTCACCACTTGCTGCACAGTCTGCGCCACTGACAGAAATTCCCTGGACTCCTTCTGTCGGTATTCAGGAAGAAACTCAATGTTGGTGATGCGAAACATCCCAGCAAAGTAAAAAGCATCTCTGCTTTCTGTCTTACCTGTAAGACAGGAGGAAAGGTGGTCGGGATGCTTTCCCATCTGTGTGGTGGTAAGGCATGATCTACGTCTGTATCACCTTTCTAAAATGCTTTTATTTTAGACAGTTTTGTATTTTACTGGTTGTAGTCTGAGAAGCTCTAAATGTAGTTTACAACATCTCTTCCATCAGCACCTGTCCTAAAGTCATTAAATAAGGACTTTTGATAGCTCAGTTGGTAGAACCCACTTGCAATACAGGAAACCCTGGTTCAATTCCTGGGTCGGGAAGATTCACCGGAGAAGGGATAGGCTACCTACTCCAGTATTCTTGGGCTTCCCTTGTGGCTCAGCTGGTAAAGAATCCACCTGCAATTCAGGAGACCTGAGTTTGACCCTTGGGTTGGGAAGACCCCCTGGAGAAGGGAAAAGCTACCCGCTCCAGATTCTGGCTTGGACTGTTTAGTCCATGGGGTCGCAAAGAGCCCAGCAGGACTGAGCAACTTTCACTTTCAGAGTCACTAAGGGGCCAAAAACATAAAGCATAGACAATGTTCACATGTCTCACGTCTGTGGCAGGTAAGGAGGTAAGAAATGTACACTGCCAAGCTCTGGAGTGTCATGAACACAAGTGGGTGAAGAGGGAAGGACTCCCCCAGCTGACCTCCACTGAGCCCCAAGTCTCTCATCCCCTTTCTGACTTTTGTAGATGATGCCCTGGGTGCTGGGTCAATCTTTAGCTCTGAGAAATGCATGGAGAGCTTATTCACAAAGTGTGGTCCTCAGTCCAGTGTCAAATAACTCTGCTCAAAAATTCTGTCCAAGGAGGACCACGGGACTAGATGTTATTTGAGCCAGAAACTGCTGCCAAGACAGACAAAGATATTGCCATGTTTGAGATGCCTTCAGGTCCCTGAAATAGCCTAGGGAGATGAGGGACTCTCTTTTCAGACTTTCCTTTTTGTTACAAGGTTTTATTACTATGAGGCATCACCCCCAGGCTCTCACGGCCATGCTATATTTCTTTCCTGAGACACATGTCCCATGGTATCAGAACTTCTGTCTGCATTTCTGCCTTTCTAAATGAACAGTAAATTTTTTTGTTCCTCAGCCCTTAACATAGGGTAATGAGTGCCTGACTTAGATTTCAAGCTCAATCAATGTTGGTGGGAAGAAACGGGAGAGGAAAAGAGAAAATAGTCTCTCTTAGTACAATGCCCAGCACCTGGAAATGCTAAATAAGTGATGGCTGAATTAAAAGAAGGTGCAACCAGGATTTCCTTGGTGGTCCAGTGGTTAAGAATCTGCCTTGCAATGCAGGGGACACAGGTTCAATCCCTGGTCAAGGAACTAGAATTCCACATGCCCGTGTGCCACAACTGCTGAGCCAGCACCCCACTACTAGAGAGTCTGTACCAAAACGGAAGGTCTTGAATGATGCAACAAAGATCACCATGCACGCCACAATGAGACCAGACACAGCGGAACAAATAGTAAAAGAAAAAAAAAGAAGGTGCAACCTGTATGAAGAAGCTACCTCCCTGTGTGACCCATTCAGGGGTCACGTTAGCCGTGTAGTGAGGCTGTGGAGGGTTGAGGAGGGGCCAGAGGCCTGAGTTCCTGTCCTAAATTTGTTCTTTCAAGTTATGAAGTTGAGCCTCCTAAAACTGAATTCCTCTGCCAAGTTTAGGACTAATCTTTCTGTCCAAAACTCTCTTCTTTTTCTTGTCCTACAACTGTTCACCTCAAAGAAAAGAGGGAACTGAAACAGAGCAGGACCCTGTGGGACCCTCCTGGGTACAGAAGCCTTTTTGTTTTCCCCATTTCTTTTTTGTAGGAAAAAGGATTCATCCTCCCAGACCTTCCCTGAGTTACAAAAGGTAGATTCAAATCGTTATGAGTTAGAAATGAAGGAATGCAGAAATAAAGAAAATGTGGTCATGAAACAATTGTACAGCGATAAAGCAGAGAGCTAGTTCCTCCTCGAGGGATATACATCATGTCAGGGGAGTGTGTAATTTCCTCAGTTCTGTTTTGTCACTACAAAAATTTGAAGTGACGGACAGGCGTTACAGCCCTCGGACGGGCCAGTGTCACAACTCAGTGTTACAGCTCAGTTTTGTTTAGAAAATAAAGGAAAATACATCCTCAAGGCATGAGGGCTTGCTGACCCAAGACACAAAGAGGAGAGAGACAGAGAGAGAGCCCTGGCCCTTTGGCTCCTCTTTTTATATGTTTTTTTTCTACCCTTCCTCCCCCCATCCCTCAACTTGCCCTATGTAAACTGGGCTAGCCAGGAGTGCTGTTTGCTCTACCCGAGGTCCTCACTCCATCCTCCGACCTTCCTTTGTTCTATTTTTGTGGGCTTTTCCCTTCCTTGTCTTTTAGCCACTGTCATTCTGGACTCCTTTTTCCTATTCTTACTACCTAACAATCACAATCTGGTCCATATCTTTGCGTTCTTAAGGCAATGGCATCCCACTACAGTATCTTGCCTGGAAAATCCCACGGACAGAGGAGCCTGGTGGGCTGCAATCCACGGGGTCGCTAAGGGTCGGACACGACTGAGCGACTTCATTTTCACTTTTCACTTCCATGCACTGGAGAAGGAGATGGCAACCCACTCCACTGTTCTTGGCTGGAGAGTCCCAGGGATGGGAGAGCCTGGTGGGCTGCTATCTATGGGGTCGCATAGCGTCAGACATGACTGAAGCAACCTAGCAGCAGCAGCATAGGAACTAAGGCCCCCAAACAGGTGGAGAATGGTGACTTCAGTCTGAGCACAAACACATGGACTCCAGACTGGCTTGAACCAGAAGGCTGAGATTGAAATAGATTGAGAAAGCCTGAGATTGAAACAGATTGAACCAGAAAGGCTGAGATTTCTGACATGTCATCCCGTGATCTCACCACCAACCATCAGAAGAAAGTCACACACCCCTCAGCCCACATTCACAAAATTTTCCTTTAAAAACTCTTCCTTGAAGACCATCAGGGAGTTAGCATCTTTTGAGCATGAGCTGCCCATTATCCTTGCTTGGCTCATAAAATAAACCTTTCTTGCTCCAAATCCTGACATTGCAATTTGCTTGGCTTCACTGTGAGCTGGGCACATGAACTTGGGTTCAACAACAGTTATGTAACCTTGGACACACCACTTTGCCTCATTAGGCCTCTTATATAAAGAAACATTTGTTTCTGTCTCTGATTTTACTAAGAAAGTCATTTTTAGGTGTTTCTTTTCTTTTCTTTTCTTTTCTTTTCTGTTGCAGATTCTTAAAATTTAAATGAAAACTCTGACCACAGGTGGTGAGCTTCCTTCTTCTATCATAGGTATTCGAGAGAGAAACAATGCAAGAGAGTTCAGTTGAGCCAGGTTACATTTATCTAACTCTTCTGCTCAGGCCAACGTATAATCTCTGCTTGTGAAACAGCAGGACCCTGTGGGGCCCTCCTAGGCACAAAAGCTTTTCTGTGTTCCTTGTTTTCTTTTCCATAAAAAATCAGGGAATAAAGGAATGCAGAAACAAAGGAACCATCAAGAAACTATAGTCCAGGATCTTGGTTCTTCTGCAGGAACCACCCATACAGATGGAGGATGGTAA
The DNA here is from genome assembly GCA_006408695.1 of Aepyceros melampus. Lineage (NCBI taxonomy): Eukaryota > Metazoa > Chordata > Mammalia > Artiodactyla > Bovidae > Aepyceros > Aepyceros melampus. The sequence goes on along the minus strand of SJXQ01010006.1, from coordinate 74,756 downwards.
CTTCAGGCTAAGCACAAGAATCGTTAAATACCACCCTGTTAGCTCACCAACCAATTAGAGGATAGTTGTATACCCAGCAGTCCTCATTCCAGATTTTACCTGTAATAACTTCTCCCCGCAAACCATCGGGGAGTTTAGAGCATAAGTCACCCATTCTCCTTGCTGACCCCTGCAATAAACCTTTCCCTGCTCCAGCCTCCAATATTATGGTTTATTTGGCCTCATTGTGCATTGAGCAAGCTTGCATTCAACAACAAATGGTCTTCCAGACGAGCTGTCCACCTCATTTCTGGTAAAAAAAAAAAAAAAAAAATCACATGGAAATTTCCTGTTGCTCTAGTAGTTAAGACTACATGCTCTCACTGCTAATGGACAGAGTTTGGACTCTGGAAATAAAATCCCACAAGCCTCAAGGTGCATCTAAAAAAAAAAAAAAAATCACAAGCCCCAAATGGAGTCTTTTGCCCCCATGACTGCAAATTAAGACTTAATTGCAGAACTTCTCTAGTGGTGCAGTGGATAAGAATCTGACTGACAGTGCAGGGGACACAGGTCTGATCCTGGTCTGGGAAGATGCCACGTGCCCTGCCCACACACCACAACTACTAAAGCCCATTCACCCTAGAGCCTGTGCTCTGCAGCGATGAGAAACCGTCACAAAGAGAACCCCCTCCCCCTAGGCACAAGAGAAAGCCTGCACAAAGAAACAAGGACCCAGCACAGCCAAAAAATAAATTTAAAAATAATAATAAATAAAGTTATAAAGAAAAAGGCTTAATTGCTGTTTCACTCTCTCTGGGGAATGTGACCTTTAAACAGACAATTTGAAAATTCCTGATCAACACTAGAGAGGCAAACCGCATGATAAAGACCCCTGCTCCCCCAAGATCTGAGGGCCTGCCCCCCAAGATCTGAGGGCCTGTCCCCCAGATCTGAGGGCCTGCCCAGAACAATCCTGTCTTTTCTTCTGCTAATAGCCTCCTTGCCCCACCCTCCTTCTGCCTATAAAACCTGACATTTTGTTCACCAGCTCCAAGGTTTTTATTTACTATTAAATAAAATAGTATTTATTGATTTATTTGCTAGTATTTACCATTTACTATTTTATTGACTATTATAGATGGGATGCTGTGATTCATGAGCAAGTACATAAAGCCAGTTATATCACTAGATTTACTTGGTTGAATTTTTGTTTTTTAACGTTTTTCAAGGCCACCCTCCATGCTCAAATTTCATGTATCAAAACTAACCTCTGTTGTTTGTAAAACAATTCTCTTATTCATACCTGTTTTCCTTTCCTCATACTAGCCTGTCTTTCTGAAATGCCCTTCTCTGATGTTCAGACAACCAACAAATTACCTCATCATAGTGATGTCCTGAAACTTTATATGAATGTGTTAGGCAATGCAAATACATCAGTTTAGAGCTGGCTGAGAACTGATGGGAAATAAGTTGGTTTGCTTTGGGATGGGGCTGTGTGTCTTTTGTGTTTGTCTTAATTGCTCATTGATTTGACTGCCTCCACTAGTCTGTAAAGACAGATTCTTTCCTTTCTACCACTCTGTTCCATGCCTTTCACAGGGTCCAGCTCATAGTGGGCACTCCCAGGTTGTGTCAAATGAATTTTCAGAAGCCAGCTCATGAAGCCTTATCTAGACTCGATCCCTGAACAGGTTGTTGGATGCCTCCCTTCTGTGACTGCAAAATAATTGCTAAGAAAAAAAAAATCAGTCCTCACTCGCTCTCCAGCACTGAGCTGTGAGTTTTTTGAAAGTAGAAAATCCATCTCTGAGCTTTTCAAAAGTAGGAGATGCATCTTGGTATGCCTGATATCTTACATTGTACCACACAAATCATAGGTGATCAATTTCTATATATAATTGACCTGAACTGCTTAAGACAATATTCATTAATTCTTTGCCTATAATTTAGTTTTCCAATCAAATTTTATATCCTTGAGAGTATCTTGCATTAAATATAATAATGTGTAGGGTGGGAAACTAAATGCTATAGTTACTGAGCTGCTTGGGTAACTACTCTCTAAGGAAGAACTTAGTTATTACTCCTATCCAAAAGCATCAGTAAGATTGACAAAAACATAATCAACTGGATAAACAACATAAAAACAAAGAAGAGAAAGGTGCATTAGTAAACTGAAGTGCAGGGAGCTGGAAGCATGAGGTTGCCTAGCAACAGGTCTGAGTGGGTGGATGAGGAAGTAAAACAGCTTAGCATTCCATTCATTTTTCACAGCTAAAATTGTGTTACATTTCTGAACCAGTCAAAAGCTCCCAAGCATTTTCCTCAGCTCTTCTCATTCTGGTATCTCTGCTCCTCTGGAAAGAAAGCAGTGGTGGTTAAATAAGAAATGGGAAAAACAATTCTGGCTTCTTCCTTAAAACCTCAACAGTTTTGCAAATGGCTTTCAGTCTAAGAAGTAAGAAAATTCTATCAGAAATACCCAGGGGCAGATGGGACCTGCATTGCCAATAGAACCCTCAGGGCAAGCCCTAACACCAAAGGTACAAGGGATTTCAACTCACTGATGTAGAGCCACAGCAGTGTCCAGGCTATGACTGCTAGGATGAATAAAAACACTGTGAAAAGAATGATTTTGTTTTGGACGTTCCAAAAGGGAGCTTTCTTCTTGAGTTGCTTCTTGGGTTTGGCTCTGGCGATGGGTTTTCTTGGTGGTCGTCTCCCTGGCAACTTCCCTGGGGCACTGATGACCTGAACTGAGATATTGGATATCTTCAAAAGAATGAAAGATGTGTTAACAATTAGAAGTAGTCTAGGGCTTAAATACAACCACTCAGTCAGGAGAATCTTAGTGCTAAAAGGCCTGCATACATAAAATGATTTACATAAGCAACGACTTGCACTGAATCACACAATTAAGACCAATCAGGAAAAAAAAAAAAACAATATATGAACTCCAGTGAAATTGTATCCAGGTTCTCCCCTCAACTCTCAATTCTGCTAAATAGATGCTAAAGAGGATAGACCTGAATTTTATGTAAGTTAAGATTAGAGGACCTAAAGGGCAGACAGTTAGGATTCTATGTGTGTTGATTCATGAGTCCACATCTCTGGGGATGTGTGTGTTTGCAATATATATAGCTTTTTTTCCCACAGTCAGTGTCTTCTAGGCTGAGGCAGGATTGACAGTAAGAAGAGAAGTGAGTTCCTCAGAGAAATGAATTGATTTCCTAATTATGGCTTCATGAACCGGTGGTCATGAAGCCAAGCAGGATCGCCCTGTGTCCAGGGGTTCCTGGACACAAAAGCTGTTCTGTGTCCCCCATTTCTTGATTACAGGAAATGGGCTTCAGTCAGCCTCCATTACCTTTCCTGAGTTCCAACGAGCAGGTTCAAACTGTTGCTAACTAGGGAAGGGTGGATGCAGAGACAAGGGAGGAACAATAGTCCAGTCTTGGGTCAGAGTCTTGGTTCTCCATCAAGGGATACACATAACAATATTTCTGAGCCATTTTGCAGATACTGAAATCCCTACCAGGTAGGAGAAATTAATGGTATGCTGCCCGCAAGCATGTAAATCCCAGACTGGTTGGAACCAGAAGATTAATGATGCTGACTCCCACTTACATCACCACCAACCAATCAGAAGGTGGTCCACAAACTGGTCATAACCTCTTTGAACCATTACTATAAAATTTCTCACTATCCCCTCCAAGTTGGGACACACAATTCTGAGGATATTAGCCCACTGTGGCTCCTTTTGACTAACAAAGCAATAAAGCTATTTTTTTCTACTTCACCAAAAACTGTCACTGAAAATCAATTCTTTGTCTAAGTACAAAGGCTGAGTTTGGCTTCAGTAAAGAGAAAAGTTCAGAATGATTCTCTTGTTTTGTTGTAGCCAAATGCTCTGGGAAACAAACTCACTCAGAAGGATAGCATGGGCAGTGGACTGCAGTTTATTACACTGGCGGGTCCGAGGCAGAGTTTCCTCTTTAGCCAGGGACCCTGACCGCTCTTGTGAAAACCTTACATACCTTAAGTGTACGTGCTCAAGACCCCATCCCCAAATTCCTTAAACCTAGCCTGGAAAGTGTTAAAGGGAAATACAATCAGGTTACAGCCATGATTCATAATCAGAAGGGTCAGCTGGTATACATTGTAGCCTACACCAGTGGGTGCCATAAAGATTACAAAGGTGACTGACTACAGAGAGGATTATTGCATTCTTTCTGACTATGGGAAATCTTGATATGGAATCTGATGTTTATCAGTCCCTGAGGCCTGTTCTGCTGTAGGTGTGTTATCTCCATGGCTACCTGGCACATAGTCCAAAGTTCACTTAAAATGCAAGCAGCCATATAGTCCAAAGTTCACTGGGAATATAAGATGACACTTCCTTCTTTTTCAAGATGGAGTCAGCTCGACCTGTTCCTTTCCTCCTTCAGTTTGTGTAGCGAGGAAGGACAGGGGTCAAGTGCTTATTTTACCTTCACCTCATAGGCGTGCTCTAGAAGTCAGTGACTGGGCTGAACAATAATTCAGTTTCTCAGTCACAAATGAAAAAATGAGCAAAAAATAAAGAACGAAATAGGAGACTCATGTCAAATTAGAAAATTACCAGTTTTAGCACTGCTGCTGCTAAGTCACTTCAGTCGTGTCCGACTCTGTGCGACCCCATAGACGGTAGCCCACCAGGCTCCCCCATCCCTGGGATTCTCCAGGCAAGAACACTGGAGTGGGTTGCCATTTCCTTCTCCAATGCATGAAAGTGAGAAGTAAAAGTGAAGTCGCTCAGTCATGTCCGACTCTTAGCGACCCCATGGACATTGACATACAAAGTGTTGTCTGCAACAGCAACAGGAAAAAATGTATATTATTTAGCTCTTTGCCCTCCTTTTTTTTTTTTCCCTCCTCTACTCTCTGTCATTTGATGCTGTGAATTCTTTAATAATGTAAGTGAGAGTTCAGCTTCTTTGAAGGAGAGATTTATACATGTCAAGGTAAGTAAACATCAATGATGAAATAACTTTTAACACACATTCTTTTAAAGGCAAGAATGTGGAACACCAATGTTAAAGAAATAATTCCTCTTTTGAGCTCTCCTCTAAGAGTGTTCTCATTCTCTCTTACTCTCTCACTGTTCCCTACAAAGTACATGTCTTCCAGTCTTTAATCCTACCAATTAATGGGATAATGTGTGGCCAAGAACATTCTAAATTATTCATGGCTCCCACATTCTTTGTGCCAAACACTCTCGTCAACCCCTGGAGTGAAATGTAGCTTGCATGCCTCCCAGTGAAATTGAACTAGACCAGAGTTCATCTAATGTGATGTTCTGTAGGACTGAGGATGCTGTTTCTAAAAAGAAAACATTGTTATAGGATGAGTTGACTATGGTGTCAAGCTACTTTAAAATATACCCCCCAAGAAGTAAAAAAGGAAAACATAGAGAAGTGCTAGGCCGTGATGAACTAACAAGGCCAAAGTTGGGTCTTTAAGTGTGGGAACACATTACAGGCAGTCTCAGTTAGCCCTGATTAAATTTTAAAATGGAATTTGTATAGAGATCAGTACAATTTCCCTGGAGTTTTAGAAAAACAGCTGCAAATCAATTACCAAGTACAGCATTTTAAAACAAGCTCATATTTGTAAAGTCCATTAAGTACCAAAGGAAGGTTAAGTATTTTATTATTGTTTCCTTCGTTTTTGTAAAGTGACTCAGTCTCATTTTACTAACAAGGTCAACAATAAATGACATTCAAGTAACAGAGAAGTTTTCTCACATGTACTTACATTCACATCAACAGCTTTAGATGAAATATTACTGTTTTCTTTGTCCATTTTTAGGTGTTCTGCAGGTGAACATCCAAAGGTGCCTCAAAGCCAGCTTTTCAGCCCCTTACATTCCCGCTTGAGAAGAACTGGTTGCCATATTCAAGCTGGCTAGAGGGAGGGAATCAATTTACCTCCACCGGGTCCAGTTCAGAAACTGAAGCTGCCTCATTGCTATATAGTGAATGCTAAAGGGACCTAGCAGAGAGCTTTGCAAATCCCAATAAAGGCTTCTTAATGTTACTCTGAATCAGGCCTCCTAGAGCCCAGCCTCAAGGCAAGTTTGCTTCAGGAGGATACAGTCCAACGACCCCCAGATATTTACAAGTCTTTTAAATGTTTGCCTGCATCTACAAAGGAATACTAAGAGATTAACTTCTAACTTCAGCATTGCTTTTTAGAAATCCCCGCACTGCCCAGGGGAGGGTGAAATGCACAAAGGAGGTCAATTGTATGGTGATGATAGTGATTAGACTTAGGATGATGACCCCTTTTGTAATGTATCAATTTATAATGTTGTACTCCTGAAATTTTATAATGTTTCATGACAGTTTTGCCTCAATTTAAAAAAAAAAAAAAAAAGGAGGGACTTTCCTGGTGGTCCAGTGGCTAAGACTCACCCTCCCACGGGGTGCGAGCACGGGGCTCAGGAACTAGATCCCACATGCCACAGCTAAGAATTTATTTTGCATACAGCAACTAAAGATTCCAAGTGCCCCAACTAAGATCCAGTGCAGCCAAAAAAATAAATATTTTTTTAAAATTCTTCCCCACCCCCCCCCAACACACCCATTTCTCTTGCTGGCATTTCATGCCAACTCCAGAAGCCTCACTTTCTAATTCTGCTCTCAGCTTTCTAGCTATACTCTCTAAAAATCCCTGTTCAAGAGGTTTTTTGGTTTCCTTTTTTACTGCCTCTCCTCTTGCAGTCCTCAGAAAACCCAGGTCCTTCCTCATGAAAGTCCCCTGTTTCCATTTCTCCTATTCTTCCCCAGGTCAACCTGAATTAGATTCAAGGTAAAGGAGAGCAATTTCGAGGGTGGCATAAGGCTCACACATTGCTCCCCATGTCCCTGTGAGACAGGCATGCTTCCCTCTGGGCACTGGGCATCAGTGGAAAGTTGATCAATCGCCCTTTAAAGGGAAAGCACTGCTCTGCTGATCTGGACACAATTCTGCATCATTCAGGGGACAGTCATCAGAAAGTAAGTGAGAAACTGCCTGCTGAAAGGGGTGGAAGACAGCTAGTAAAGCCTGACAAACAAACTATGTCATGTTGTACACATTTGCTTCCTGGCTTTTTTATTTATTACTAACAGTGATAAAATGACTAATAATGCTTTAGGCTTTATAATGGTAAGAGAGGGAAATTTTAAGTTGAAGTCTTTTTAATTGCTTGTCCTTTTTGTATTTATTTCCTGTATTTTTAGAACTACTCATTTCAAAAATATAAGTAAAATATATGTCCTGGGCAGTGGCCACTGAAAAGACCCTCTCCTTGAGAATCAAACTTTAAAGACAGTCTCTTCTGAGCCCTCTTTATGGCCAGGCCTCATTCTGGGATCCTTATCTCATCTGCCTGCCCAACTGTCGAGAGAATCCTGCTGTCAACATGGAGAAAATCCCACTACCTTGATATCTGCTTACCCTTGATAGCTGATTAAGTTCCTCAGTCTCTACCTTTGATGTAGAGAATCTCAATCTTTGGCCTGCCTTTAGCAAGAATCCTTTGACATTTGAGGTTTCTTCTTAGTAATTTTCTATCCACTGATACCCTTACCCTGTTCATTTGCTATCTTTGGGGTTTCTCTTATGTCTCAGCAGTAAAGAGTCCACCTGCCAATGCTGGAAACTCAAGTTCTATCCCTGGGTCAGGAAGATCCCCTGGAGAAGGAAATGGTAATGCACTCCAGTATTCTTGCCTGAAAAATCTCAAGGACAGAGGAGCCTGGTGGGCTACCATCTATGGCATTGTAAGGAGTCCAACACGACAGCAACTAAACAAAAATAACCAGCTGTCTTCATTCAATCTGGGATTGAGCTAAGTTCTATTCTGAAGTCTCTTCCCCCTATTACACCATTCTCTTTGAATAAAATTCTTTCAACTATGTGTTTGAAACACCAAGAATGGGAAGGGGCAGCAAATCAGAGGAGGTTGCACTATATGTACAGAATTTTAAAACAATCATAAAACCAACTACAGGCTGACTTTTAAAATCTCATTTGCCAGGCGGGTGGGTGCCCGCCTGCCGAGTTCTGGTTGCCTTCTGCCCTGGATAGGGGTCTCAGGCGCCCTGGCTCAGCCTGCGCCCGTTTACAGCTCGCCTGCAAACGCACCTGGGCGCAGCTCTGGTACTTGGCTTGTCCCCACATTTGTTTTTATAATAAACGGAAGAAAACTTTAAAAAAAAAAAAATCTCATTTGCCAACAGTTCTAAATAATGTCAGTGATAAAATATTCTTCTCTGAAAAAAAATCTTTGTTGTAAATTCGAAACAATTGCTTCCATTACAATTAAGTTTTAATAATATACATATAAGCTTCAAATGGCACATTTTTATTACTCATTATTTAATAAATAGAAATGCTATATAGAAGTTAATTTGAAGAACTCCAATTTGTGTGAAAGTGAACGTGTTAGTCGCTCAGTCTTGTCCCACTCTCTGCGACCCCATGGACTATAGCCTGCCAGGCTCCTCTGTCCACGAGATTCTCCAGGTGAGAATACTGGAGTGAGTTGCTATTTCCTTCTCTAGGGGATCTTCCTGACCCAGGAATCAATGGGTCTCCATTGCAGGCAAATTCTCTACCCATTTGTATAGTTGGCCTCAAACACAAAAGGACTGTATTGAACATGTTCATTTTGAAAGTAAGTTTCTAATAGTTTGGAATCACTTGAACTCATCTGGGGAAGAATTTTTGCATTTCAGCATTTCAGTCCTGAATATTCATTGGAAGAACTGATGTTGAAGCTGAAACTCCAGTACTTTGGCCATCTGATGGGAAGAACTGACTCATTGGAAAAGACCCTGATGCTGGGAAAGATTGAAGGAAGGAAGAGAAGGAGATGAAGGAGGATCAGATGGTTGGATGGCATCACCACTCGATGGACATGAGTTTGAGCAAGCTCTGGGAGTTGGTGATGGACAGGAAAGCCTGGCATGCTGCAGTCCATGGGGTCACAAAGAGTCAGACACGACTGAGTGACTGAACTGACTGACTGACTGACTGGTGCAAAATTCTTGCTTCCAAAAACTTCTGTGGGACTACGAATTCCTGCACTTAGAGAGATATTCAAATAAGCAACAATAGAATGATGATTGTAAAGGTAAGAAACAGAACTGCAACTATTTCACATCTGTTACTTTCATGTGACCATTCAAAATTAATTTATATTTAAAATATAAAGCAAAAGTGTGAACTGAATGTGAGCTGCAAGGTATAATATTTTATATATAATATTTTGTATGCAATATTTATTTTGTTGATTTTATTTTTGCTAGCAAAATTACACAAAATCAAATAAACCTTTTCACTCTGTTTTCTAGATATTGTTATTCATTTTATTTCATGATTATTACAGAAAATGTGTTCATTGTATTAAGACAAGGCTTGTTTAAAAACAATCCCCTCCAAGTGGACAGACATATAATAAAAGCAAGTATAAAAATACTAATGTTGGAATCTAGATGTGGTTATATGCATTTACACTACAGATTTCTTTCAACTATATTCTGAAATTTTTCTTGATTAAATATTGGAGAGGAAATTATAATCTCCAGGAGTCAAAACTCTAGATAAATCACTGGTTTTGAGAGGTAATAGCAAAGTCAGCTGGGGTACAGGGTAAGGTCTTGGTGAATGAGTTTTCATTCATCTCCTTTTGCTTTTATTGGCATAGAAGTTCTGGTGCAAAAATCCCTTCAATTGCCGGAACACGTGGCCAAAGACAGTCACAATGGCCAGATGTAGGTTGGTGCTTGAAACAGCTTCAAAGAGAATGAAGAGATTTCTTTTCTTTCCCAGGAACAAAGATCCTCTTGCTGAGGGAAGCGAGGCAGGTGTCTGCCCACTGGCTGGTGAGCAGATAGTGTGCAATGACCTGATGGGAGGAGAGACATCTCTCCACTGGATTCCTTAGTGATTGTGGGAAGCACACAACTCAACGCACCAATTCACCACTTGAAAATACTTGCAATGCTTCAGACTTTGGCCTCAAGAAGAGCTTAGCATGTCAGAGGTGGGGCCAAGTCATCCATCTAACATGAGCAAGATTCTAAACCCCTTGCACTGAGGGCTCTTACCAGGGAGTGGGGTGGGGCTGTGGCACTTCCATCCTTGCCTAACCAGAGGAGAGGCCAGTTGTCCCAAAACCCACAAAGTTCATTTCTGCGACTCTGACAAAACGTGGTCCACTGGAGAAGGGAATGGCAAGCCACTTCAGCATTCTTGCTTTGAGAACCTCATGAACAGCATGAAAAGGCAAAATGATAGGACACTGAAAGAGGAAATCCCCAGGTTGGTAGGTGCCCAATATGCTACTGGAGATCAGTGGAGAAATAACTCCAGAAAGAATGAAGAGATGGAGCCAAAGCAAAAACAACACCAAGTTGTGAATGTGACTGGTGATGGAAGTAAAGTCCGATGTTGTAAAGAGCAATATTGCATAGGAAACTGGAATGTTAGGTCCATGAATCAAGGCAAATTCGAAGTGATCAAACAGGAGATGACAAGAGTGAACAGTGACATTTTAGGAATCAATGAACTAAAATGGACTGGTATGGGTGAATTTAACTCAGATGACCATTATATCTACTACTGTGGGCAGGAATCCCTCAGAAGAAATGGCATAGCCATCATGGTCAACAAAAGAGTCCGAAATGCAGCATTTAGATGCAATCTCAAAAACGACAGAATGATCTCTGTTCGTTTCCAAGGCAAACCATTCAATATCACAGTAATCCAAGTCTATACCCCAACCAGTAATGCTGAAGAAGCTGAAGTTGAACAGTTCTATGAAGACCTACAAGACTTTCTAGAACTAACACTCAAAAAAGATGTCCTTTTCATTATAGGGGACTGGAATGAAAAAGTAAGTCAAGAAATACCTGGAATAACAGGCAAATTTGGCCTTGGAGTACAGAATTAAGCAGGGCAAAGGCTAATAGAGTTTTGCCAAGAGAAAACACTGGTCATAGCAAACACCATCTTCCAATAACACAAGAGAAGACTCTACACATGGACATCACCAGATGGTCAATACCAAAATCCAATTGATTCTATTCTTTGCAGCCCAAGATGGAGAAGCTCTATACAGTCAGCAAAAACAAGACCGGAGCTAATTGTGACTCACATCATGAATTCCTTATTGTCAAATTCAGACTTATATTGAAGAAAGTAGGGAAAACCACTAGACCATTCAGGTATGACCTAAATCAAATCCCTTACGATCATACAGTGGAAGTGAGAAATGGATTCAAGGGATTCTATAGATGTGATAGACAGAGTGCCTGATGAACTATGGACAGAAGTTCGTGACATTGTATAGGAGGCAGGGATCAAGACCATCCTCAAGAAAAAGAAATGCAAAAAGGCAAATGGTTGTCTGAGGAGACCTTACAAATAGCTGTGAAAAGAAGAGAAGCAAAAGGCAAAGGAGAAAAGGAAAGATATAGCTATTTGAATGCAGAGTTCCAAAGAATAGCAAGGAGAGATAAGAAAGCTTTCCTCAGGGATCAATGCAAAGAAATAGAGGGAAACAATAAAATGAGAGAGACTAGAAATCTCTTCAAGAAAATTTGAGATACCAAGGGAATATTTCATGTAAAGATGGGCACAATAAAGGATAGAAATGGTATGGACCTAACAGAAGCAGAAGATATTAAGAAGAAGTGGCAAGAATACACAGAAGAACTACACAAAAAGATCTTCATGACCCAGATAATCACGATAGTGTGATCACTCACCTAGAGCCAGACATCCTGGAATGCGATCTCAAGTTGGCTATAGGAAGCATCACTACAAATAAAGCTAGTGGGGGTGGTGGAATTCCAGTTGAGCTATTTCAAATCCTAAAAGATGATGCTGTGAAAGTGCTGCACTCAATATGCCAGCAAATTTGGAAAACTGAACAGTGGCCATAGGACTGGAAAAGGTCAGTTTTCATTCCAATCCCAAAGAAAGGAAATGCCAAAGAATGTTCTAACTGCCACACAGTTGCACTCATCTCACACTCTAGTAAAGTAATGCTGCTGCTGCTGCTGCTAAGTCGCTTCACTCGTGTCCGACTCTGAGCGACCCCATAGGCAGCAGCCCACCATGCTCCCCCATCCCTGGTATTCTCCAGGCAAGAACACGGAGTGGGTTGCCATTTCCTTCTCCAAAAAATAGTAATGCTAATAATGCTTAAAATTCTCCAAGCCACGCTTCAATAGTACATGAAGCGTGAACTTCCAGATGTTCAAACTGGATTTAGAAAAGGCAGAGGAACCAGAGATCAAATTGCCAACATCCGTTGAATTATGGAAAAAGCATGAGACTTCCAGAAAAACATCTACTTCTCCTTTATTGACTATGCCAAAGCCTTTGACTGTGTGGATCACAACAATCTGTGGGAAATTCTTCAAGAGATGGGAATGCCAGACCACCCGACCTGCTTCTTGAGAAATCTGTATGCAGGTCAGGAAGCAACAGTTAGAACTGGACATGGAATAGCAGACTGGTCCTAAATCGGGAAAGGATTATGTCAAGGCTGTATATTGTCACCCGGCTTACTTAACTTTAGAGTATATCATGAGAAACACTGGGCTGGATGAAGCACAAGCTGGAATCAAGATTGCCGGGAGAAATAGCAATAACCTCAGATATGAAGATGACTTCACCCTTATGGCAGAAAGCAAAGAAGAACTAAAGGCCCTCTGATGAAAGTGAAAGACGAGAATGAAAAAGTTGGCTTAAAGTTCAACATTCAGAAAGATAAGATCATGGCATCTGGTCCCATCATTTCATGGCAAGGAGATGGGGAAACATTGGAAACAGTGTCAGACTTTATTTTTTGGGCTCCCAAAGCCCTGCCGATGGTTACCGCAGCCATGAAATTAAAAGACGCTTACTTCTTGGAAGAAAAGTTACGACCAACCTAGATAGCATATTAAAAAGCAGAGACATTACTTTGCTAATAAATGTCCATTTAGTCAAAGCTATGATTTATCCAGTAGTCATGTATGGGTGTGAGAGTTGGACTGTAAAGAAGGCTGAGCTCTGAAGAATTGATGCTTTTGAACTGTGGTGTTGGAGAAGACTCTTGAGAGTCCCTTGGACTGCAAGGAGATCCAACCAGTCCATCCTAAAGGAAATCAGTCCTGACTATTCATTGAAAGACTGATGCTGAAATTCCAATAGTTTGGCCACCTAACGTAAAGAACTGAATCATTGGAAAAGCCCTTGATGCTGGGAAAGATTGAAGGGGAGACAGAAGATGAGATGGTTAGATGGCATCACTGACTTGATGGACATGAGTTTGAGTAAACTCCAGGAGTTGGTGATGGACAGGGAGGCCTGGTGTGCTGCAGTCCATGGGGTCACAAAGAGCTAGACATGACTGAGCAACTGAACTGCACTTAGGATCCACCTCCCTCCATTGTGACCAATGGATCCTAGATTCTCCTCTCTTGCTGACTCACAGGGAACCTGATAGTAATTCTTTACATAATATCTTATGGACCTTTTTTAAAAATGAAGTGATGTGGAACATCTTAGAGAACCCCTAGGTCTGTACCATTGTAATATCTCCTTAATAAGTTTTCCTCCTCTGGTCTCATTGCTTCCATGTGTTTGTCACTAATAAATACATCTTTCTAAAATAACTCTCCAGGATCACCTCCGTCTTTGACAACGGCAGTCAGATCTTCTTTTGTTTAGCCCCCTAGAGTGATATTCAAGGCCCTCCTCAGTGTGGTACCAGGCTACTTTGTAGCCTGTCAAATCATGCACTTTCAGCCTTTATTCCTCCATTTACTCACCCACTCGTCTGTTAACTCAACACTTATTGCGTACCTACTATATGATAGATGCCAAATATTTTTCAAGTGAATTAACTGTATCTCTGCCCTTAGAAAGCTCTCGATAGAGTTTGACATTGAAACTCCAAATAGAAATCTTAATTTATCTACTTAAATATTAATTGCAATATATAATGGAACTATATGTAAATTTGTTCTGTATTTTCCAAGTCTCCTATAAATGTGCTATACTTTCATAATTAAAAAAAAATTTTAAAGCAAAAAAAAAGCTCTCAGTAGAGAAGGCTACAACATTATGTAATAATTTCTATCAAAGATGTGTCAACAAAATGCCTTAGAATTATAGAGGAGGCTGATATCAGCAGTCCTCTCCTCTCAACTTGCTGTGTCCTGCTTCCCGCCCCCATCCACATGACCTTATTCAAGTCCTTACCACTTTCAATAGCTTACTTTTCTACCTACTTTTTCACCCCAGCCCACAGCACTCTCTTCTTCCCCCAACTCATAGTCTTCATTGTGTATACCAGTACTTGAGACTTAAATATTGTTAGAATAATCCATCAAACACTGCGGCATCTCTCAGTGTTGCCATGTTAATTATTTAGCTTATCATCCGTATATTCTGTCTCCAAGCTCCTTGACCTCCTACTAACCAGTTACATCTGCAATGAGCCTATTTCCAAATAAGGTCATGTTCTAAGGTTGTGGGAGTTCAAACTTCAACTTATCTTCTGAATTAAATGACACAAACCCAAAACACCATGCAAGGTCTGTAGGAATGGAAGAGATTCTTGGAGGTCAGTGACTCCAACAGAGTAAACTTGCTTTCAATTTTGCAAGTCGACAGTATTGCAAAAATTCTAGAGCCTGGTCATAATCTGGGGAAGCTGCAGGGGGCATTCTAACCATGTTCTCTAGATGTTATCCTGAACCTTGCCATGCTCTTCTGATTCCTTTTCCCTCCCAGATGAGGAGGGGGAAGTATAGTACAGTATGACCCAGTCATGGTTCAGAAGCTGATCATCATTCATGATCAGTCATATCAATACCAAAGGACAAATGTTCAGACAAGACTGTCCTGCATCAGACCAGTAACGGGAGAATAAGGGCATGGATGGCCACTGTGACTTTGCTTTCTGGTTCAACGGATATATTAGAGACCTCTTTTCTCTTCTAAGTATGTGATATAAAGAGTACTCATTTCAGCAGAAACATGTGGTTGGGCTAAGCGGCACTTAGTAAACTAGACCAGAAGTCATTCTGTAGCATATCCCTTACCGGATAAACCCTAAGGAGTCATATTGGCCCAAGCTGGCAAATAACACTGTCACAGAAAGCTATGAACACATTGAGCTGGCAGAGTTCTGGCTTGCTGTAGGTACTGAATCAACTCAATGGTTGGGAAGGAATGAATCTCCTGTACTAAAACGTATTGATCTTGGAAATTATGCAAAGGTCACTGGAAAACAAAGGAATCCTTTATTTTAAAACAGTTCTAAAAATGAGATGAATCAGATTGAAAGGATAAGATTGGGGAAATGACAGATGATGAAAAATGAGAACAATTAGGATAAAAAAATATTTAAGAAAACAATGGAATCAAAATAGCATGTGTCATAGGGCAGGGTGGAGGAAAAGGAGGAATAAAAACAAGAGGGGAAGAAAGCAAATGTATAGGAGCCACTAACACATTTTAAATGTGTATTCCATGGCATAATTTGTCCTGGAGAACACCCTCTTTTTTCAGCAGAGCCATGGCCTACACTGCTTTCTTTAAGAATAGCTTGTCTACCAATTTCATCTCTGTCATGCTGTCCAACGCTCCAAGTTCCTTTGGAGTTTAGCCCTTGGCATTTCAACTTCCTCAAGGGCCGTGTGCATGTCTCTGAAATCTGAAATACATACTGTCTGACTATTTGCTCATTATCCTAATCATTCACAATTAGAGACCCCAACAGCTTTGACTTAATTTACAAATGGCAAATGAAAAATCCCTCATTAAATGTTCTGGTTGTTTCTATCAAATAACAGATGCCCGGGATCACAACTAAGATTCAAATGTAAACATCACTGATGTGGTTAAAAAAAAAAAAAAAAAAGACCTACCCTCTCAAACCCTCCACCCCCAAGAGAGAAGTATTTCTCAATTGAATTAGACACTCCTTAAAAAATGGTTTGACTCTCCAACATTTTTTACCTTGAGGGAATTTATACAGTGTTGAAGCAGGGTTTTTTCCCTTCAGTTACAAACTGTAGGTTCAGATTTTGTTCCAGCCAGCACATACAATGTCTGTGTGTAGTTTCTGTAGCATTCAATACTAATTTTTCTTTTATTAATCATTGCTGGTATTTCAATATGATTAATCTGACTTACTTATTCACATTGATCCCTAAGACTTCAGGGTATCAGGTAGATAGGCATTATTTGCCAGAATGTAGCCTGCCTGTCACATTGTCTCTGATCTCATCTAAAGAGTTCTATCCTCTTCCCAGGTGGCTCAGTGATAAAGAATCCACCTGCCAGTGCGCAAGACGCAGGAGATGCGGGTTTGATCCCAAGGTGGGGAAGATTCCCCTGGAGGGAGAAATAGCAACCCACTCCAGTATTCTTGCCTAGAAAATTCCATGGAAAAAGGAGCCTGGCTGGCTGCAGTCCATGGGATTGCAAAGAGTCAGAGGTAACTGAACACACCCTGGCAAATTAAAATAATTCTGTAATATGGCTGTGAGTGTTCATCAGGACACAGGAGACTCCAGTGGGATTTTATTTCCTTGCCCAGCAGTTTAAGTGCTTCTGACTTATTGAGGCGTTGCTGCCATCCTCTCACTTTCTCGTCAAGCATAAAGGGCACATGAACGGATGTCTCTGTTAAGTGATTGCTCGGTGCATCAGTTTGCTGCAATGGACCGGAAAGGGTTTTATCTTAAAAAGAGTTTTTGCACTTCTTCCACAAATTGTATGTCACTAGAAGTCCTTGACCCAAGAAGGCAATGGCAATCCACTTCAGTACTCTTGCCTGGAAAATCCCATGGACGAAGGAGCCTGGTAGGCTGCAGTCCATGGGGTCGCTAAGAGTCGGGCACGACTGAGCGACTTCACTTTCACTTTTCACTGTCATGCATTAGAGAAGGAAATGGCAACCCACTGCAGTGTTCTTGCCTGGAGAATCCCAGGGACGGGGGGCCTGGTGGGCTGCCGCCTATGGGGTCGCACAGGATCGGACACGACTGAAGCGACTTAGCGGCAGTAGCAGCAGCAGAAGTCCTTGACAGTGCCAACTGACACTGACCTACGGCTGCCAAACCTCCTTTCTCGAGATACAGTCTCTTCAGCCTCACTGATAAAAATGCCTTAGTTTCTTCACAAACCAGCAAAGAATGGAGTCTGTCTCCCGGGCTGGCATCAGATTGGGAGAGCCACTGCTGTCCACATCATCCAGAGCCAGAAGAAGGACTACTCAGGCAGGGGCGCTACTTCCCGACTCTCCCCAAAGTAAACCCACATCAGCTGAGGGAGTCTGTTCCTCACAAACACCTTGAGGGTGGCATGGAGCCTGACACTTAGTAGGTGCTCAGTAACTCTTGGCTAACATAGTAAGTACTAATTAATAACATCTACTAATTACTGTGAATTAATGAATACAACATTGCCAAAGACTTAGTTTCTCTAAGCTTATTCCTTTTACCACAGAAGGGAGACTAGTTTTCTTCTCAAAATTAGTTTTTGTGCCCGAACAGAATGCCTCTTTCACCTTACCCTAATCCTGGCATTAATTAAAAGATTCCAAAGAAAAAAATTTACGTAATTTTACAGAGCTTTGCAGGAAATCATTCTGATGAAGAACCATAGGTTAAAAAAAAATAATTGTAGATTAAGCTTTCATACATAAAACAAGCTACCTTTAGTGTTGGTTACTTGTATACACAAGTGTGCTCCAAATTCAGGAAGGATTTAAGCACTTCTTTCAAGCAGAACCCAGAAAATCATATCTGTGCTTTCCTGAATTACAAACAGGTGAGCTCTTCACTGTGCATTTCTACCTGGGGAAGATGAAATATTAGTCAAATGTGGGACCACATCTTCATTTGTGTTTCCCCCGAGCCTAGAAGTGTGTCCAGGATGGAGAAGGCAATATTGGTGTAATTCATAAAACCTTGGAATCATAATGTTCAGGGTTCAAATTCTAGTCCCCCATTTACAACTATGTGATCCCTTTTGACCTCTCTAATCCTCACTTTCCTGAAAAAGTTATGTCAATACTCCCCTTGCAGGTTCATTATACATGTTAGAGGAGATGAATTATGTCATCCAACATTTAGTAGGTGCTCAGTAAGAATCTTTCAAGTGGAATTCCCCTGGGTCATTAATTTTCTCTTCAGTTGTTCTGAAGCAGGAGTTCTACTCTCGCAGAGTTTCTCATTTTGCAATTTGTGTGAGCCGAGCTCATCCCATCGCAAGGGTGATAAATGTTCTCCCAAAGAATTATTGTTCCAAGAATGTTCCAAGGATGGCTGTTTCACTTTTCTAACAGAGGGCCATTTCAATATCTGTTTCATTAAATAAAGGTCAGTAGGGCAATATTCACCCTAAACCCATTTGAACCACAGTGAGTTATACCCTTGCCCTTCAAAATGGCTTTACACTCTCAGCTCAGGGCCATGAAAGTTGACATATTCATTTTGAGAATATATTATAGGCTTATTGCCACATCAGAACTTTAATTTTTCTGGATGACAAATCAATTAAACACATTTTGCTTTCATTTTCTTGCCTAATACATCCAAGTTGAATTCTGGAAACAATTTCTGTTCTGGTGCCATATTATGGAATTTTTTTTCCAAGTTGACGCTTCTGTTTTTTACTAACCATGTCTACTTCAGAGTCATTAACAAGCATGAACAGCTCATGGATTTAATGTGGTCTTTGGAAGAAATGAAAAATGCTAGGATTTGGAGCAAGGACCCAGCAATCATAAAACTCCTTTGAAGCTGCTGAGAAAGAACAACAAGTTCCTTGTAGGCAGACAATGTCTTTCAGAATATTCACAAATAGATTTTTGAAGTGCTAATGCTGATGAGAGTATAGAGAAATGGCCTCACTTATCTTTTAAAGGTGAATGCAAACTGGTGCTATAGGTATAATTTAACCATATTAACCAAAAATGGGTATTCAGAGCATCTAGGAAATTATCCTAAGGAAATGATCATAAAGATACCTCTATACAATTTTTTTGGTGGGTAGCAGGGTTGCTTCCCTTGTGGCTCAGCTGGTAAAGAATCCATCTGCAATACGGGAGATCTGGATTCGATCCCTGGGTTGGGAAGATCCCCTGGAGAAGGGAAAGGCTATTCACTCCAGTATTCTGGCCTGGAGAATTCCATGGGCTGTATAGTCATGGGGTTGCAAAGAGCTGGACACTAATGAGCAACTTTAACTTTCATATAATTTTTCATACTGTCAATTTTAATGGTGAATTTGGAAACATTCTAAATTAACAAAAAATGATTAAGTGAAATGTGGTACATTCATTCAATGGATTTTTGATGGGAAAGTATTTTGTTCTTTCCATGTAGAAGAGCTTTCTATGTAGGAAGTATTACTTCTTCCTATCATGTTGGAACACTCCTGTGAGTCACATGCTCTTGTTTCTTGAGACAATATCTGCCCTCTTCTTTCTATGAAGCTTTATTGGTGAACAGATTGCATCCAAGAGGAACTAGATTTATGCAAAAGGATAATGAAGATGGAAACATTCTAAAAATGGTTTAATTACATATGTATTTTAATATTCTATGATGGTGTACATTAAATTGTGGAGAGTGGTTATCCTGGATAATGGGATTAAAGAGAGTTGTTCACATTCTCTGAATGATTTGGATATTTTACAAACTTTTATCAAGGGAGGAAGAATACTTATTTTGAAGTTTAAAAAAGGGAATATTATTGCTGTCCCCATGCATAAATACTGTGAAGCTAGAGTGATGGAAAATTAAGTATGCTAAACATTAATTGAAACCTGTGTAATTAATAAAGCAGTGGCAAGATTATAAAATAACTATAAGTCAACATCTGAAATCACTGTGTGCTTCCAAGGAGGATTGCTTCAGAGATTCATCTACTATGGATTATGTCATTGTTACGGGCAATACAAGGTAATCTTAACTTCAGTTCAGTTCCATTCAGTCACTCAGTCATGTCACTCTTTGTGACCCCATGGACAGCAGCACGCCAGGCTTCCTTGTCCATCACCAACCTCCAGAGTTTACTCAAATTCATGTCCATCGCGTCAGTGATGCCATCCAACCATCTCATCCTCTGTCGTCCCCTTCTCCTCCCACCTTCAATCTTTCCTAGCATCAAGGTCTTTACCAACAAGTTGGTTCTTCACATCAGGTGGCCAAAGTATTGGAGTTTTAGCTTCAGCATCAGTCCTTCCAAGGAATATTCAGGACTGATTTCCTTTAAAATTGACTGGTTTGATCTCCTTGCAGTCCAAGGGACTCTCAATAGCTTCTGCAACACCACAGTTCAAAAGCATCAATACTTCAGTGCGCAGCTTTCTTTATAATCCAACTCTCATATCCATACATGACTACTGGAGAAACCATAGGTTTGACTAGATGGACCTTTGTTGGTAAAGTAATGTCTCTGCTTCTTGACTTAATTATATATTTTAGAAAGGATTAATGTTGGAAATACACCATTATCTTTCTTTTCTTTGTTGGGTGCACATGATGGCAAAGAACTTATCTGATGTGGAAATTCGCATTTCTACAGTTTACAGCATGTCACATCACATGGAGAAAATCTGAGTACCAGAGCCTAGGGCCAAATGGCCCCCTAATCAGTGGTTTCAATGGCATAATAGTGTCCCTAAGGAGACACAGGGTTTGCATAATGACTATTTAGGATTTATTCTGCCTAAATCACTGCTGCTTGCAATTAGAAAGAATCATAGCATTCTAAGCAGATCTATAACTTGAAAGAGAAGAAAGGCTGTTCTTTTTCTTTTATTTTAACTGTTTGTCAAATGAGGTCTTAGTTTCCTGACCAGAGATTGAACCCGTGACCCTAGCACTGGAAGCATGAAGGGAGCACTAAGGAAATCCCGAAAAGGTTGCCTTTTTTTAAAAAAATGGACTTGACTATACTCTGGATCTAAGCAAACCATTAGATTATTTTGTAGAGCTGAAATGGGTAAAGAAACTATCAAGAATTGGCATCTACCAAAGTGGTTCTTAAACATTGCTTATGTTATGCTATGTTATGTTATGTTAAGTCGCTCAGTCCTGTCCGACTCTTTGCGACCCCATGGACTGTAGCCCACAAGTCTCCTCCATCCATGGGATTCTCCAGGCAAGAATACTGGAGTGGGTTGCCATTTCCTTCTCCAGGGGATCTTCCCAACCCAGGGATCGAACCCAAGTCTCCCACATTGCAGGCAGACGCTTTAACCTCTGAGCCACCAGGGAAGCCCAAACATTGCTTAGGTGCAGAAAGCCTGGTGGGCTACAGCCCATGGGGTTGCAAAGGTCGGACATAACTGAAGTGTCTGGCATGCATGCAGGGCATGGAGTGGCCTTCAGCTTCTTCACCATCTGCACAGTGTGAGGGTATTACTAAGCCCTGAAAGATCATGGCCTTGAATCTATATCGTCTAAGAAGCTGGGCTGTTTAAATGGAGAAATTTAGCCTTCAAAATGTTCAGGGGAACTAGGTTTACGAAACAACTTGCAGGAATGATGTGCTCATTTCTGCCAATAACTCAGTAATTTGCATTTTAATCTTTGTGCTTTACAGTTACCATAGCAGTGAAAGATCCTCAATCAACAGGATTATGTCAATTTCAATGATGGTGAAATCAACAGTTAAGCTAATTTGAGGCCATGGAAATTAAATTTACTATCAGCAATAGTGCTGCAACCTACTGTGTCATTAAATCTTTCTGTAAATGTTAACTAAATGGCAACCTGCCTGGAAACAAAAAACAAGACCTTATGAAAAGTGAGCTTTGTTTTTCCATTAACAGAAGACCCAGTTTTCGTCACAGTTCTTGGTGGAAGGGATGATATAAAGAGTAGAGAACTCTGGTCTCTCTGGAGTCAGACGTTTTCTTCAGTCATCTTCCTGTTCTTTGACGTATCAGAGAATCAGAAATGAGACTTGCATTCACCATGCCGCCTGTACAACCTTACTGATGACAGATCTACAGATGTCACTAGCTTTTAGCAAACCTCTTTGTTTCCGTGATTATGTGGAACCTTGATCTTGGTTCCTGGGGCGAGGCAGCAGATGTATGAAGCTGAAAGCTGGGTGTTGTGGTCCCATCAGGAAGCTGCAGCCATCACCACATAAAGTTTTGCACATCCCACATCAAGGTGAGCTCTAACTACACTGATCAAATTTGGCCTTTTAAAAAGTAACTTGAAGGCACACACTTCTATAATTAAAATAGATAACCAACAAGGCCTCATTGTACAGCACAGGAAACTCTGTTCATTACTCTGTAATAACGTAAATGGAAAAAGAATTTGAAAAAGAATAGTTTAAGTATATCGAATCACTTTGCTATATGCCTGAAACTAACACATTGCTAATCAATTATACTCCAATATAAAATTTTAAAAAAGCAAAATAAAAGTAACTTGAAAACAAAAAAAATTTATGTTTTTCTTTATGATCTCAACCTCTAACCCTGCCTCCTAGAAGTCTAAAGCAGAATAAGACTCCCAGGCATGGGTACCACAGGGATTTCTCGAATCACCCTTGCTCAAGTCCACCCAGAAAGGGTCTATCTGTAGATCCAAGGCTCTTTCTCATTGTTTCAACTCTTTTGGGTCCAGACAGGTTGGGACAAGTAGTAAAGAGGCTAATACATTCTCATAATGGCACAAAGTTGAAGTTCCCGAGTCCACTGACCTCAAGCAAACATTCCCTGACCATCCCAAGTCAGAGAACTCTTCCTTCAGAGGGTCCGAGTGAACATTGCTGAGCTTCAGTCCGTAAAAAGCAACAAATGACACAAGGAGCTGTTGGGTACATTGTTTACTCAGCTAACTGCAAATTCAATTAAGAGCCATATCCACATTTCACTGTATCTCCTAGTTCATAAAACAGTTCCTTAACTATATTAAGGATTCAGTAAACTCTGGTTGACTGATTACAGGATGATTTTCTAAGTCATTTTCTTACATTCAACACATAATGTGTTTTTTGCTGATTATCAGGGCTGTTTTTGAATACATAAATAAATAGAAAAAACAGAATGAGACATTAGGACCTTAGTTAGTAATACCTTAGGAAGAATTAGTGAGAGAGATTTAGCAGGAAGGCCATAGAGTTGAAAGAAATGTGTGTTGCTCTGGGACTCCTCCAAAAAGCTAATTTGCTAAATGATGTTAGAGAAATCATTTCATCTTTGGTTTCCAGTATTATTGTAAATAAAATGCAGGATTTGGAATAGATGATTTTTCTAGGACTTTAGAAGAGAAAATTACTAGGAATGGAATATAACTTCCAGTTTTACTGAGGGCTAACTCTACAAGAGAGTGAGTCCCCAAAGAGCCCATCCAGCTTAAAAAAAAAAAAAAGAGTTCTCTCAACAGAGAAAGTGGTTCATTCTAGTAGAGTTTTGAAATACATAGTTGGAGTTGGTTAGATATTATTTAGAATTTTTTACATCTATGGTTTCAAGTGAAATCAGTCCAATTTTCTTTTCTTATCCTTATTGGACTTTGGAACCAATGTTAAATAACCTTCATGATGTGAGTTGCGATCAATATGTTTGTCTTTTCCTAACAGTTTCCTAAATTTATCAATATCTATTTCTTCCAAATAGAACACTGTCCTTAGCACAGTCTCACCCACCCCTTCTTCCTGTACTTCTTCACTCAGATCACACATGAAGGACTGATATTGTATAGAATTTTAGTTCAGATTATTATAGTAAGTTTTCTCTCTTTATTTTTTAGTCATTGATTATTTAAACAAGAATGAAATTTTCTAACTTATCTTTATTTCCCTGTATCAAGTAGTGTTTTCCTGGTAATATATTTTTCTTAATGGAATATTCAATCCAATTTTATTTTCAAATATGGTTTTTGTTAATATTTTTGTGTCACTTTGAGATTTAAAAAAATTAGCTATATAGAAAATTATGTGTCCAATGCTGGTGTTTTTTTTCCCCTTCAGCACCATAAAAATATTACTTTGTGTATCCAGGGTACTACTGAGAAGTCTAATGTCCATCTGATTTTTTTTTCTTATATGTGATGAGCTTTTATTCTTTAAAAACTTTGAAGGGTTTCCTATTTATTTTCAGTGGTCATATATTTCACTAAAATATTTCCCACTGAGGGCTCCTATCCTTTATTTTTTGGCATCTTATAAGTCTTTAAAAACTGAGTTCTTAGGTTTTTGTGTTTGTTTGTTTTTGGTTTTTTTTTTTTTTTTGTAACTTTAAGAAATTCTCAAAATTATTTCTTCAAAATTTTCCTCCCTTACCTTGATTTTTTTTTTCTTCTGAAATTTCAACTCTATGATTTTTTTGCCCAAATCAATATTTCTTTTGTATTTCCACCTGTTGTCCTTATCTTTTTTACAGGATCTTGTTTTAATATTCTAGTTTATTAATTTGTTCTTTTTATCCATTCTACTATCAATCTTTATTTATTTTGGGGGCACACCACATGGCTTTCAGGATCTTAGTCCCTAGCCAGGAATCGAACCTGTGCCCCCCTGCAATAGAAGAATAGAGTCCTAACCACGAGACTGAAAGAGAATCCTCTGTTATTTTATTTTTTTATGTTTCATATCCCCAGTTTGTTTTTTCTTCATAATGGAAGGAATAGCTTCAAGCTTCCAATATTTGCTCTTACCGTTTTTAGTATATTATTAGACTAATTGTAAATGATTCTTCTCTCTGGCCCATGAAGTCTTCTTCATCTAGTACTCCAGCATGTCTTTACATGGCAATACTTACACGTGTCAGTGGTCTTCCAGTTGCTGCCCATGAGCTCACTTTTCCCTTAGATTATCTGCTACCTTGACTGCAAATGCAAAACGGAGAAGGGGAAGAAAATCCCAGGCCCTAGCTTGGATTGCTTCTGGTGAGTTGGGAGCATACATCCGGTTGCTGTGGTTGTGTAGTTGCTAAATCTCTTTTGCAGTCCCAGGGACTGTACCTGCCAGCCTTCCCAGGCAAGAATACTGGAGAGCATTCGTTTCCTCCTCCAGGGGGTCTTCCCTGCCTGAGGCTTGAACCCGCATCTGCTGCATCTCTCACACTGCCAGGCAGAGTCTTTGGACTCTCTCATTCTCTGCTGCTTCCTAACTCAATCCTGGGCACTCCGGTAAAACTGTCTCCTAGAGCCTCACATTCTTCAATACCATCATCTCCAGGCTAAAACATCTGATGGGACTGAAGGGGTGGGAGCCTGATGGAGGAGGGGAGTCTTGTTAGGAGGAAAACAAGCCAGCGTGCTGGCCAGCTCACCGTGTTGCCTGCTCCTCCCTCCAGCTGGCCTCTGTCAACCCTGGACTATGCTGCTTTCCTGCCTTTTAGAGTCTCTGCTGGAGCCAGGGCATCGTAGAAAACAGAATAAGCATACTCTGAAAACTCCTCCCACGCCTGGCCCCCCACCCCTTATAGAGGTTATGTCCCATATTCCCCCTTCCCCCCATCAATCTCAAATGGGAATCTAACCATCTTCCAGCTCTCACCAGGAATTTCCTCCCAGTTTTATATCATTTGGGGGATTCCATTAACCTCCCTCTCTTGCTTTTATGGCAAATCCAAGGTAAAGTTTGAGAAAAGAATTCAGCTGCATGTTAATATAACATCTTTCCAGGAATGGACAACTTGCCAGTGGTTGTCAGAGGGTCACTAGGTCTTCTAGAGAGTACATTAGATCCTTTATGTGACCCACAGGATAATTTCCTTTAGAAAGTGAAAGTTGCTCAGTTATGTCTGACTCTTTGTGACCCCATGGACTGTAACCTGTCAGCTCCTCTGTCCACGGAATTCTCTAGGCGAGAATACTGGCATGGGTTGCCATTTCCTTCTCCAGGGGATCTTCCCAACCCAGAGATCGAACCTGTGTCTTTCATATCTCCTACACTGGCAGGCAGATTCATTACCACTAGCGCCACCTGGGAAGCCCTACGTGAACGAGTAGGGACCAGAATTTGGCCTCCTCCCCATCCCACTTCAGTTCAGTTCAGTTTAGTTCAGTCGCTCAGCCGTGTCCGACTCTTTGCAACCCCATGTATCGCTTCAGCCCCATGGGAATCCTGCAGAACTCTCTATGGAAGCCTAGAACTGCAAAATACACGGTCTGATGAACCATCATCCAGCATCTAGAGTGTGGCACTGTCTATAGTTTCATTAATTTTACCTTTTCTTGTTAGTTAACAATTCATTATATGAGTAAATACTTTGTTTTTTCACTAAATGAATCATAATGTTTTCCTTTTTCACTGGGAGGAAAGAATAAGATGAATTGGCGGTTCCGGAGGTTTATTTGCCTTCTTAAGCTTTTGTGGATGATTTTAAAACATCTCATCTTAGCTAGATTCAGTCTTGGGCAAAGTTCAAGAGTGTTCAGTAAACAAATGTTTACAAAGAGCAATATAGATTGCTTACACTTCTGGCTGATGAAGATACTGTATAAATATCTGCATCGGACCCAGAATCTGGCCTGTGGGGAGGAAGATTATTGATAGAGAAGGGAAAACTGTTCTCTTCTTCAATCACTCATCCAGCCGACATAAACACCCTCCATACTTTCTGGGTAGCTATACGTGAGTCCCTGAAGAACTGGGGCTTTGGATTGCTCATTTCTGTATCGTCCCCCCGACCCCCTGGCCAGAGTCTGGCATAATAAGCATAAGGTAGGTACTCAAAAAATATGTGGAGGGGCAAAGACCTTGTTCTTGAGCTCTCGGCTTCAGGCTGTCAGAGTGGGCAAAACTATTCCGAAACTTTTTACTGCAACTGTCAAGATGACCAATACAACCTTGCAAGGGCTACCTGAAAGTTAACTTACATTTCCACAGCTATAGATACAGCTTAATTCCATGTTGCTGGTTTCTTGAATGAAATGACAAGCCCTGCCTGCAAAGTCCCTAGAGACAAAGAAGAAACTTTACATTTGAAGACACGAGACTAATTTCTTTATTAGGTGCGTTCTGTAAGTTGAGGAGGGAAATTTTTGGCAAATAAATAAATAAATAATCAGACAAACGGAGGCTTCTAGGGCAAAGGAGCTGAGGAAGAGGAAGCGGAGTCTTTGCATAGTTCTAAATGAACAGGAGGTGGCAGCAGTAGGCAACGTGGATTCGCAGCAGAAATGCAGCACTTGCAAAAACCAGGGGCAGGAGGCTTTGAGAAGGTCAGAAGGTGACTAACTACTTCTTTATCACAGAGACCACGACGCGGCACTTTCGTCCTCGCTACAGGTTGTGGGACGTGGCGTCTTACATGATCTGCCTGGGCATTCCATACCCGGTCATGCCTGCCTGGGAGGCTCCCTTGTTGCTGCCCATCTGTAGGCCTATTACGTTCTGTCCCTGGCGAAGCTGCTCCTCGGAAAATCCTCTCCGATTCTGCTGGGCTTTCCTGGGCAGAGGGAGCGAGATGGAACAATTTCATTCCGTTTTTAAAATTTCCCAAGATATGCAGTTAGACATGTTCTTTTGGGGGCCACCGATTAGAAGGACAGGCCTTATTCTGAACCACAGTCCTGCCAAGAATTGTGGTTCTACCCTGAGCTATGACCCTACCCTGGGTGACAGCACCACCTGGGCCATGACCCTACCACAGACGGGCCTTACTATGATACACGACCTCTCTGCTCTTCAGCTGAATTTCCAGAATTTCCACAGCAAAGAACCAGTGCTGCTTCTCTGGAGATGTTACTCTCAGACAGCTTTCCTGTCTCTCCTCTCACCAGTTACCTCAAGCCCTTGCGAAAATTAAAATCAGCTCTTTTTTATTAAGCATTTCATTCATCCCACTAAACCCTTTTCTGTATGGGGCCAAGGATGAACATCCCACCTTAGCGCTGAGGGATGTATTGAGCTAAGGAGGTGAAATTTCTTACCCGAGACAGACGTCTGCGAGCTTTAGTGAAGAGCCAGCTAGTAAATAATGCTGGTTTTATGGGCCATATAGACCACGGTAGGTCACTAACAAAATGGGGGCTAAAACCAGGGTTTCATTGGACAATATCTAGGAGCTTTTCAGACCAGGTTCATTTAAATTGCCACAAGCTGGTACCTTTTTAAACTGTCAAGAAGAAGAGGGGATTAGAGGAATGAAGGGTCAATTATCTGTACAACGTGCTCTTTTCATCTCCCACTGAGCTACTGGCCTAACTTTAAGCTCCCTTGCTACCTCTCTCTGCCCCAAACAAACAGCAAAACAAATTTCTTTAGGAAAAGGCCCTTTACTGACACGATGATATAATTTATTATCCACTTCAGGTGACCTCTGAGAATGACAGAGAATGCTATTAACGGATATGCTAGGAGGACAGGACTGTTCCAACAAATAAAACATATTTTCCCTTCATTATGTGGGAAAATAAATAAATAAATACGTACATTCAGGGCAACTTGGCTCATAATAAAACCAAATTCGGACATCAAGGCACATGTGAGAAAAGCCATTCAGTTCTGCTCGTCTAGGAGAGACATAATGTGGACAGTGAGCTGCAGTGTTCAGGCACCCGAAAAGCAGGAAGAGCTCTGGTGGTATATTCCCCTGAACTGGCAGTATCGGTCTAGCCTTGTTCTGGGAGATTCAGCTGTGGGGCTGTGTTTGCCTGTTCCTAGCCTGGACTTTGTGTCCAAACAGCCTCCGAGGAGCTCCAAGGCTTCAGATGTTCACTTTTGTTAAAATCATCCTCAGCCCAGGGAAGGGGAGAGCGTGTGACTGAAAAGGCCTTTTTACCTGTGAAACCAGGACGGCTCTCCCCGGTAACAGCCATCATCCTTGGTGATAGCAACGCTGCCCAGAGCCATCAGGGTCCTCTGCACGGCCGCCATGTCCTTTCCTGGAAGCCAATGGAGAGATTAAGGCCAAGCGTGTGTCGGGGCCAAGGAGTCGAGGAGGATGGGGCTGGACCTCTGGGAAGAAGTTCTCATAGGAGGCTGTAGTTGAGCACACTCGAGAGAGAGGCATACAAAATGCACCTCGAAGTGGCCCAAAGACCACCATAGCCAAACTCCTCAGAAAGGAACAACAACAACAAAATCTCCTGACTAATTATTCTTTATATGGTGCATGCCCAGAGATACCCAGGTTCTAATCCATTCCCAGTTGCATGCATAACACATTCCAATAACCGAGCAGCTCAGACAGAGGTGGGTCCCTGCCCTTAGCAGAGGCCCCAGCCTCTGAGGGTTCTACAAGCAGTGGTGAGAGGAGGTGCTGTGGGCAGACTGGTGTGGAGGTCTGCACAGGAGATTTTCCTCTGGACTGAAAAGAGAAAAGGAAACTGGAAAGACATTGACTGGGTGGATGAACTGCACCAAACCCCAGGAGGATTCTATCTTTTATTTTATCTGGGTTAAAAGGGTCCAAAATCACTCATGTGCATCAAATTGAGTATTCACTTGGTTCTTTGGGCTGGGGGCCTGGCAGATGAAGAAAAGCGAATCAACACAGAGAGCATCCAGGGTGATGTGGTGAGAGGCTCTTCATTTGTGCTGCTTGAAAGGAGCTAAATGGAGATAATAAATAAATGGCTTGCATGAGAGAGAGGGAGGGAGGGAGAGAGGAGGAGAGACTGAGAGAAAGTGAAGGAGAGGTATGCTCCCTCACTCAAGGGCAAGGGGCACACTGTCACCGAAGGAGCCCTGACCCTTCAGCCACGGAGCAGACAACTGGCCTACAAGGCAGTCTCCTCCTCCCATCCTTTCTCCCCTCCCCGCTTTTAGCTGGCTGACATGGCCTGGACAAGGAAAAGGGAAGTTGCTACTGTGTGCTTAGCCCTACAGATCAAAGACATACGTCCGGCACAAGTATGGAGTGCAGAAGCTAAAGCCCCAGGCTGGGGGAGAGGTGCAGTGTTCAGCCTAGCGGGGGCTGTGAAAGTTAAGGGCAAACACTAAAACTCCTCTTGAGACCGAATGAGCCATCTGCAATCTCCCCAGGGCAGCCTGCTGCAGCCTAGTCCTCAGGGAATACAGAATTGCAGGGGAAAGGCAGACAAAAAGTGAGAATGGAGCATAACTATAACAAAATAAACTAGTGAGGCCCGCAGAGGAAGTCCAGTTCAAGATGTCCATTTATTCAAAGGGGAGAGAGAGATAGCAGATCCTCATCTCTCTCCCCGCCCCCTCCTCCACTGCCCACATTAACCACAGGAAGATTTCCTGGATTGTGAGGCCCTGTGGGATGGATAATATATACAGAGATGAAACTTTCTCAATGGAGAGCCCCACACCAGATGCAACGAACAGCTGGGGGGTGGAGAAAGGAGGATCTGGGCAGCAGATGGAAGGAGGTGGGCCCAAGGGATACTGAGAAGTCAGAGAGAGGAAATGGAGGAGAGGTTATGAGAATGTTCCCTCTCTTCCACAGATTTAAAGCATTTCTGTGACTGTCACTGTATCATAGGATACATTTTTTTTTTTTTTTGATAGAACTGTCGTGATGATATTCTGAAAGATCACTGCGGGAGGAGATAGGGAGAGGGCTTGCTTTCAAGCAGTGAGCCATTAAAAGAACCTTGAGAAACTGAAGCACATGGAAGCTTAGGAAGGTCTGAGTACATCACTCATCTCCACTCTCTACGGGAAGCACACCGGAAATCTGTGCCTGGTGGTTGGAAAGAGCACATCTGGCATGTCCAGGATCTGGGGAAATGTGGAGCCTGGCACCTGGCAAGCAGCCACAGATACTACCCTGCTGCCAGGGGTGGGAAGCAAGCTCTGTTAAACCACAGACCTAGCCCTCATCCCATCACATAGGGCTAACACACTGCATGAGCCCAGAGAGGAGGAGAGAGGGAACTAAGCTGGGGCAAGGGGAAGACATCCGGGAATGAGGACCTACAAATCCCACCCGACTCTCAAGCCAGAAGTGTCCAAAGGGAAGAAATTGCGTGATTGGGCAGAAGAAGCTGGGTAAACAGGCATTAGACAGGGAAAAACTGGAAAAACTTTTTTAAAAAAGAAAGGTCCAGAGACAAGAGATTTGTTATAAATGATAGGCTAAACACTGTACTGGTTTCCCTGGTAGCTGAGATGGTAAAGAATATGCCTGCCATGTGGGAGACCTGGGTTCAATCCCTGGGTCAGGAAAATCCCCTGGAGAAAGGATAGGCTACCCACTCCAGTATTCGTGGGCTTCCCTTGTGACTCAGCTGGTAAAGAATCCGCCTGCAATGCGGGAGACCTGGGTTTGATATCTGGGTCAGAAGATCCCCTGGAGGAGGAAATGGCAATCCACTCCAGTATTCTGGCCCAGAGAATCCCATGGACAGAGGACCCTGGCAGGCTACAGTCCATGGGATTGCAGAGTGGAACATAACTGAGCAACTTTCACTTCAAAAACACTTCATTATATGTGACTGTGACCTCCATTTCATAGCTGTTGCTGCTAAGTCGTTTTAGTCGTGTCCAACTCTTTGTGACCCTACAGACCATAGCCACCAGGCTCCTCTGACCATGGGATTCTCCGGGCAAGAATACTGTAATGGATTGCCATGACCTCCTCCTGGGGATCTTCCCAACCCAGGGATTGATCCATGTCTCTTACATCTCCCGTATTGGCTGGCGGGTTCTTTACCACTAGAGCCATCTGTGAAGCAGTGGCTCAGACAGTAAAGAATCGCCTGCAGTGCAGGAGACTGGGGTTCAATCCCTGAGTCGGGAAGATCCCCTAGAGAAGTGCATGGCTACACACTCCAGTATTCTTGCCTAGAGAATTCCATGGACAGAGGAGCCTGATGGCCTATAGTCCATGAAGTCACAAAGAGTCAGACACAACTCAGCGACTAACAGTTTCACTGGCCCCCATGGACTTGATATGATTCCTCCCAACAGGTGGATGGAAAAATTAATTTAGGGAGGTTAATTAACTCGCCAGAGCTACCCAACAAGTAAATCAGGGCCAAGCTCTAACTCAGGCCTGTCTCAAGGCAAAGCCCACAAACAGTCTAGGAAGCCACACTGCCATCTCCCACAGGCATAAAATCCCCATAAAATTTGGGGCACAAATTTCAAATGACCTCAAATCTTTGTTTTGTTTGGAATAATTTCTCAACCCTAGTCAGATTAAAGCAAAAGAAAGCAGTTGGGGCCCAGAGATCCCCACCAGTTTGCAGATCAAGTTAAAATAATTATTGTCAAGATTAAGTAATATAAATGAACAGAAATCTGTCTTCTCTAACCAGTTCATATCTATTTTATTTTCTAAAAGGCACACTTTAGAAAGAATTCTACTATTTTGGGTGAACAGAATGGGAAGAGAGCCTCTATTCCAGCCTCATTTCTCTTGCCAGTTCAGAAGCTCAGATGAAGTGCTATTGGGTAGAAGGGAGCTGTTTTTGGAGGTTGATTCCTGTCACTGAGAGTCAAACATTGAAATGTTTGAAGGCGCAGTGAGGTTAGGAAAGATCTGTGAAGTGAGCCAGTTATAAAGCGGCAAAAGCTAAACTGCTTGAATCACAATCGCACATCCATCTGCCTAGAACCCAGCCTGCTATAGAACATAGTTTCCCAAGCTTCTGGAATTATTTATTGGGGGAACACTTTAAAAATATAAAATTTCCTGACTTTGTTTTTAAAAAAAATGAAATTTGAGGTCATCCCCTGAAGGGATTGATCTGGCAGTCCTGGGTGGGGCCTGGGAGTTTGTATTTTTAATAATCTTTCCATATGATTTATGCCATCAGACGAATTTAAGAAACATGGGTTTCACCTGGTGACTCCTAACTAGACTGATTATTCGAATTACCTGAGGATCCTGAAAATTCACATCCTGGGACAATCTCCTGGGATGATCCTGATGCAGCCAGATGGACATGCAAGCATTGCCCCCAATACTATATTTCTTTAATTTTTAAAAACATCTCAGTGTCTGATATGTGGTAGGTACTAAATTAAAGTTGTTAAGCAATAACTGTTTCCTTCAAAGCTACTCTCCACAAAGTCAGAAGTAACATCAATAGTTAAATCCACATTGGGGAGGCTGCTCAGAACCTCTAGAAGCTTGGAATTGCTTTACTTCCTGAAAACTACCCCTAGATACTTTGACAAGATAGCTTGAAATTGCTGTTCAAGGCTATTTCTTCAAGAAAAAGAGGGTGAACGAGGAAGAAGGGGGAGTAAAGTACCAACTAGGTGCTGGGACTTTTCTAGATGCCGGGAGTGTATGAATGAGACTGAGTCCAGTTGGCGGTGGTGGTTTAGTCGCCAAGTTGTGTCCAACTCTCACGACCCCATGGACTGTAGCCCCCCAGACTCCTCTGTCCATGGGATTTTCCCAGGCAAGAATACTGGAGTAGGTTGCCATTTCCTTCTTCAGGGGACCTTCCTGACTCAGGGATTGAACCTGAGACTCCTGCATTGCAGGGAGATTCTTTCCCGACTGAGCCACCAGGGAAGCTCAGAGTCCAGGTGATGATCTGAGACCACTGGCCGCAGAAGGAAAGTGATACACAAAAGAGAGGGGCCACGTTTACAGTAACAGCTCAGGATTTTAATCAGGCTCCTGAGCCCTTCCAGCTCCCTTTCATCGGGGAAACTAATATTAGACTTGCAATTATAAAAAGAGATGGTGGCGAGTAGCTTTCCTTGCCGGAATCTCTTAAAGCAACTTACTTGACAGCACTCTGTTCCCTGTTTACTGCACTATCACAGGGCAGTGTCTCCCCGGGAGGGTCTTACACTCCCGCAATTAAAGGATCGTGTCCGGGGGAGGGAGGCGGGCCAAGGGTTCCACATTATAAGGAAGGCCAGTGCCCATAGAGTTTGAGGGCTTTTACCAAAAAGATACCTGAACAAGGATTCTGTTCCCTTAATTTTTAAAATTATTTTCATTCTCTTATGCATGTCTTTGGGTAGAAAAAAATAAACAAAAAGTTAAAGAGAAAGAAACAAGGTCAGAGGAGGCATCTGGGCAGGTGTAGTCAGGTTGGATACTCTGCTTTCAGTACTAATACTCAGTCTTACATTCAAAGCTCTTACTTTGGAATTACTTTTATTTTACAGTATTCTTGACTCCACCTTGTTGCTCTTAGAATATTGGGTTTTTTTTTGTTTTTTTTTTTAATCTTTCTGGGACTTATAGAGAAAGTAGTCAGTGGATGAAAAAAACATTTCTTATTTTCCTGAGTAATAATTTAGGCATAACCCTCAATTCTGCACTCAAGGTAGAAAACTATTGCTTTAGATCAGGGGTAAACGTCAGAGGGTAGGTTGGGCTGCTCTGTGGGCTTTATAAATTTATGCTCCTTGCCTCCCTGAGAAATTCTGTAGGACAGTGGTTCTCAGAGTGGAGTTCCCAGACCAGCAGAAGCAGTATCACCTGTGAATGGGTAAGAAATGCAAACCCTTAGGCCCCACCTGTGCGGGGGTAGGAGGGCCTAGAGGAGCTATCCCACGTTGAAGGTCAGGAAGGGCGGCGGTGAGAAGAAACCCCTCATCCAAGGTAAGGAGCAGCAGCTGCACTTTGCTGGAGCAGCCGTAACGAGATACCCCACGCCCAGAGTTCCGGGAGATGACAGACTCCTCCCATGTGCCTGTGTCCGACGTTGTCATTTACAGCTACAGGTGGGAGCCACAGGGTGAGGTGGGGGGACATCGGGTTGAGCCCAAAGGTTGGGCCTCGCCTCTAGCCCGCACCCTCTGCTGCCAGGAAGCAGTTCGAGGCCCCCACGCTGGCCGAAGGCTTCGCGGCTGTCCTGGAGATCCCGTTTCAGCTGCACGTGGCGCCGCAGCTCGAGCGGCTGTACCGCCAGTTCTCAGAGGGCTGACCAACCTGTGCCCCCTGGCCCTCGCCCCTCCCCACAATAAATGCTGTTCTTCCTAACTCTTGGCCAGCATTTTGCTGGGAGAAGGGTGGTTCACCCAGCCAGGCCAGCAGCACAGGCCCACTGGGCCCGGAGGCCCAGGAAGGTGCTACGGGGGACTCTGCTCCCCTGGGGGGCCCCTGCCTCTCCTGGGTTGGGGAGGTTTATGGTGGTGGCAACTGGAACTTGCCTGGCCCTGCCTCGTGTCTGCTTCCAGCCGAGTGAGGCCCATGGAAGCCACAGGGCAGGGAGGGCAGCCTTGAGAGCAGCTGCAGGAAAGACCTTGGAAGACTTGGAGCGGCAGCTACCACCCAGGCTGGGCAGCTCCGTGCATGGCGGCACCCTTCCCGGCTCAGGTGAGAGGGGCCCGGCCTCTCCAGAGCCGGGAGTCTGAACAGAGCCAAGTGACCAGAAGGCTTTTAAAAGACTTTATTGGGGAAACGTACAGGGTGGGGGCTGTCCTCGGAGACATCTCAGGACGTGGTCCTCCATCTCACCGGGCGGGCGCAGTCCCCAGAGGCCTCTGCTCAGAAGCATCTGACCTGGGGGGAGGGGGCAGAGAGAGAGGGACTGGGTGGGGGGCCCCCGCACCCCACCCCAGGCCGGAAGCCTCCCAGGGGCTCAGTGGTGGTAGGCGACCCTCGCCCTCCAGTCTCCTGGAGGCCAGGGTCACACCACCTCCCAACCGCAGGTGTGTGCGCGAGGCCCTCCTGCCCTGGGCCGGCTGCCACTCACCAGTCTTCGCAAGGGCCTCATCTGTGACTCCTGGAGAGGCCCGGCCCCAGGGGGGTGGCCCACTACCCCCCCATCTGTGGGGAAGGACAGCAGGGAGGAGTCAGCCGAGGGCCGGGGTGGGGCGGGGAGAAGGGGCGCAGCAAGGGGGGCCCTCACCCCTCGCTGCTGCTGCTCCTGCTCCAGGTTCCGCTGCAGCACCTGCTGCTGGTTGGCAATGACGCGCCGGATGCCGTTGACAAAGTTGCTCTGGTCATGAGGGATGAGGCCAATGAAGATCTTCTTCTCCGAGGAGTACAGGAGCATGAGCACGCGCACCTCGCAGGAGGCCTTGTAGGAGAAGTGCACGCAGCCGGCCTGGTGGCGCGGAGTGCGGTCACGCCTGGCACTCAGTGCACTCCTCCCCGCGAGAGCCCGTGTCCAGGGGACGGCACATTCCAGGCCGTCCCCAGGCCTGTCACCACTCCCACAAGGGGACCCAAGACAGAAGCGCCGGCCCAAGCGTCCTCCCAGCACGCTCCAGTGATCCTGGGACCCCCACGCCGGCCGGGCAAGTGCCCAGGACCAGCCGCAGCCATGATGGACAGCACCGCACACAAGCCTCCCCATGCTAGGGGAGAGACGGCGGGGCCCCAGGCCGCCTCCACTGGGGAAACCCTAGAGGCGACACCCACAGGCACCCAGTGCCTCCTGACCCATCTCACCGGATCCTCGCCCTCTGCAGGCCTGGGGGTCACCGTCCCTGTCTCCCAGGCTGAGAGCTTGAGGCTCCACTGGGCCCCAGAAGGGGTTGTGCCGCTGTTGGCTGCATGCCACCACAGGGGCCATTGGTGACAGGGCCGGGGGAAGGCGCTCCCAGTACCCACCGGAGCTGAGAGCCTATGGGGGGGCTCACAGTAAGGCCTCCCTGAGGGAACTCTGAGCTCTTCAACTCTTTACCACAAAAGGCATACACAACCAGCCCCTCAAAAGCATGAAGGCACAACTATGACGCCTTCAGCTGATTTAGAAAGAAATGCTGAGCTGGGGACAGCCGGACCCGGTAGAGCAAACACCCAAAAGCGGACAGGGACAGCTGTGGCTTCAGAAGCCCGACGCCCTCACTTCCCAGACGGAGAGACTGAGGCCTGCAGAGCAGAGGGACCAATCGAGACGCACAGATGAGCGCCGGGGGTTTAAGAGCGGGGGCTGGAAGCAAGCAGACCCCATCCCAGAGAAGGGAGAGGACACAGGGCAGGTAAGGGCCTGGGAGCAGGGGTAACCCAGAGAGCGCAGCAGGAGCCAGAGGCCCAGCACGTGCAGGCACGGCCTCTGAGCGTTTCCCCATCTGTGAACCGGGGTCAGGACAAGTAACGTCCAGGCACACAGCACTGCACGCTTCCCCACAGCCGGTTCTGGGGGAACCTCCCCCTCTACCTCGTTTCGGTTCCCGCGCCCCAAGCCGCTCTATCTGGGCTCGTCAGCCCAGCGCGCGCCCAGCCCCACTCACAAAGCCGTTATCCATGATCCGGCACAGACTCTTCAGTGTCTCCAGGTCCTTGGTGAAGTGGAACTGCACCAGGCGGGAGTTCCGGAAGAGCGGCACCAGCGTGGTCTGCAGGGCCCGGGGGTGGCTCCATGAGGCCCCACCCGGTGGCCACGCCGCGACCCCGCACCTGCCCCGGCTGTGACCCCCTTGAAGCCAGGCCCTCAGCACTCCATGCTCCTCCACGTGCGTACAGGCAGCGCCCCTCCCTGCTCACCAGGAGCTGCTGCGGGATGAGCTGCATGTACAGTTTCCGCGGCCACTGCTCAGTCCTCCTGCAGGGACGCGCCCGCGGGTCAGGAGGCGGGGCTCCCGCCAGCCCCGCCCCTGCCTGCCAGCCCCGCCCCCTGCCCGCCACTCACAGGATCTCCCCTTGGTTCACGTAGATGTGCGAGGGCAGCCACCGCTTAGACCGGCTGTGGGGCTCAGGCCTGGGCTTTTACGGGGAAAAGGGTCAGGTCAGGAAGGGGAGCGCCCTGGGTCAGTGAGGAAGCACTGGTCCCAAGGTCCCCTTGGCCTCACCTCCTGCCACTCCATGACTCCGCTCCACGCCAGGAACTTGTTGTTGACGATCTGGACGGGGCCGGCCACGCCGCCGGGTCCCACTGCCTGTGGGAGGAGACAGGTGGGCTGGTGCCCCGGGCTCCCCAGAGAAGGAGCCTGGGAACCTGGAGGCTGCCCCAGGGCCCAGCTCCGCCTTGGACCCTTGCCGGGCTTGTGTTTCCAGGCTGCCCACAGGCCTGGAGGACTCCCAAGCGCTGGCCCAGCCCCACTGCCCCATGCCCTCGCCTGAGACACTCTCAGGTGAAGGGGACGCTGTGAACTGCTGGGGAGGTGGGAGCCATGGCGCATGCACACCCCGCCCGCCAGACTGCTGTGCCAGTGAGCCTGTCCAGCTCGCCACGGGCCCTGCAGAGCCTCAGGGCGAGCGGCAGCCCCGGGGCACACCTGTTTCCGGGTGGTGATGACCTGCCGGATGGCGTTAACGAAGCCGCTCTGGTCGTAGGGGATGAGGCCCATGAAGATCTTCTTCTTGGACGAGTACAGCAGCATGAGCACGCGCACCTCGCACGGGGAGATGTGCGGGAAGAGCATGCAGCCCGCCTGTGGGAGGGGGGGCATCAAGGGGCAGAAACCCTCCAAGGGACCAGGACAAGACGCCAGACCAGAGCCTGTGAGCAGACCCAGCTCTGCGTCCTCCTAGCTTTGACCCAAGGCAAGTCACCTCTGCACCTCAGTTATCCGATTTGTACAATGGCATAACAACAGTGCACAGAGCAAGTGCCACATAAACACCTGTTGCATGAGAAGCTACTGCCTCCTTGGTTGGACTACAGAAGAACCTAAGCCTCACAGTTGTCCCTGTCCCCACTGGGGTGGAGCAGGCGCGCTCTCAGCAAACGGTGCTGAACACAGGGGTGACCAGGTAGTAGAGACACCCCACACTTGTCACAATCCCAAGGTGGCGGCGAGGGCCGCAAAGCACCCCCTGAAGACTGTAGCCGGGAGGCAGGCTGTCCCAAAGGGGACCAAGGACTGGAGAGACCCCAGAGCGGAGCCCTCTGGGCAGCTTCCCTTGGGCAGCTGTGTCTGAACCCTAACTCTTAACAACCTCACCACCTCGAGTTTACTGAGCACTCACTACTCTCAGACCACTGCCTCGGTTTTACACAAACGCCCTGGCTCCCCCCAGGGGACTGCAGATGAGAACTATTCCCTGCTCCAGCTCTTTCCCGTCACCCCCACTTCCAGGTCCCTGCCAGGGGCTGCGGCCCCAACGAGCTCTTGGCTCCCCGGAGGGTGGGCCCAGGCCCCTCCCTTTGCTCCTGTGCTCCATGCCTGCCCCGGCCTGGCCTGGCAGAGAGCTGGGTTCCTCTGCGGTCCCCTCTAAGCAATGAGACCCCAGTTCACAGGACGGGGGATGCCCCCAGAGGTCTCCCAGGACCCTGCCACCCGCCTCGATTGTCCCGGCAGAGCTCTGCCTACCACTTTACTTGGTCACCATGGCGTTCCCAGGGCCTCTGTCCCCGCCCGCCCCCATCAGCCCTGCCCCACTCACGAAGCCGTTCCCCATGACCCGGCAGAGCCCCTTGAGGGAGTCACAGTCTCTGTTGGTGAAGTGGAACTGCGCCAGCTGGGAGTTGCGGAACAGCGGGCCCAGGGTGGTCTGGGGGCGACACGGGGGCAGCAGGGTCAGGCGGGCAGGCGCTCGTGGCCGGGCGGCGGCGGGCAAGGGCGGGGCCTCACCAGCAGCTGCTGCGGGATCAGCTGCATGATCAGCTTCTGCGGCCACTGGTCAGTCTCCCTGCAGGAGGAGAGGGTCAGGGGGTGCACCCTCTCCGCCACCCACCCTCGCACCTGCCCGCACTCACAGGTTCTCGCCCTGGTTCACGTAGGCCTGGCAGGGAAGGGCCCGCTTCAGCTTCGCCGTGGAGTCCGAGTAGGGTCTGCGCTTCTGTGGTGGGGGCAGAGGGGTCTCTGGACACGGCCCAGCTGTGCGGGCTGGCTGCCCACCTGCAGGACCCCTGAATCAGCCCCCACCTCGCAGACTCCCAGGGCGCCAGCCGCGGGCGCTCACCTCCTGCCACTCCAGGACACCGCTCCAGGCCAGCAGCTTGTTGCTGAGCCGGTGCTCACCTACGGCCAGGCCCCCGAGGGCGAGTCCAGGCGAGGAGGGTCCGATGGGGCCCAAGGCCCCGAAGACCCGAGCACCTTGCTGCGGGAGAAGGGGAGGCGACTGAGGAGCTGCCCCCAACCCACCCCAGAGGGAACACCCCAACCTCCAGACCCCAGGCCTCCTGTGGCAAATGGCCCCAGGCAGTCTCCAAACCCTTTCTTCCAGAGCTGAGACTCAGACTGGGTGGCCCCCATGTTCTTTTCTGCCCGGCCTGCCTGTCCTCTCAACGCTGGTCCCTGAAAGCGACCAGCTGCTTCCCTCCAGCCTTTGCTTGGGCCAGGCTCTGCCCTGGCCTGTCATGCCCTCCCTTTCAAGAGATGCGCCCCACTCATCCTCCCAGGATCATCAATTTTGGGTTCCCCTATTGAGACGCGACTCAGAAGCAGTTCTCTGGGGCTCCGGAGCCGCCTCAGAACACCCCACAATGCACGGCCAGATTGGGCTCTGTGTGGCTGGCACACCAGCTTGCCCCATCCTGCCCAAGCACAGAACTCTTTTCCACAGTTCCCCCGGCCCTGGAGAGAAAATCCAGGCTCTCCCCGGCTCCCGCCAGGCGGGCTCCAGCCCTCCCTCACGCAGCCCAGGCTGCAGCCACTTCAGGCTGACCCTGGGGAGGCGGGAGGAAGCGACCGGAAGCGCGGAAAACAGAACTCTCTGGGAACCGAGAGCCAGACAACAAACGGAGGATCTCCCAAACACCGTGTCTTGAGAGCATCTGCAAAACACCAGAATGTTGGCAGAAGAAAGCCAAGCAGGACACATCCTACTCCTGGGGCACTATCCAGTCATCTTTAAAAACACACACACCAAAAGGATCTCAAAACAAGGGAGAGTTTTGGACTGCGGGGCAGCCGGAAACTCTCGAAAACCTCTCTAGTAGGTGCCTCCAGGCAGCCAGAAAAAATAAAAGTGGTTATTACTTTTCATCTTACTACTGAGTATTTTTTCCAAATTTCCTATAAAGCACACAGGTGTCTTCTGCCCCAGAATATGAGACAGGAAAAACTGTATTTCGCAAGAGCTTAAAAGGCAAAGAAATCTGAGCAAGCGTGCTCTCCACGTAGGCAGGTGGTTCTGGGATTCAGGCAATCCAGTGAGATCAAGAAGAAAGGCAGAGAGCTGCTCTAAGAACATGGTGGTGTGTGTTCCTGAGGTGGAGATAGACTGTCGGAGCCCTGGGTGCACAGGCACCACAGCCAGAGCCCATAACATCCAGAAACTAGTTAAATCACACAACTGTAGAAGCCTTTGGGATCCAGATAAACGCACTTAAGGACCCGGTAATGTGAGCAGCAAGACACCTGTTTAAACTCTGCCGTATTTCTAGTCATCAGACTAACCACATTTTAATCTGGGGGGTGAAGATCAGAGAAGCTTAAGCCCAGGTCTCACGAAATGCAGGATGAGCATCAAGGTGGAGGGTCACGTTTAAGGACTAGACCTAAATGCAATACTAAAAGGAAATCGCACATCTGGACAGGCGTGTATGTAAAACCTGGCCGTGCCTCCCACATGTGTTTTGCTAGTCACTGCATAGGAAGCCTATTTAGTACTTGGAAAAAAGATGAAAACCTTAAGACGCACGTTTAAGGACCCAGGAGACGCATGTGAACAAGAGGACATGAACGCTAAGAAACTGGGAAGCAATGGAGTGAAGGGTGATGTTTAGGAGCAGAGAGGTGTTCAGAGTCCGGGCATCTGACTCTAACATCAAGAAAACCTGCTTAAGGCTGGTGTGCAGCTGCCACAGGTTCCCGCCACGTACAACGGTAAGGCAGGGTACTTATTAATTAGCCCCAGGTTAGGGTAAACGGCGCATCTGAGCAAGCGTGTCACGGTTTAGCTGTGCGTGATTTTTTTAACGTTGGGATGTGTGAATTTACCGCCCCAAAAACCTTAGGAAGATTTTTGAGAAGTATGTACAGGTTGTGGGTCTGGGTAAGCGTGTCTAACTTAGCGTCCCTGCGAAGCTGTTTAAGATCTGGGCTTGCCGCGATGAGTGGGGACATCCCACACCTGGGCAAGCGCGCAAACGAACCCCGGGCGCACACGCCACGGGCGCCCTGCTGAACGCCCCCGGGGGCAACACCTGGGCGCCCGAGTGCGAGACGCGGGGCCCCTCGCCATCGCCCCCCGCCCCTCCCCCATCTCCAGCTTCCCTGCGCGGAGAGAGAGCAACTTTCCAATTGGAAAAACAACAGTACACGCCGACTGTCGCCCGCCCCCCACCCAGCGTTCAAATCAGGCCGCGGAGTCAGCAGTAATTTGAGCCCTGGCCGCCCCCGTACCCCACCCCCGCCACC
>SJXQ01010006.1:18800-31630 GCA_006408695.1 Aepyceros melampus | reverse complement strand
GGGGGCTCACCATGGGAGGGGCCGAGCGAGCCCGGATCCGCGGCGGCTGCGGGCCCCGAGGGCTGGCCGGCCAGGAGCGCGAGCGGGCGGCGCGCGCCGTGAAGGGCCGCAGGGGGCGGCCTCGACCCCCGAGGGGGCCCCCAGCGCCGGAGCGGTGCGGGGCGCGGCGCGGACGGACCATGGCGGGCGCGAGCAGAGCGGGCTGGGGGCTGCCACGGGCCGCACGGGGGGCTGCGAGCGCGCCGACTGAGGGGCGCGGGCGCGCTGCTCCGGGGGAGACGGGCCGGGCTGTACCAAGCGCAGGGGACGCGCCTCCGGAGAGGGGTCGCCGCGGCCGAACCACTGCGGCGAGCAGGGGAGCGCGGCGCGTACCAACCGCGTCCGCGAGGAGGCGTGGCCGGGAGGTACCAAACGGGGCCGGGGGGGCCAGGGAAAGGGTGTGTGGGGCGGGGAACTCGGCAATTGGACGGGGCCGTGGGCCGCACGCGCACCAAAGGGAGGGGCTGCGAGGACGTGAAAGAAACCCACTCAGGGGGCGGGGCTGCGAGGCCACACCGAAGGGAGACGGGGCGGGGAATGAACATAAAGGCTGATACCAAGCGGGCTCCGGGCCTGGGGGGGCACGCCGGGCGGCGGAACCGGGAGACTACGTCGGGACGCGTCAGAAAGAGAGGGAGGAAGGAATAATAGGCCTGGAGGCAAGGGAACCGACCTAGAGATTCGGAAATACGGATCGTTCCAGAAACTCAGGAGAGGACTTAGGGTTTCAACGCAGTGACGTGGCCTGGCGGGCGAGGGACCACAACTCCCAGCGGCCTCCGCGCGGCTTGGGCGGAGCCGGCGGTCCCACAGATGCGTGCCCATTGGCTCCCGCAACCTAGGCTCCGCCCGCCTCCCACTACTACTCCTTGCCACTTGGCTCTTAGTGCCATTCATTGATTCGTTCATTCACTCTCCGATTAAAGGACTGCGTGTTCACATGCTAGTAATTGTGTATAACATTTCTTGCTTCACTTTCCTTGTTTCTTAAATGTGGATACTAGTTAACCCTAAAATGGCTATGAGAATCAAATGAACTGATAAACTATTAGATCGGTATTTGACCTAAAATGATAGTTTTTCTCCTTTTAAAATCATTATTATTAGTGCCATTTCCAGTTCTGTGCTGGGCGTCAATTGTGGTGACCAAAGAGACCAGCCCCACTGGAGAAAATAAATAATCTCATTTTGTGATATATTACATATAGAGCAAATGCACTCTTATTTACGGGGGATAGGATGATGACCGTGAGAACTCAGGAAAGTGATCTTTAGACAGCCTGCAAGTCCACATAGGCTACAAAAGTGTGTATGATGAGGGACCAGCCAGGGCGCAAATCCTGAGAATGGAAGGAAAGCAGGGGCGAGGGGGGCGGGGCGGGGGGGGCCCGGTGCGGGGGCCGCGGTGCAGCACGACTGGAGCAGAATGAGGGTGAAGGAGAGCTGAGGAAGCAGAGAGTGGCCAGGTGCCACAAGCAGGGTCCTATAGCCTCGCGATGGAATTTGCATTTTAGTCTCACTTTGCTGGGGAATCATCAAAAGGTTTTTATCAAGGAAGGGACAAAGTCTCATTTACATTTTAAACA
Source organism: Aepyceros melampus (assembly GCA_006408695.1). Lineage (NCBI taxonomy): Eukaryota > Metazoa > Chordata > Mammalia > Artiodactyla > Bovidae > Aepyceros > Aepyceros melampus. The sequence continues at coordinate 30,005 of SJXQ01010006.1, read as the reverse complement.
AATCATTCACAAATGCAGAGTCATGCCCACAGTGTCTCTTCAAGTCTACAGAAGAAGCTGGATCCAGAGTCACCTCTGAGGAGAGAAGACAGCAGATGGAAGAGTCAAAGACATGGAAAGGAGACTCAGTTTGTTCCTGTAGACTGTTTGCAATTCTTACCATATGCAAACTTTTGAAATAGTAACATCTTTTTTAAAAAGATCCCTCCAGCTGCTGTGTTGAATATGAGGTAAGGGCTAGTGGAGCAGGAGGGCAGATAGGAGACTATGGCAAGAGCCAGCTGAGAGTCACAGGTGGCTTAGATCGCAGGGAGTGTGGCCACAGTGGAAGTACGCACTTTCACAATTTATTTTCAAGCTGAAGCCCAAAGGACTTGTGCAGGGAGTGAAAGTGAGAGGGTGAAGTGATTTCAAGGGTTTTGCTTGTACAGAGGTGTCATTTCGTGAAAGGGAAATGACTGTGGGAGAAGCAAGGTGGGGTGGGTGGAGATGGAACTCCAAATCTGACCTGGATTGTGGCCAAATAGGGAATCACTACTCTCTGGACCCAGCCAGCCAGCTAGATATCAACAGTTACCTCCAGAGGCCTGACTATGTCAGGAGACCCCACTGCTGGCAGTAGGAAGGAGAATCGTAGGGACAGAAGTCCCCTTCTCCTCCTTAATCTATTTCTGTTTCTATGAGGTACATTTGCAATGTTGACTAAACAGTGTGAATGGGGGGAGGTCTAGAGATACAACTTTGAGAGCCTTCAGTGTTTCATGCGAATGAATGACATCATGAGGAGGTGTGTGTGTACAGAGGCTGGGACACTCCATCCCTTTAGAGTTCAGATCTATGAGGAGCAATCAGATGGGGGGAGAAGCCCCAGGTAAGGTCATATTGGAGCCCCAACCTGAGCCCCAAATCTGACCTGGATTGTGGCCAAATAGGGAATCACTACTCTCTGGACCCAGACAGCCAGCTAGATATCAACAGTTACCTCCAGAGGCCTATGTCAGGAGACCCCACTGCTGGTAGTAGGAAGGCGAATCATAGGGACAGAAGTCCCCTTCTCCTCCTTAATCTCCCTAAATCCTCAGTTCTCACTATTCTTAGTACAAGCCATTGTGATCTCTTGCATGGGTAACAGCGTTCTAACTCTTGTCACCTTGACTTTCATTCCACTCATCAAAAGACTCCAGTGAGACTTACTTGGTGGCACAGTGGATGAGAGTCCTCCTGCCAATGCAGGGGACACAGGTTTGATCCCCGTTCAGGCAAGATTTCACCACGCCGCAGAACAACTGAGCCCGTGCACTGCAACCACTGAACCTGCATGCTGCAACAACTGAAGCCCACACCTAGAGCCTGTGTTCTGCAGCGAGAAGCCTGTGCACTGCAACGAAGAGTAGCCCCCGGCTCACCGCAACTGAAGAAAGCCCGCACAAAGCAATGAAGACCCAGTGCAGCCAAAAATAAATCAAAATATAAAAGAAAATTAAAAAAAAAAAAAAAAAAGACTCCAGTGGCTTCCGAGTGCCCTTAGAATTAATTACAAACTCTTCCTCTAAGGCCCCACATGGTGGGACCCCTGCTGCTGTCTCTAGACTGATCTCTTCTGTGCTCTTTCTAATTTCACCACGCCGCAGAACAACTGAGCCCGTGCACTGCAACCACTGAAACTGCATGCTGCAACAACTGAAGCCCACACCTAGAGCCTGTGTTCTGCAGCGAGAAGCCTGTGCACTGCAACGAAGAGTAGCCCCCGGCTCACCGCAACTGAAGAAAGCCCGCACAAAGCAATGAAGACCCAGTGCAGCCAAAAATAAATCAAAATATAAAAGAAAATTAAAAAAAAAAAAAAAGACTCCAGTGGCTTCCGAGTGCCCTTAGAATTAATTACAAACTCTTCCTCTAAGGCCCCACATGGTGGGACCCCTGCTGCTGTCTCTAGACTGATCTCTTCTGTGCTCTTTCTTTTCTCCACCTAGTTGATGCCTTCTCATACTTCGATCCCATCAGGACAATGTGTTGGTATGAATTCCTAGGATTTTGTATAAGCATGGAGAAAGGTGTGCCAGGATCCACTCCAGCATGAGCAAAATGGCAACATTTCAGAATGAGAAAGGAAAACACAGGGTAAAATTCTATCAGTAACTACTGTAATTAGTACAGTACAGCTCTCTGAAACCATCTAGCTTACCCAGTTTGCCAATTTGTAAGACATGGTTCATCATATCTGTAAAATCTGCCCAGCCTAGCTGGCTACTATTATGACTAAGCAATTCTGCTCCCATCTGTTAAGCTGTACACTTCCTGAGGAGTTGCTGTCTGTTACCAAACTTGTTTATGCCAGTTAAGCCTCAGTTAATAACTTCACCCTATCAAATGAATCAAATATTAAAAAAGAGTTGTTTGTATGCAAAGCGTGTTGCCTGCATTGGAAAGAATAAAAGTGAGTTGCCTTAAAAAAATGCTGCCAGATGAGTTGCAAGCAAAGTAACTGTAAATGATTAAACGGAAAAGCTCATAAAAACCTAGGAAGGTCCAGCCTTCAGTTTGCTTAATAAGTGTCTTTAGGTTCTCCTGTCACTTTTTTAAAAGAATTGGAAATGATAAATTACTTTTTATGGTTTATGGGTGCAGTTTATACAAGCATGTGACACAGAATGAGAACTGGGAGGCTGACTGGTTGTCAGAGCTGGTGCCTGCCTGTAAAACTTAATTTAAAAATATATCATGCTTGGAAAAACTTCCCTGATGTGGTTAAGACTCTGTGCTTACACTGCAGGGGGCATGGGTTCAACCCCTGGTTGGGGAACTAACATCCTACATGCCATGTGTGGTGCATCCAAAAATATAAAATTTTTTTAAAAAATAAAATAAATCATCCTTGAAAAGGCAATAATGATCATAAATGTCTTAGACACTGCTAAGCACTTCCCGTCTGAGCTCACTGAACCCTTACACACTAAGCCATGAGGATGACAACCTTATTATCTCATTCTGCAGATAGGGAAACCAACAGCCACCGCTGCCCCTCAACATGCGCTGTTCCGAACACTCCTACACTGGAAAAACCCAGACCTCGCCCATCTCCAAGCCCAGAAGGCTTTCTCATTGCATTCAGAAGCAAGGTGCCTCAAGACGGCTGTGTCCTGCCCAGCCTCTTCCGATGCAGTATCATTCGTACTGATGAACTGGCAAGAAATGAGTTGGTACAATCACTGACATGCCACATATTTTTTGGAGGGGGCTACTTGGCAGTTTGGTCGCAGTTTAAAATGGGCACCTTGCTAACAAATAAAAATAAAATGGGTACCCCAAAAGACCAGAAGCATTCTACATAGCCAATAAGAGACTGACTGAAAAATGATGGCATTCCTCAGGGGAGTACTATGCAGCCATACAAATGGATGAGAGACTTCCCTGGTGGTCCAGAGGTTAAGACTCCATGCTTCCATCATAGCAGGTGTGGGTTTGATCCCTCGTCCAGGAGTTATTAAGATCCCACATACCTTGCAGCCAAAAAACCAAAACATAAAACAGAGGCAATACTGTAACAAATTCAATAAAGACTTATTTAAACAAAAAAAAAGGATAGAAGGTTTTTTGTCCTGGTATAACCTGCAAGATACACTGTCAGATTAAAAAAGTAATCTACAGAATAAGGCAGAGTAAGTTCTAGAGACCTTCTGTAGAACAAAGCACCTGTGATTGCCCACACTCTACCATGCACTGAAATTTACGAGGGTAGATCTGTTGAAGTGTCCCTCTCTACCACACATACACGCAACACAGAGAAAACCGAAGGGACGCAGGAAAACTTCTGGAGGTGACAAGTGCCTGCTACCTTGTTTGTAGTGATTCTTTCACAAGTGTATGCACATATCCAAACTCAATCATACCTCCATAAAGCTGCTTATAAAAATATAAAGCAAGCTGCCACTGGCTACAAGAGCCAGAAAATGAATATATTTGTTTGTTTCTACCTGCTAGTCCAGATCACCAAAGAACACACAAGAAATCGGTTGCTAGTCTCCAGAGAAGGCTGGAGAGACCGTGCATTGGGTTGATTTGGAGGCCTCTAAAAGTGTGAACCACAGGAGGCTTTATTATGCAAAAAATAAGTTGAATTTTTTATAAGTGAAGTAAATAAAAATAGAATCGGCCTACACCTCAATTTGGAAATTCTCCACTTGGAAATATATCACACGGGAATCCCTGAACAGGAACTCCCCTGGCTGTCCGGTGATTAACACAGCTCGCTTCCACTGCAGGGGGCACAGGGTTGATCACTGGTCAGAGAATAAAATCTTGCATGCCCCAGGGTCTGGAAAAAAAAAAAAGGAATGCCTAGAGTCGGACACGACTGAAGCAGCTTAGCAGCAGCAGCAGCAGCAGACAAATGAAGGGGAAGAGATATATGTTCATGCTGATTCTCTGAGGCATTTTTTAATAATAGTAGAAAACTATGCATTGGAGAAGGAAATGGCAACCCACTCCAGTGTTCTTGCCTGGAGAATCCCAGGGATGGGGGAGCCTCATGGGCTGCCATCTATGGGGTCGCACAGAGTCGGACACGACTGAAGTGACTTAGCAGTAGCAGCATACAGCTACCCAGCTGCCGCGAAGAATGTGGCAGAGAGCCTCAAAGACAGCCCCTGTGACCCCCACCTCCTAGTATTATAATCCTTTTATTGTCCTCTCAGCCTCACTGTGGGCTCGACCTAGCAACTGTTCTAATGAACAGAATACAGCAAAAGTGATAGGCTATAACTTCCACTATTGGGTTACAGAAAAAACTGTGGCTCCCACCTTGGGCGTCCTGTGAAAAGGACTGCAAGGTGAGAGACCGAGTGAGACCTCCAGCCAAGGGCAAGCCAAGGAGCTGAGGCGCTGTGTCCAGGTGAAGGTGAAAAACAAGATCCCACCCTCAGGCATGTGAATGAGCTTGGAAGCAGGCCCTCCCCCAGTGGAGCCTTCAGATGAGACTGCAGCCCCAGCTTGACTGCCACCTAGAGAGACCTTGAGCCAGAAGCACCAGCCAAGCTGGGCCTGGATTCCTGATCCAGACAACTGTGAGACAGTATAGGCTATTGTTTTAAGCCTCGGAATGGTTACATCAACAGGCAGTTTATGCAGACTGGATGGTCTGTGGGATTGGAATGTGTCCACTTAATGGACCAGGGGAAGCAACCATTTACTAAGAGGACACAAAGTTACTTGTAGTGAATGATGTAGACGAATGGCCATGATTCAAGCGGGGTGGGGAGGGGGAGGCAAGATAAAGAACATATAGAAACTGACCTCGTTTACATAAAACATCTAGGAAACTATCAATGTGTGTCTACAACCATAAGCATATAAACCCAAACACCAAACTGATAAACCTGCCTCGGAGGAATACTTCACTTTTTGTTCTACACTTCAGTAGTTTTTTTTTCATCTTTATGAAACTAGATTCCTATGTAACTCAATAGAATTTTAAGGTTAATTTTCTTAAAAGCCCAAACTGATGGTAGAATATGAATGAGTTTTATGTACCTTTAGACAAACATGTTTTTTAGAGGGTGTTATTTTTCTCATAAATTTTCTTCATAGAAGTAGGTGGGCAGTCTCTCACCCAAGACAGATACCTAACCATGAAGGAGTCAGTGATCTAGTTTTTTTTTTTTTTTTTAGTTCTCCCACTTCTGCCAGATCTGTTCCTGTGGAAGAATTCTCATCAGTTTCCCAGTCTTGCTTCCAGCCCTACATGCCTGGCCCCAAAAACAAACTGGTCAGAAATGAAATGTTTCTAACCAGCCATTCACCCAAATTACAACCGTCATGGATGCCCTGGTGGTTCTGACAAAGTAGCATGCATTTTTAGACGCAGTTCTGCCCTCTAGGAGCATATTTTGACCAGTGATGGAAACCATGGCTAACAGCAGCTCTCCTTCGAGGGCTCAATCCTGCAGAAATCACTTCTAGCCACCTGGGGTCAGAGTCAGAGAGGCATGGGGACCTGCCTAAAGCCACACAGCCCATTGGTACAGAAGCTGCAGTCTCAACCCTGATGTTTAAGGCCTGTACTACATCTACACTGCAGCAGCTTAACAATACCTCATGCTCAGAGAAAACCTTTCCAGAAAGACCTGCTCTCTTGGTGTTGGCTGGCTCTGAGAGGCTGTCGTCTACACCTGGGCTGTGAAATGTGGAGGTGAGCGCTGTGTGGGTAGATCTCCTCTCTCTGGGCACGCTGTAACCCAGGGCTTCCTTCTCATCCGGGGTACGGTATGGGGTGATGACACGGGGACAATCCCTTCAGTTCACCTAACTGGGTGCTGAGGTCAGGGGCCTCCAGTGACTGGGAACAGCCACTGGTTTGTTTGATCAATTTGTCCCAGAAGGACTCGAGGAGTGTCTGTTTGTCCACGGGGCAATGTCCACCCTGGTGGGAACAGCATGGCCTGTGTCCTGCTAGTTGTCTTCCCTTTTGATGGCTTTGGACACGAGTCGGTCACTCTCTCCTTGAAAACGCTCGTCTTCCAGAACACACTTGCCTGCTCTTCCTGTCTCCCAGCCCCTGCCCAGCCCTCACATGTGGGTCCTCCTCTGGCCTCTAGCCTTGTCCTCGCGTCTTCTTCTTCCAGAGGTCGCAAAATGGCAGCCCGGCGGCCTCGAGACCCACCAGCGGATTTTGTTTGGTCCTCACAGTGTTTTGTTTTTGGTTTTTTTTTTGTTTTAATTTGAATGCCATGAGGTGGGGCAAGCACTCCCCAAGTTCGCCACAGTCCCCGTCAATCCCTGTCGTCTTACACTGGTCCATGTCACCCATTTCCATCACCTGCCTGGCCCCTGGAGCCATCTGAGCTTTCGAGAACCCCTGCAACACACGCCACCTGGGAGACCTCGCCTGCTTTCCCTCCTTTGACCTCTTGTCTGCATCCGAGTTGCTGAGGGAGCTTGCTCTTGATGCTGAAGCCCAGCCTCCCTCCCTCCCCCGATGGAGTATTCACTTGGACGGTTCTAGAAGACTCTAGGGCAGGGATCAGTAAACTCAAATGCTGCAGGAGCCAGGTGGGCCACATAAATGAGTGAACTCGCCAGGTATAAGAAAAGTCGACGGCCAGAAAATAATCAAATGGAATCTTTACTGAACGCTGGTGAATGCATGGAACATAATACAAACAGGTATGGTACTGGAGTTTATCTTTCAAATCCAAATTGAAAAAATACAAATTGAAAAATAGAAATATTTAATTACTAAATTTTTTTGTTTTCTCTTTTGTTAATTCATCTGCTCCCTGGACTATGAAGCTGGGGGGTAGGCCTCATCCATGCCACTCCCAGATGTCAAGGGTGGGACTGGTGGCTGAGAACTCGACCTGGACTCCTGAAGCTGGGGGCAGCATTGAACTTTATTCAGTTGTGTAACAGAAAACAGCTGCTCACAAGTGTGGGTGCTGCCAGACACGGAGATTCAGGCGACTGCTGGAGAGCGGTAAGGGCTGTCATCTTCTGGAGCCCACTGGGCAACCGGCAGCCCACTGCCCTGGAGCTCAGCGGCTAGTATTTGTGGTCTGCGCTCACACGATCGACAGCAACCAAGAAAAGCAAATGGGGCAATGTTCGTTCATTTTCATCATGTCTGGAGGCCGGGAGCCTTGGGGCAGCTTGGTCTTTAGCCCCACGAGTTGAGTGGATGCTGTCCAGGCCATACCCTTCATTTCTGGAGACCACCTGCAGCCACGGAAAGGGAGTCAGAATACTCCCTGCTGACGGCGTCCCCATATCTGCCTGGACTGGGTGAACATGATCATACATTCAAGTAGCTGTTTGTGAATGTCCTTGGGAGAAAAAGAGTGTTCAGAAGGGTAGGAACTTTGACCCAAAGTCTCTGACTGACCTTCTCAGGGGGACCAAGGTGTGGCTTCTGGCTCACCTGAAACAAGCTAAGTTGATGGACTGCAACAGTTCAGACTGCTTCCACATGTCACAAGTTCGCAGAGCTTCTATAAAACACACTGGGTCAAGTTCATCACCAGCCTGCCCGTGGTTAAGGTACAAAACCCTGTCACGGATGCCATGTCGTGTGTTCCACTGACCTCTCATGGCAAGGTCAGTGCCTGGTAATTGATGCGATGACCTCACTTGATCTCTGCCAATGATGCCCCCTCGGATTGAGGTGACCCGCCTGCATCCCCAGGGACACAGATGGTTTGATCACCACTGCAGTCTATAGCTGTGCTTAGGTGTTTAGACCAGCTTTCATGAAAAATGTGTGTTTCTCTTGACACGCAGAAAACAAGTCACTTCCCAGGTTCAGGCCTGCCTTGGCACCATGTCACAGCTTTCTTCGGTCACATCGAGATTCTCCACGCCACAAATAAATAAAGCTACCTGGGTGGTGATAGTTCATGAGCAGCGATAGTAAAGGCCATGACTGATCTGACTCGGTCAAGCAACTGGACGTGTCCATCTTCAGGTTTCTCTTCCCCTCCCGCGAGACGCGGATGCCTGCTGGACTCAGACGACAGTCCAAGCAGACTGGGGTTTCTGTTCGGGGGGCGTATCTTCGGCTCCCTTATAAACTGGATGTCCGTGGGCTAGAACGCCCGGGTGATTCGTGTCATGTGATTCCTGAGCCTCGAACGGCAGCCACGCCACTGCTCCCGTCGGCTTTCCGAAGCCGGCCCTACTGACACTTGAGGCCCTTCTTCAGTTCATTGAGAATCGCATCTCGCGTCTGCTCTGTGTACTGGTCGAAGCTCTTACTGTGCTTGGATTCATAGTGACGCTTCAGGTTGTATTCTTTCAACACAGACACGATTTTTTTGCATATTAAGCACGTAGGCATGCTCTTCACCTCCACAAAGAAATAGGCTCGCTCCCATTTCTCTCGAAACACGTGGCCCTCTCGTTCTCTCTTTCGTTTTGCCACTTTTGGTAGAGACATGGGTACAAGAAAGATTTCACTGTCTCCGAATACTACCCCGGGGACACCAACCATGCCAGCCCCGTGCCGAAGGCGACAGCCTGCTGCCTCGTGGTGGGGGAGTCAGGAGGGAGTGGTGGGGACTGTGGCGAACCAGAGAGCACAGGCCCCGTGCAGAGGGGCGGCTCCAGCCCGCTGTTTGCCGGGCGGGAGGGTGGACCCCGGGGAGCCAGACCTTCTGATTGTCAAGAGAAGACAAGACTACAGATTTTGTGTGTGTTATGTGTGGGTGTTTGAGAGAGAGAATCATCCTGATTTTTACAACTAACTCATTAGGGGGAAAAAATGCCACATAGCCTAACACAGGGAAGGCCAAACAAAACTCATCTGCAGAGTGGCCCAGGGGCCACCAGACTGCAACCTCTCCTGGAGGGGTCTGGGCCTCTGACCCTAACAGGCATCTCAAACCACGTGGACGCTGGTAGCCCACCTCTCGAGCACACTCTGAGCATCGCTGCTCCGCGATCGGTCTGACCACAGACAACTAAGTCTCTGCTCACAGGCCAGAGCAGCTGCCCCTTGGATGTCTCACTAAGGACAGCCTCAGGCCCCTTGCCTCATTACACCCCAAACCTGCATCTCCTCACATCCCCGCTGTGGCTCCCCTGTCCACTCTGCCCAAAGCCCCAGAAGCCTGGTCTCTGACTGCTCTTTCCACATGAGACCTCTTCCGTTCCTGCGTCTTCAACCACCAAGCACACACTCTGCTGCTAAGGACACACCCTGGGCTCCCAGCATGGCCTCGGTCCCTCAGATGTCCCAGACCATCAGCAATCACGACTGGCTCCTTCTCCCGGCCCACTGTCTACCAGCACCCAGGCCAGGTCCTGGGGACCACCCTGGACCCCACCCTACACCCGCAACTTTTCCCACACAGGCACGCCAGTTTCTGGCCGCACCCCTCCTGCCCCCCAACTCTGGCCTCTCCCTCCCCACAAACATCACCCTTGGCTCCTTTCTGCCTCCTATCTTGACCCATCACATCCCGCAGCCCACAGGGGGCTGACACCCAACCGACCCAGGCCTGGCACCCGGGCCTGGCCTCCTGCAGTCCTTCCGCACCCCCTGGACAAGCCTCCAGCTGCTCAGTTTGGAATCTGAGCTCCCTCCCCGCCTCTCCAGGCCCTCCTTCCCCACCAAAGGCTCATGCTCCCAGAGGCCTCGGCTGACTTGTCCTCTGACCATCCCAGGCTTCCTCCTGCCCAACACGTTCCTGTCATCTCAGCACCTAGACTGTAACCACCTTCCCTCACGGCCTCACTGACTGCCGCTCACAGACCCCACCGGCCTGGCTGGCTCCAGGCCTCCTCCAGGCCTGCCTGGTACCCTCTCTACTTTCAAGGGCGCTCGTGGTCCTAGGACCTCTGCCTACAGCCTCCTCACCCCCCGGAAGCCAGGTTGCACCAGATGGCCTCACTCACCGCCGAGGCCCCGGCCTCACCAGCCCGGGGCCTCAGGGGCGTCTGCTGAAGAACAAGGGCAGAGGTGTCTCCCCCCATCTCCTCCTGCCCAGTCCTGGGGGATGTCAGTGACGGGAGCCGGGGCGTGTGTTAAAAGGAACTTTATTGGGTGTCGGGGTTCAGATGAGGTCCATGAGGATGTCGTCCTCCATGACGCTGGGCTGCAGGCCCGGCTGGGGGACTGGGCCCCGGGGCCCCCCGCTGAGCAGCATCTGACCTGGGGGGCAGTGGGAAGGGACTGCATCTCCCGGTGGTCCCTGGGGCCCGGGAGGGCCCTGGGCCTGAGTCCTCCCTCCGCCTCTGGAGGCCCGAGGCACAGGGGGGTCGAGGGAGCCCCGGGGGGACCCCAGAGGTGCCTCCTAACCCCATGTTGCCACAGGCCGTCTGCCTCCTGTGAGCCTGTGGGGACCCATCCCCAGCACAACTCTCCAGCCCTGAGACTTTCCCAGCAACCCCGGAGGACACGGAGGCGGGGAGCCGGGGGGAGAGCGCCTGTGGCCTTGGCTCTCGGTGCCCTGGGCTGTACCTCCCGGGGGCCCGTGGAACCCCCATGAGCCGCAAGGGCCCCTGCTGCTCCTGAGTCCCAGGACTTCACTTCCCAGAAGTCACAGGACACTGGGACACTCAGCCCAGGCCCCGGGCCTCCCCCAAACCCCCTTACCTGGCAGTGGAGCCCTCGGGGGAAGCTGAGCAGGCCAGGACTGGGCCGGCGGCGGGTGAAGGAGAGGGGGCCCCAGCTGGGGCTGCCCCAGGCCCTGGTGCGGTGTGGGCAGCCTGTCT
>SJXQ01010006.1:0-10060 GCA_006408695.1 Aepyceros melampus | reverse complement strand
CTGTGGCTATAAGCCACCCTGTTTCCAGCACTCTGCTCCAGCAGCCCCAGGAAACTGTGACACACAGAAGCGCTCTCTCCTCCACCTGATCCACAGAGGGGCCACCGGTGTGCGTTCCCGTGGGGGGGGCAGGCCTCTGCCAGACGCAGCTGCTGCCACGACGACTCCCTGGGTCACGGGGCAGCAAGGCTGGCCCTTTGCCATGAGGGACATCTGTGCAGACTGGACCCTGTGGCTCTGCACCACGGCCCCCGTGTCTGTGTCTGCACCTGTCTCCCTCACGAGGCATGGATGAGGTCTGGACTGTTCTTGTCCCAGCCACACACGCCCCGCCCCCTCAGTATGGCACAGGGGAGGGCTTGGAACTGTGTGTTACATAAACAAAGGGCTTCAAATCCAACCTTGGTCATCAAGAAGAGCCAAGCCTGCCCCGCCCTGGGCCCTGCCCACCTTCCTGCTCCATCGCTCCCTGGGTGCATCCGAGGTCTTGGATGCCCCTGGAGTCTGTCATCCACCACACCCCCAGGTCTCTGCCTGTGTTATCCACCCAGGTGGAAACCCTGCATACCTATCCCAACTCCCAGCCCCGGGTCATCCTCCTGCAGGAAGCCTTCCTCACCTGCCACATGAATTTAGGGCTCACCCTTGATCACATCACATGTCCCCCAATACCATGACTGTCATGCTTCCTCCTACAGACCCAAGAAAGCACAGCCCTCAGTGAGACTTCAGCCGGCTCTATGATGTGCTCGAGGACACACAGGCTCCAGGAAGTGCCTTCTGAATAAGTGCGCCCCCAACGTGTGGCCCCTCCTGCTCTACCTGGACTCTTCCCCAGTGTAGATTTCGGCCCTCTGCCCCCACACTGAGGGCGCTCAGCCCACACCGCTTCCCTCCCTAGACCTCCTTCTCCTCACCATCGAGACTCTGATTTGCACAGGAATTTTAATGCCACAGAGCTGGGGCAGAGGCAATGAATCAACAAACCCTGGATCCACCCTACTGCCAACTGCCTGTGCTGGAAGAAATCAAGCCATCTTCCCAGCCGGGCTAAGGGCAGGGGTGAGGGAGAGGGGGAGAGACAGGAAGCAGCTGCTGCAGGCATGCGGGGTCTTAAGAGGGATGAAGATGTTCCAGAACTACACAGAAAAGACGGCTGTGCAACATTTTAAATGTACTAAATGCCACTGACTTGTCCACTTGAAAACAACTGTGTTATTGAGGAAATTTCACCTCAATTTCTAAAAGAAAATAATAATTTGAAGGAAAGTGAGATTGACCACTCTGAGACCCTAGAGTTTTTTTTCTTAATAAATATTAAACGTAAGCCATCTGTGACCAACTCAGAGAAAGACACAAAACAAATATTTTGTCTAGAGAAAAACTTAAAACTGGGGAGCACGAAAAAAAAATATATGGACAGTTAGGAAATAGGTTTTTAAATATCAAAAAATTTCAAATAAATCCCTCAGATTAGAAACAGAAAGTGAAGCTGAAAAATGAAAGTGTCCTGGAGATATAGATGGGCTCTCACTCACTGCTTCTTATCCTCACACCCCACCTCATTTGTTCCTCCTGAGGTCATGCCCAAGTCCTTGTCACTCACTTTCACAGGCTAAGGGGCCCCTCCCCTGGAACCCCTAGAGGGACTAGTCAAAATGAATGAATGTGAACCGCAGGCAGCCCTGACCAATGACTGCTGCAGCCTGTCACCCCAAGGAAACACCAGTTCCAGAAGGCCAGAACACTGCTTGCCTTCTGCCCCACAGGTTGTCTGTTCAATGAATGAAGGCACAAACGCACTGTCACAACGCTGTGGGGAAGACACCTGGGCTGTCCCTTCTGAGGCTGCGTCACTAGCTGTCCGGGGTGGGGGAACCGCCTCACTCGTCAGACAGGAAATGTAACATCAGAAATGAATCTCCTCAAAGCAAGGACTTTCCCAAAAATCACACTGCCTGCTTTGTACTGTAAGTAATGGATGTTCCAGGAGAGATAAGATTTCCCCATGTGAACAAAACTTGCTTTCTTTGTGATCTCTGTTAGACTTCCCCAGAATGTCACAGAAACTGAATTTAGATGGTTACATAGGACCTGATGAAACAGTGATGACTCTGAATATTTAATAATGGCTTAAAATGTTTATCGGCTGATTGGGAGGATTCTGGTGAGCAGGCAGGACACAAAGCTTTCTTTTTTGGTTAAACAGGCAGTGTATTCTAAGCTGGTTAAGGGAGAGGGTGGATGTGGGATCAAAGTGTTCAGAAAACATTTCCCTCTTATCTTCCTAGTGCCCTTGACATTTTAAACAAGGAGGTTGCACTATCTCTCCTGACACCCACCAGAAGGTTCACTTTCCTGATGATTCTCTTTCTTACAGCTTTCACTTGTTTATTTATTCAGCAAAGGTCTCCCGTCTCAGGCCCCTGCTGGAGGCAAACAGCAGGAGAAATACCCAAGGCCTGGACATTCACAGTCCAGAGATGTGGAGCTGTAACAGGGAAACACCCGAGAGCAATGGGGGCAGAGGAGAGAGCAACTGACTGCTGCCGCAATCAGGGAAAGGACGTTTGGGTTGGCTCTTGATGTTTATATAGGCGTTTACCAGGGGGAACCAGAGTATCAAGTGCACTCTGGACATTCGTTCATTCACTTGTTCTACAAAGTTTTCCTTAGGGCTCTTTCATGCCAGGCCCTGTGCTGGGTGCTAGAAACTTGAGGGACATCAGACTTGGACTTGAATCTCAAGGAGCCCCCATTCCACATTATTCAAGTCTCACCACAATCTGTTCCAGAGGTTCTCGACTGGGGTGGATTCTGTCCCCAAAGGGACATCTGACAATGTCTGGAGACATCTTTGTTTTTATTGTCTATCACACTGGGGAGGGAGGGGACCGCTGGCATTTGGGGGGAAGGAGCCAGGGATGCTACTGAACTCCTTACAACACATAGGAATGCCCCCCACCCCTCCACAACATACATACAATAATCATTGGCCCAAAGTGTCAACAGTGCGAGGCTAAGAAACCTTGCTCTGCCCTGACATGAATTCTAACAAACAAAAGGGGGGAAAGTGAATGTGCAGCGCCTGGTCTAGCACATGAAGCCTGAAACAAACTAAGTGTTCAACACACATTTGCTGCAGGGGCGAAAGAAGATAACAGCAGCCCACGAATCCATGTTGTTTAATGGACTCTGACCAGACCCTGAGCTGTACACAGTATGCTGATATGGACTACCGTTATCCCTCTGCAGACCAAGAAACCAAAACACAAAAGAACAGCAAAAGCTGCAGGAGCACTTAATCGTGTCAGGCACTGTTCTCAACAGTCATCAACTCGTTTGATTCCCAGAGTTCCCTATAGTGTCACCGGAACTAGATCTCTGATGAGCACCATCTCCTGGTATTCACGCCCCCTCCAACACTGAACAGAACTGACTTGTATACTGAACAGAATGTGACACAAATGATGGTGTGTGCCTTCTAAGATTTGATTATAAAAAGGTCTGTGGCCTCCTTTTGCTCTTTCTGTTGGATTGCTCAGGCTGAGGAAGGCCAGCTGCCATGTTGGGAGGACACTCAAGCAGCCACATGGAGAGATATCTTAGGAATAACAGCTAGCAAGGAACTAAGGCTTCTGGCTGACAGCCACAGGGTTAGCCACCTTGGAAATGGATCCTCTGGTTCCAATCAAACAGTCAGATGACTGCGGTTCCAGCTCATCTGACTGAAATCCCACAAGAAACGTGAGAAGCATCCATCAAAGCCACCGCTGAATTCCTTACTTAAGGAAACAAGCCACTAAATTTGTTTTGTTTTGTTTTTTTGGCTGTGCCCTTCAGCATATGGGATCTTAGTTTCCCCACCAAGGATCAGACCCATGTCCCTTGCAGTGGAAGCACAGAGTCCCAGCTGCTGGACCGTCAGAGAATTTCCAAGTCACTAAGCTTTAATCTGTTTTCCCAACACTGGATAAGTAACAGGATAACTATAGGTACTATTACTGTTCCCCTTTTAGAGATAAGTTCTATTAGACCAGAGGACAGGGACTCGTGGGTCTGGAGTCCTGTTGTGGTAGAGCTGAAAAGTGGCCCCAGGATGTCTGCACCTGCAGTGTGAACTATTAAAATTTACTCCAAAGCACAGAGGGCTCAGCCCCACCCCTCTCGCACTCAAGCGTCAGTGCCCCTGGTACGAAAAAGAAGGGCTAGACAAGAGAAGCGACAGACAGAAAGGAGAATATATGAGGAGTAGGACTGGGGTGCTGGATTTCCCTAGGCCTCCTTGACCAGGAAATTCTTTCTACTTCCAAACCAGACAGCAACATCAGCTGAGCATACAGAATCGACCACTGAAGTGATCTAGGGACAAAACCACAACCCCCATCGCAGTCCCTTTTAGCAACCAATGTGAGGGGCTGGATCCGGCAGCTCAGATTCATGCCACCATTCCTCTGCGGTCCCTCCCAGGTTCCCCCAACCCTCCCTGAAGCCGAGAAAAGAGCTCACTTAATGCCATCGAGCCAGGTGACAAACTCATAGGCGCTGCTGGTGGGAGCGTGACATTGTACGTAGGACTCTGGAGCGCAGTCCACAGTGTTGAACACCACGAGGCTGTACTGGGTGCCCCCATACTGGGAGGGGAGGACAGGAGAACTTTTCATCTGGGACCCAGCTCCTTTTTCCCTCAGGGGAGTCGGAGCTCCCAGCCCCTCCTCCCTCGGACCTGGGGGTCCGGACCCCAGCACTCCCACCTCAGACCCTCTCCCTTCGGGACCAGCACCTGAGCCTCCTCGCCTCTCGGACCCAGAAGTCCGGACCCCAGTCCCTCCTCCCTCGGACCCAGGGGTCCAGACCCCGGTACTCCCACCTCAGGCCCAGAACCCGAGCCCTTCCCGCCTCGGACCCAAGACCTGAGCCTCCTCCCCTCTCGGACCTAGAGGTCCCGACCCCAGTCCCTCCTCCCTCAGACCCAGGACCCGAGCCCCATTCTCCTGGAAACCCGAGTCCAGACCCCAGCTCCTCCCCGCTCGGACCCGCAAATCCCGACCCCCGCCCCAATTGCAACGAAAAGAATAAAATACTTAGGAATATACCTACCTAAAGAAACTAAAGACCTATATATAGAAAATTATCCTTGAATATTGACATATTTATCCAGATCCAGACAAAGGTATTCCAAATATTAGCAAAACAATACAAGCGTCACACATATCCTGTATTCTAGAGCTGGTATTCTGTTTAGGCTTCAGAATTGTCTGATAGAATCTAGAGCATAAACATTGCAAAGGAAGTTTCCTGAAGTATCTGACAGCAATCATACCCCCATAACTGGGTGTATTAATAAAATTGAAAGATCAGAGGGGATACACTCTAAGTTGTCATTTTTTAACTATTTGCATTCAATTAAGTGATTTTTATCATTTTCTTTTAGTAAAGGAACATACGACTTTTGACTGTTACTGTTCAGTTTTTTGTACCAAACATACCTGTCATCACCACACCATCAAACTTTGACTATGAAGATTTCTATAGCAATCATTATTTTTTGGAGTTTGTATTTAGTCTTTCCTGAGCTAAACCCAATGGAAATAAGAGAAATTATTGACATCACTGTCCAGTTTAGTTGCTTCAACAGAGCACATCTAGACTGTAAGGAATAAAGGCATGTTTGTTTTCATAGCTCAGTTGGTAAAGAATCTGCCTACAATGAAGGAGACCCCAGTTCAATTCCCAGGTCAGGTAGATCCACTGGAGAAGGGATAGGTTACCCACTCTAGTACTGTTTGGCTTCCCTGGTGGCTCAGCTGGTAAAGAATCTGCCTGAAATGTGGGAGACCTGGGTTTGATCCCTGGGTTGGTAAGACCCCTGGAGACAGAAAAGACTACCCACCAGTATTTCTGGCCTGGATAATTCCATGGACTGTATAGTCCATGGGGTCACAAAGAATCAGACAGGACTGAGCCACTTTCACCTTAAAACTGTGTTTTTGTGCACCCCAATGTTCATCACAGCACTGTTTATAATAGCCAGGGCATGGAAGCAACCTATCTGTCCATCAGCAGATGAATGGATATGAAACTATGATACATATACACAATGGAGTATTACTCAGCCTTAGAAAGAATACATTTGAGTCAGTTCTAATGAGGTGGATGAAACTGGAACCTATTATACAGAGTGAAGTAAGCCAGAAAGAAAAACACCAATACAGTATACTAAAAATGTATACATATGGAATTTAGAAAGATGGGAATAATAATGGGACAGATGTATAGAACCCTTTTGGACTCTGTGGGAGAGGGCGAGGGTGGGATGGTTTGCGAGAATGGCATTGAAACATGTATATTACCATACATGAAATGGATCGCCAGTCCAGGTTTGATGCATGATACAGGGTGCTCGGGACTGGTGCACTGGGATGACCCAGAGGGATGGGATGGGAGGGAGGTGGGAGGGGGGTTCAGGATGGGGAACACATGTATACCCGTGGTGGATTCATGTCAATGTATGGCAAAACCAATACAATATTGTAAAGTAATTAGCCTCCAAAAAAATAACTAAATAAACAAATTAAAAAAATAAAAATAAAACTGTCTACTCAACTAACTTTCAGAAGTTTGAAATGGTGTAATACTGAGATATTAACATTGCATTTATCCAATGGCTTTTAAAAATTGTAAAAAAAAAACCAAAATAAAACACCTTGCTGCCCATATTTAAAAATAAACAGATAAGTACACATAATAGGAGAATTCAGGGAAACATCAAATGCTTGTATTTTTATATCTAGTCCCTCTAATTGCTATTTTCTGTTAATTGGATATGCTTGCTGTGCTGTGTGTTTGTTAGTTGCTTCAGTTATGCGGGACTCTTTGTGAGACTATGGACTGTAGCCCACCAGGCTCATTTGTCCATGGGATTTTCCAGAATACTGAGGTGGGTTGCCATACCCACCTCTAGGAGATCTTCCCCTAGAGACTGAACTTCCCCAGAGATTGAACTCTTGTCTCCTGCACTGTGGGCTGATTCTTTACCCACTGAGCCACCTGAGACTCCTCATATGGTTGCTAATCTATATCATTCCTTTACTGAGAATTTTGTTTTCCAGGTAAATAACTGATGCTGATATGATGTTGAGCAGTATTGTTATTGTGTACATTTTAGTGTTATCCAACGATTCTTGAACCCAGGATTAAAGGGACATACTATATACAGACTGCTTTATACAATATACTACATTTTCTTAATAGAGCAATTCAAGAAGTAACTGTAGTCATGATGCTTGATTTGTTATGGTTAATTTTTAAAGATCAAAAAACAAACAAACAAACAAAAAAAAGAGCCTAAACCTACTAAGTGGATTATGCTCTAAACCTGTAGAACAGAAACTACAGTAATACTAGAAATTATTTTAGGAATAAATGTAGAATGGTCTGGCTTCTGTGATTGCTGGTTACCTTGGAAATGGACCAGCCATTCAGTAAGGACAGAGCATGCTCTGGGGTTGTTCCTGCACCTCAAGAGAAGCAGGAATCGAGCCTGAATCTCCAGAACTATTTTGAAGGCTGATGAGGAACTTATATTCTATGGAAATTTAAAAGGTAATTTGTCAACAAATCTAATAAAATGAAATCTGCAACCCAATTAGGCGGTGTCATTATCAGCAGGATGGATACTATGGGGCCTGGAGTTAAGGCAGATTCTGACTGACAATGCTGTCAGAATCCCTGTTATATCGAGCCTCTTATCATGTCTGCTGGCATCTCTCTAACAGTCCTTTCCTCATGTCTGTTGTACACTGATGCACTCATTGCTTTTAATCATCTATATATTCTCTCTTTTAATAACATCACCTAATTTTTACTATTCATGGCCTCAGATCAGCTTCAAAGCTCCTATGAATGCATGTTTTAGCATCAATATCCACTGCTAGTTAACTCATCCAATTTGATGTTTCTCCATTCATATTTTTGAAAAAGAAAATTTATTTTTTACCAAATTCTATTTCCTCAACAAGTAATTACATAAATCCCAGTGTACTGCATATGTTCCTAGTATATTGTCCGAAGTGGCTTCTCCAATATTTTATACTGGTTTCAAGTTTAATATGTGGGAAACAAAACATACATGTTAGCAAGAAAATTCCAGTGAAAAGAGGCTACAATGAGAGTAGGTACTATGCATGGCATACCTTGCTTATTTGGACAACTGATGGGAAGGAATGGGAAATAATGGGAAATATTCCTGTGATGATAAATTGAGGCCAAAGAGCTAATAACTTTGTCATGCTAAATTACTACAGCTTTA
The DNA here is from genome assembly GCA_006408695.1 of Aepyceros melampus. Classification (NCBI taxonomy): domain Eukaryota; kingdom Metazoa; phylum Chordata; class Mammalia; order Artiodactyla; family Bovidae; genus Aepyceros; species Aepyceros melampus. The sequence goes on along the minus strand of SJXQ01010006.1, from coordinate 1,749 downwards.
ATTAATAGTCAAATTTGTTCATCCAAAATTACTGTAATAAGCATTGTACTTTAGAAAAGTTAACCTGATAATAGAGATGTGATGGAAAGATACTGAAGACAGAGAGATGCAGGTAGCATGATATCCAAGAGAGGAAACAAAGTGTTAAATTAGGTAGTTATTGGACTAGAAAGTTGTATTCTAAGAAGGCACATTGATCTCATAAAAGTGGCAATAGGATGGCGTGACAGTAATTTGCCAAATTTGGTTTACGTGTCTCCTGTTCATTCTTTATCTGAGTCTGCTTCACCTCTAGGACGTTTTTGCATATTCTATTGATCCACAAACCATACTAAAATAACCACTTCCCTATTTAACAACTCCATTGACATTCAAGCAAAATTCTAATAACCAATTATTGAATTCATCCAGATTTACTGATAAAGGCACTTTCCCCTGTTAACTATGATTTACATTGACACATAGGAAAATTTCCTTTTAGAGAATTGCAAGCATCAGAGCAAAATTCAGTCATAGTCCTACTTTTCTTGTTAAAACTCTTAACCCCTCTTGATATGATTGAAAAACGGATGACCTTACTCTCATCTTCAAATTAGCAGTATTTTTAACATGACAGCAATACCTATGCTGCAATTAGTGATTACTTGGGGATGCAATTCATTTCTTAAAATGAGTGATTATAATTTAGGTTCATTTTAATATTTTTAAGCTTATCTTGCAAATTAACAACTTCACCCTATCTTCCAAAGTAGTTTAAAAATTTTGTCTTACATAAGAAAGATGCTGTAAAAAAAAATCCAATATCATGCTCTAAATTGTGGTGAACATTTTTTGAACTTGTAGATGACATTCTTACATCTCTGTGATCTTAGTTCATGAAATAAAAAGACAGAGCAGAGTGCTTTATCAGCTAATCTTCACATTTTACTTTCACACCCATGGGAGACATTCTCATTTTAGCAGACAGCTGTAAATTTTTATAACCACCGTATGATATCTAATAGTTGCAGTTTGCTGGCCACTTTGTCAGCTGTGTTGACATTTGATAGCCAGGATATACCTAAAAGGACTTTTCAGGAGATTAGTACTTTTTTCTTATTGGCTTGAAGCAACATTGTGGTAGGACACTCAAATTCTGCAAAATGCGCAGACCCAAGCCTTGTCAAAAGTAGTTCCATTGCAATCAATTACACTTGTCAACAAGGACATTAGAGTATGACCCTTGCATGGTAAACAATTCACATAATTTTCACAGAAACATTATGTTAAACAGGGTTCATGAAAACTGGAGCTCTCAGAAATTTTCTCATATTCTTTCATAAATTATGTAATACCAAGTCAGACTTTTCCCTGTGCATTCTGGAATAATTTGCCCTCTTTGACACCAAAGTAGAAAGAGAATATCTATCAGTCAGCTTTCAAGTTTTATCTCAACAAGTATTCTTACTATTTATATTTAGCTTTGTTTGTAGATGAAGTATGAGAAGAGACACAAATCTAATTCCTGTCCTTAAAAGTGTTAGAATCATTTGAAATTTTCTCCCAGTCTCTTGAATACTTGTCTTTCTCTTAACAAAGATTTTCATAGGGCAAAGTTTTTAATTTTTATGAGGTTTGATTTATGAATTTTTACTTGCATGAATCATTTTTAGTACCAGGTCTAAGAGTTTCTTTCTTTCTTTCTTTTTCTTTTTGGTTCAGTCTATGTTTTAAATATTTTTTCCCAATTTTTTACTTTTCTAAACATTA
>SJXQ01010004.1:0-22286 GCA_006408695.1 Aepyceros melampus | reverse complement strand
AAAAAAAAAAAAAACTTGATGATGCAAAGAAATGGACACTGTATATACTTCATTTTTAATCTTAATTCCAGCAAGAATAGTGATTTCACAAAAAGAAATCACTGAATAATGAGTGTCAACAATCTGAGTTTGAAATAAAACTCAAGATTAGGGCTTTTTTTTTTCCAGTCAGCACCATGTCAAACAAAAAACAGCAAGGAGGCCTTTGCAATAGTGGTGATCCCATGCTTCTGTGAGATGACTTAAAAATACTTAACAGAGTGCTACAGAGTCACTACCAAAAAAGTCTGTATTTCTCAAATATCATTTAATGAAAGCACAACATCACTGAGTCAATAAAATTTAAAATCTTTAAAATATTCATAAGCAAACTCTAAAAATTAATTCTATCTCTAACATAATACCACTATAAATATTTCAAGCCTCAATGCCTAAAATTCATGAATATTTTAGACAAAATGCTTTACAGTACACAAAAAGTTAAACTATTACACTGTGATTATGACCAGCTCAATTACCCTAGCACCTGGGTATGAAAGAAAACTTTCTATGAACAAGGAGATCTCACCACATCTTGTTTTTGGGCTTCATTAAGTTTTTCAGTCAATTCTTCCAAAGCCCGTCTTGTTGCAGCATCCGACCTAGGCAAACAAACAAACAACAAAAAATTTAAGTCAGCTATTTGAGAAAATATATGTAATTCATGATACTTACAATATCACAGTATGTTATTACATAATACTCTGCAGCAGTGGGTCTCAGAGATTAGCAAACATATGAAACACCTGGAGGACGTGTTGCACAAAATCTATCAGTAGATCTGCATTGGAGCCCAAGAAGGCATTCCTACAGATTCCCAGGTGACGCTGACACTGTCCGTCTGGGGACCACACTTTGAGAAATAATGCGATACTACATCATCACCTTCACTAAAAAAAAAAAAAGGCTATAATCCTCAATTTAAATTAAGAAGAATAAAAGAGGTAAGGAGGACAACACTCTTATCTCACATCCTCTCCAGCATTCATCATCAAATTACATCTGAGATTACTGTACAAACTCTGTCCTCACTGATTTATCTCCCATTACCTTTTTCCCATCAAATTAATAACACACACAACAAATAATCGAATAGTACAGGAAACTTACAAAGAAAAGCAGAGCCCTTTCTCTCTCACATTTATCTGGTTCCAGTCCCCGCTGGCAACCATACTCACCTAATACACTCTTAATTACTTTGCTGGTTACTGCCATCATTTTCAACTCTAGATATTTTCAACTCCGTTTTGAAATATTTAACTCACTAACACTGCTCTCCAATTTCAGATAAATTTATTACTATTTTCAGTTCTTTTTTTTTCTTTAATTAATTTTTATTTTTTAGTTTGTTTTGCTTTACAATACTGTATTCGTTTTGCTACACATCGACATGAATCAGCCACGAGTGTACATGAACTCCCAATCCCGACCCCCACCTCCCTCCTCCCGCCCCACACCCTCTCTCTGGATTATCCCCGTGCATCAGTCCCAAGCATCCTGCATCCTGCATCAAACCTGGACTGGCGATTCGTTTCACTTATGATATCACACGTTACACTGCCACTCTGCCAACCCATCCCACCCTCTTCCTCTCCCACAGAGTCCAAAAGGCCGCTCTATACATCTATTTTCAGTTCTTTTATTAGTCACCTGTTTAACCTACTTAATATATTTATACCCATTATGAACTACTTCACTATAGAAAATTAATACTTTCTCCTTACATTCTATCATGCTCACGTTTTAGTCAGCTTCCTACCAGGATCACTAACTTCCCGGCGCTTTTGTTTTTTTTCTATTTTCCCATTATCTTTTGACCTTATTAACACATCACTGATATCCTTCTCCCACTTATTACTGAATCATTTTTTAAGAATCTATGTCATTCTTCTTAACTACATTCATCTCAAAGTCTACATACTTCCTGCTCTAATTCAGTGATTCATTCCTGGACCTGCTATATGGCTATCATGCTGGGAATTCCTTTCACTGAAGTCCTTGGTAATTTGACTATTCCTTATAAGTTGTATCTTCCTTCTTCTTAATTGTCGTTTTATCTCACTTGCATGTCCTTAGTAACTCCTCAGAAAGAAGCTCTCTGAAGTGATAGGCTTTCTTCACTGTACTCCTTGCTGGGCTTTTGTGGTTCCGTGTGCTGCGGGATTTCCCATCCCTAACTAGCTCTTGCCCTCAGGCCAGCTCTTCTCTTTATATGGCTTCTGAATATTGGACCTCCTAGAACTCCCTGTCCTTGATGCTCTCCCTACAGTTTCCCTCTGGATACCATCCATTATCATAGTTCCAAATACCACTTCTATATGCTGACCACTGGTAAATTTTCTAATGGAGACTTTCCTTGGAGTTCCAGAGTAAATGTCTGGCTGCATTTCTTACATTTCCACTTGGATGTCTCACAGGTATCTGAAACCTAACGCATCCAAGGTCAAACTCTGGAGTTTGACCTCAGTATGCCTCACCGACCCCTGGGCATCCCTGGTGGCTTAGACAGTAAAGAATTTGCCTTCAATACAGGATATCAGGTTCAATCCCTGGGTTGGAAAGATCCCCTGGAGAAGGGAATGGCAACCCACTCCAGTATTCTTGCCTGGAGAATCCCATGGACAGAGGAGCCTGGTGGGCTATAGTCCATGGAATCGCAAAATACTCAGACACGACTGAGCGGCTAACACTTTGACCTATCCCACCAGTCTTCCGTATTTCAAAATGAGGAAAACAATAATTACCACTTCAATAAAACTGTTTTAAGAAACAAATCTAAATCAACCTGACATGAAATAAGTGTGCAATACTATTTACTGGTGGCAGTACTAATAAGCTAACAGTAAGGTCTTTAATTATTACTAAATTTCCTGCCTTCCTTATAAAGAAGAAGAAAACTTACACAGACTACAGCTGATATTCATAGATTTAACATTTATAGCTTTGACTCTTTTTGCTATAGCAACATAAAACTGGCATGTGGAATGATTTCATTAGCTAGAATAGGAATTAGCAAGTGAATTTGGTAATGAATTTCAATTAACCTTTTTTTCCCTAATCATTGCTGTATACAGATTGTGACTTTTGCAATGGGATAAAATGTTCCTTGAAAACTATGGCCTCTAGATAGCCAGTGGGAATTTGCTGTATGACGCAGGGAGCTCAAATCCAGTGTTCTGTGATAACCTAGAGGGGTGGGATGGGGTGGGAGGTGGAACGGAGGTTCATAAAGGGGACATACATATACTTATGGCTGATTCATGTTAATATATGGCAGAAATCAATACAATATTATAAAGCAATTATCCTCCAATTAAAAATAAATTTAAAAAGAGCAAGAAAAATATGGCCTCTAAATGAAAGCCAACTATCACTACTTATGATGAAAATAAAGACAGAGAAGAAATCTTAAATAAAGTGATACTTCTTGGGGCAACCCAAAATCGACAAAATTGCAAAAACTGGGCCGATGTAAACAACTGGCCTTGAAGATTTCAACTGAAAGATAAAATGTCCGATTCTACATTGGCTCATGTAGAATTCACTGATGAATTCGACATTATGTTTGCTCCAATGTTGGTCAGTTGGTCTCAGGCTCTCTCTCCAATGCACTGGGTTAGCCAAAAAGTTCATTTGAGTTTCTCCATAAGATACTACAGAGAAAACCAAATGAACATTTTAGCTAACCCAATGTTTGCATATTTACCTCTTTACTAATATCTAACAACATCTCTCTCCATAATGCCAGCATTCCATTGTAATAAAACAAAATGTTTTTAAGGTATGAAATTAACTTGTCCAACACTGAGTCATGATATAATGCAAATTCAAAGGGTTTTGAATGGTTCTATTAGTATACTTTAAAATATCAATACAAAAACACAGTATTTTTTCTGTAAACTCATGTAAACGTGTCAACTAGGGAATCTGCTTTATTCTCCTAAAAATTAATTCCTCAACAAAAATCATTTTCAGCTTTTACCGGCTTCTTCTGGCAAGTTCCCGGTTGAAATCATCTCCAAGGCGAACTTGTTCACTGCTGAGGTCACGAGGGACTGATGAAAAGCATGAAACTAAAAAAAGCAAAACAAAGTTATCCATTTAGGATTCCGTTGAATTCTTCCATGAAGATTCATTGAAAGTAAGAGAGGAGAACTTGTTCTTTCCAATAATACACAAATTTTTATAATGTTATCAAGACATAATAAAACAAATGTCTATTCCAAAAGATATAAAATATTCTTTCCCAAAGAAAAGTTTTTAAAGCCATATATAAATTTAACCATTACATGCTCTATAATGCAATATTTCACTCTTGACAGACACTCTAGAAAAGTGGTTGAGGAAGCTTTTCTGTAAACAGTACAGTAGCAAATATCTCAGGCTCTCGGGCTATAGGGCATCTGTCACAATGACTCAACTCTGCCATTACAGCGCAAAAGTAGCCACTGAACACATGAGCGTGACTGTGCCACAGTAAAGTTTTATTCAACTAGACCATGTGCCTCAGTGTGCCAACCCATGTTGCCAAGAAACCCTTGCCCACATGCACCAGGAACCACAGACAAGAATGTGTGGAGCAGCGCTGTTTATGATGGAAACACTGAAAACAAAAGTCCATTAAGAATGGAATGGAGACAAACTGCAATATAGTCTTCCAGTGGAGTATCACACAGCACTGAAAATGAAATGATCGAAGCTAGCTACACTTCAAAAACAAACATCAAGTGAAAAATGCAAGTTAGAAAATAGATACTGCACTATTCCACCTATATAAAGCTTAATGCGGGCAATACTAAGTAAGATACAAGTAGTAAAAATGGTATTTTTAAAAAATCAAGAGAATGATTAATACAGAAAGCAAAATAGTTGATAGCCCTTGGGGAAGCGAGGAGTGTTAAGAGGTTTCGGGTGTACTATAATCCTCTATTTCTTGGTCTGGGTGATGGTTACATGGATTTTTCATATTATTGTACTTTTAATGGTAAATAGGTATGCTATACACATATGTGTAGGCTATACTTTATAACAAAAAAGTAAGCTATGCAGACTTGCAGAAATACCAAATTGAGCTTTCAACAAACGTACACTGAGCAGATGAGTGCCAGCAACTGCGCTGGAACAAATTGCTCCAAATTGATATAAGAGACAGACATGTAAACAGAAGCACAAACGCGGCACTGGGGCGCTAGGAAAGCACACAGTCACGTGGAGCTACAGGTCGTCTAAGACGTGGACTGAAACGAGGCAGAACTAGTGGAAGGAGCAGAGCTAACACAGCACGTGAGCAACAGGCCATTCACTGAGGTTTTGCCATCAGGATTTTCCAGTTTTGCAAAGCAGAATCCGAGGATCCATCTTTGTCCCCTCCATTATGCTCATTTCCACCCTTCCCAAATGGTCATCTGACCTTCAAGATCTTTCATTTTGTCCACCAAATACTTTTTAAATCTACCGCCCTCTTTCCAGCTCCATCTACCTTCATCCAAGTGGCCATCAGCTCACACCCAGGACACAGCAGCATCCTTCCTACTGGTTGGTCCACATTGACTTCATTTTCTACACTAGAGCCAGGGTGATTTTTTCAGTTATTGCCACCCCCTTATATGGTTGGGCACAGTATCAGTTTCATACTTCTTTAGCCACATGGCCTTCTCTAAATTACATATAGCTGCTCTCTTCCCTCCTGCCAAGCTATCTGTTGTACCCCAAATGACTCTTAATCAACTTTCAAATCTCAGCTTAATCAACATTTCTTGGGGAAGGCTTTCCCAATTGGAGTAGGTCCCTCTACAGAACACTCCCACAGCCCTAGGCTTTTTTCTGTTATAGCATGAATCTCAGATCATAATTTGCGGTGTATTTATATACTTTTTGATTAGTATCTAGCTCCCCCTCTAAGTTGTAAGCTTCATGAAAAGGCAAGGTTTTTTGCTCATCACTGTTTCCAAGTACAAGCACTGTCCCAGGACAGAAACACTCAATAAAATGAAAGAGTGAGTAATGTCAGGATATTGTTCTCTGCTCTAGGTTTAATCACATAATCAACACTACTAGTCAGTTGCAACTACCAAAAAATAATAGTCAAGGAAAGTTTCTACAAGGTGTCTTCTAAAGGACTTAGTCCTTTTATCTTTTTATCTTCTGCTATAATAAGCACAAAATATAAATGAGTATCCTAACAAACTGTGAGCTCTCAATCTTAAAACTACCAAAACAAAGATGTCAAAGTCAGCAATATCTCCTCAGTTCATTTCAGCTCAGTCACTCAGTCATGCCCGACTCTTGTGACCCTATGAATCACAGCATGCCATGCCTCCCTATCCATCACCAACTCCTGGAATTCACTCAAAGTCATGTCCATCAAGTCAGTGATGCCATCCAGCCATCTCATCCTCTGTCGTTCCCTTCTCCTCCTGTCCCCAATCCCTCCCAGCATCAGAGTCTTTTCCAATGAGTCAACTCTTCGCATGAGGTGGCCAAAGTATTAGAGTTTCAGCTTCAGTATCAGTTCTTCCAACGAACACCCAGGACTGATCTCCTTCAGGATGGACTGGTTGGATCTCCTTGCAGTCCAAGGGACTCTCAAGAGTCTTCTCCAACAACGCAGTTCAAAAGCATAAATTCTTCAGTGCTCAGCTTTCTTCACAGTCCAACTCTCACATCCATACATGACCACTGGAAAAACCATAGCCTTGACTAGATGGACCTTTGTTGGCAAAGTAATGTCTCTGCTTTTTAATATGCTATCTAGGTTGGTCATAACTTTTCTTCCAAGGAGTAAGTATCTTTTAATTTCATGGCTGCAGTCACCACCCACAGTGATTTTGGAGCCCAAAAAAATAAAGTCTGATGCTGTTTCCCCATCTATTTCCCATGAAGGGATGGGACCAGATGCCATGATCTTCATTTTCTGAATGTTGAGCTTTAAGCCAACTTTTTCACTCTCCTCTTTCACTTTCAAAAGGCTTTTTAGTTCCTCTTCATGTTCTGCCATAAGGGTGGTGTCATCTGCATATCTGAGGTTATTGATATTTTTCCTGCCAATCTTGATTTCAGCTTGTGCTTCTTCCAGCCCAGTGTTTCTCATGATGTACTCTGCATATAAGTTAAATAGCAGGGTGACAATATACAGCCTTGACATACTCTTTTTCCTATTTGAACCAGTCTGTTGCTCCTATCCATTATTAATTTAGCAACCCAAAGCAACAACAAAAACTTTCAGATATTGCAGAGAAGTTTAAAGCAAAAAAAAGTATATCCAGAGAACTAATACTTTCAAAATCTTTCATGAATACATGGAAAAAGTTTAGAATTTCTGCTTTATAGAAAGTAGCTCCATCAATGATTCAACAATAAGAAAAAAATTATGGAAAATATCAATAGGTTAACCACATAAAGACTAATTTGCTCATAGTAAACTAAACTTAGCAAATTACAAAGTAGCTGACATAGCAGAGCTTCCAGAACAGTGAGCCACCTGAGCAAGGGAACAAAACAAAATATAATCCTCCATAACAAAGTTCAAAATAAATGTATGATGGTAATCAACAGACTGAAAATAAAATAGTTTACTTCGTTAAAAAAATCAATACAAAGTTCGTGATGATCAAACAGTTAAAACACAGCCACAAAATTCAAGTGTTAGTCATTTAAACAGAAATAGGAAGAATACAGACTATAGAATGGGAACAAAGTACCTGGCCCACGTCATCAGTCTCCGGAACAAATCGGACACCAGTTTTGGACCTATTTCGTTTAATACCCTGTTGATCCCCATAGTCCTTGAGAGGTGAGGTAGGTGGAAAACGGTAGCTCTCTTTACAGAAGAAAGAAAAGAGAAGGATTAAAAAATAAGAAGCAACAATCTAAACTTCCACTCAGGAAATATGTAACAGACATGGATATACACATGCGCCCCTAACCCACACCATTTCCCATAGGCAATCACAAACAAGTCTCGCTGTGACCATAACATTCCACCCAACTGGCACTTATGTTGCTCTTAAAGCAGATAAAATGAACAACTGAAGGGATCTGAAAACAGAACATATCAAAAATTCTAACTGGCTGTAATTTTCAAGGAAGCAATAGAATATTTTCTCTTACATAAAAATAGTAAGTTGCTATAAAAATACTTCTATGATTCCCCAAAATAATACTAATAAAACAGAAATTTTCAAACAACAAATTATCTAAAATCTGAATGGTGTTTACAAATCAGTATAAATGAACTAAACTATATAAAGAAAAATAGCCAACTGTGATTTTTAGTCATTATCATGACCAATAGCAATACTAACAGTGCAAGCTACTAAAGTTCACTCTAATTGCCTGTCTTCACTGCAAACTTCTACAAGTTTTCACTATTCAGACATGAACCTCGGTGCTGTAGGAAAGGATGTGTGTGCTCAGCTGTCTCCGACACCTTGTGACCCCAGGGACTGTAACCCACCAGGCTCCTCTGTCCATGGGATTTTCCAGGCAAGAATACTGGAGTGGGTTGCCACTTATAGCAAAGTATAAGTAAGGTTAATTACAGGCAAACTAAGCGTTATCACCTTTTGTGCAGCCACTGAAATCTAGCTGCACAGAAAGGATAAAACTCCCCTGTTCTTAACAACTGTCACAGGGTATTTCATAACGAGACATTTGAAGAACTATGAAGCTAAGATAAGACTTATAATCCAGAAAGTACACCACATAGCAAATCCTATTTGTGTTTGTTTTGACTGGAGGCAGACAATTAAATCAAAGTTTTGTCAGGTAAAGCTTGACATGGTCTACAAAGCCTGAGAGGAACCAAAGTAACAGACTCAGAATATCAAAGTCCCATTGAATATGTTTCAAAATATTCACTGTAAAACTTTGTATCTTCTAGCACCTTATTTGAAGGACTTTAAGTATGGGTTACATTTGTCTAAATACTACATGTCCTCAATATGTACTTCAGGAACATTTTTAAGACAAAGAAACGAAAGAAAAGGTTTTCAGAATCTGAAAAATTTACCTGTCACAGTGCCACCATCGAGGTCACTTGTACTCAGACTTGTAACAGAAATACTTCTCCCTCCTGAGTTTCTCGACAACCGTTGACTCCGCAGTTGGCCTATTGATTGTTCCAAGCTTTCTTTTAACTAAATTAAAGAATATAACGAAGGAGATTTATTCTTCTTAACTTCCAAATACCCTACAGTTTTTCCAGTGGTCATGTATGGATGTGAGAGTTGGACTGTGAAGAAAGCTAAGCACCAAAGAATTGATGCTTTTGAACTGTGGTGTTGGAGAAGACTTTTTTGAAAGTCCCTTGGACTGCAGGGAGATCCAACCAGTCCATTCTAAAGCCCTGGATGTTCTCTGGAAGGAATGATGCTAATGCTGAAACTCCAGTACTTTGGCCACCTCATGAGAAGAGTTGACTCATTAGAAAAGACCCTGATGCTGGGAGGGATTGGGGACAGGAGGAGAAGGGGACAACAGAGGATGAGATGGCTGGATGGCATCACCGACTCGATGGACGTGAGTTTGAGTGAACTCTGGGAGATGGTGATGGACAGGGAGGCCTGGCGTGCTGTGATTCATGTCCAACTCAAAGAGTTGGACACAACTGAGCAACTGAACTGAACTGAACAGATTTTTAAAGCTATTTATGAACTACTGGTTTTCCTAAAGAGAATTTGTATCACAGAAAATTCTGAACTAAGTTATATCAATAGAAATATAAAAACAGTAAACATAAATATTTTAAGAGCCAACTCTAATGTGGTTTTAAATACCATCTGTCCCTACCTATTCCATCTTTGTATTACCAGAATACAAAAGACATATCTACTATCCAACGGTTTACAAAATCAGATGGATGTTCCACCCATGCTTAGAAACATAAAAAGGCAAACACATCTGAAAAAGAGAAAGTTTTCCTCCGTTCTAAACATTCCCTCGGAAGCCCCAGATCTGTAACAAACAGGAAAATGAACAGTTGTCAGAGTGACTGCCGTTACAAAAAAATGGGCACTGCCCAACTCTGCATCAGAACATCTCTTTCACTCATTCAAAGACTTCAAATCCCAGAAAACCACACAGTCAGATGTTAAGACTGTTAGTACAAACTAGGATCACAGTTGTCCAAATGCTCTCTTCAGACCAGCAGAGAGTTAGCCAGCAGGGGAAATAAGATGGCACTTTTTAGACCCAAAGAGCTACGACAAATAAAAACACACTTCATACTGAGAATAACATCCAGAGCTGTACAGAGCTATCGACCTAAAAAGAGGATTCAACTAAAATCTGAAGGAAAAAGAATAAACCTAAGGAAGATCCACATTCCAGGAACCGCTGAGAAACTTCTGGTCTAGGCACTTTAGCCAAGTGTGAATAAAAAAATAATATTAATAAAAATAACGTATGGATCCAGAAAACAAGTCATCTATAACTCTTTAAAGAGAATGTCAAAATAAAACAAGTGATGGAAAAGAGAGGGCTTCCTAAATCCAGCCAAAATTAAAGGTAGAATATCACTTATGGAGGGATAAGTTGGTTTCCTTGAGAAATTGTGAAGAAAGAAAGTAACTTCAACTGAAGGAAGGGCACAGCTGAAACAATATGAGTCACAAATGAGCAAATCCTTTTCCATTTTGGTTGTTTGGGTATAGCTCTTCTGGAGAATCAAGGTTAAAATAGCCTGGATTAAAAGGAACAGTGCTAGATTTCAAGAATGTATTTGTATTGCCACTCTCATTTCTAGGGAAAAAAAAAAAAAAGATAAAGCTAGTATTTCCATACCCTCTGTTCCCTGCTTCTCTACATTGGGGTATGTATGATACCATCCTGCCTGAACATTCACCAGTTAAGGGCCCAGACTATCAATCCAGGGAAATACACTGATAAAGCCTGAGAGAACTAAGGTCTACCTGGAGAGTAATTAACACACATATAAAATGAAACTAAGTTTAACATACAGGTAGACGAGAGGTCTTACAAAGAGAACTTAGAATAGCAAATCAGTAATCCATAAGAATAATAAAAGTGTACAATGTTAAAAGTAAAAACTTCAAATCCAAATTACAACATGAGAAAAGGAACTGAAAAGGTAAAATGTCTTTAGATCACACAAATTTGTGACAGAACGAGTTCTACCAAGGTTTCCTGTGTTTATTATTTGCATCTTTACAAGCTAAGCCTGATGTCAGTATCCTCTTTTTTCTAGCTTATTTTTTTTAATTGAAGTAAACTTGATTATATTTTTGGAAGCAGAGTCAGCTGACATTTCTAATCATTGCATCCTTTGGAAGGTAACCTGCCTTATATAGCTCTGGCTATCTTTAAGGTTTTTCTCTTTGACTTTAACTGTTAATAGTTTTACAGTGATATGATTATGTGTAGTCTTATTTGTAGTTATTCCACTTCTGACTCATAGAGATAATAGAATCTGTAACCTGATCTCTTTCATGTGTTCTAAGTCTTCAGTCACGTCTCCTCATTTCTTCTGCCCCTTTCTTTCTGCCCCCTTCTCTTCTCCTCTTCCTCTCCAACCAGCTGCATTCAAGTGATACCGTTTTACCAAATCTCATGGGTCATCCATGCTCTCCTCTCCTCCTTTCATTGCCCTATTTTTCTTCTTGAATATATTTTGCTGGTCTACCTCTCAATTTATTAATTCTCTCTTCAACTGTATACAAGCCACTACTTAATCCATCTGTTGATGTTTTCTTTTTCCTAATTTACTTGTTTGCTTATTTTAGTTATATTTTTCAATTTCCATTAATTTTTTTCTGGTTACACCAAGTCTTAGTTGGGTACACAGGATCTCTGATCTTCATTGTAGCATGCAGGATCTCCAGGTGAGACATGAGGGACTTTTATTCGCAGCACATGGGATCTAGTCCTCTGACCAGGGATTGAACCCAGGCCATGTGCATCGAGAATATAGTCTTAGCCACTTAACTATCAGGGAAATCCTTGTGACTTTCATTTGATTTTTTGTCTCTTAGAGTTTTCAATTCTATGTCAACAATCTCAGTCTTAATTTCTTGAACAGGTTAATCATAGTTATCCTATAGTTCGTTACAGGTCCTCATTTCCCCTTGGTTTTCAGTCACCTCTTGCACTTTGTTATGCCTGAGTATTTTTTAATCATCCAACCAGTCCATTTTGAAAGAGATCAACCCTGAGATTTCTTTGGAAGGAATGATGCTAAAGCTGAAACTCCAGTACTTTGGCCATCTCTGCGAAGAGTTGACTCATTGGAAAAGACCCTGATGCTGGGAGGGATTAGGGGCAGGAGGAGAAGGGGACGACCGAGGATGAAATGGCTGGATGGCATCACGGACTCAATGGATGTGAGTCTGAGTGAACTCTGGGAGATGGTGATGGACAGGGAGGCCTGGCGTGCTGCGATTCATGGGGTCGCAAAGAGTCGGACACGACTGAGCAACTGAACTGAACTGACAGACATAAGAAAAACTGTGGAGTTAATTTAAAGCTCAGGATTGAGGACATCTTCTGTCAGAAAGGATTTGGTTCTGTTTCTATCAGAGAGTGAGCCTAGGTCACCAGGAAACCCAAAGCGCCTTAATTTGTTAGAACTAAAATGGCCAAAGAATTAATGCTTTTGAACTGTGGTGTTGGAGAAGACTCTTCAGAGTCCCTTGGACTGCAAGAAGATCCAACCAGTCCATCCTAAAGGAGATCAGTCCTGGGTTTACATTGGAAGGACTGATGTTGAAGCTGAAACTCCAATACTTTGGCCACCTGATGCGAAGAGCTGACTCATCTGAAAAGACCCTGATGCTGGCAAAGATTGAGGGCAGGAGAAGGGGACGACAGAGGATGAGATGGTTGGGTAGCAGGACCGACTCGATGGACATGGGTTTGGGTGGACTCTGGGAGTTGGTGATGGATTTTAAAGCTCAGGATTGAGGACATCTTCTGTCAGAAAGGATTTGGTTCTGTTTCTATCAGAGAGTGAGCCTAGGTCACCAGGAAACCCAAAGCGCCTTAATTTGTTAGAACTAAAATGGCCAAAGAATTAATGCTTTTGAACTGTGGTGTTGGAGAAGACTCTTCAGAGTCCCTTGGACTGCAAGAAGATCCAACCAGTCCATCCTAAAGGAGATCAGTCCTGGGTTTACATTGGAAGGACTGATGTTGAAGCTGAAACTCCAATACTTTGGCCACCTGATGCGAAGAGCTGACTCATCTGAAAAGACCCCGATGCTGGCAAAGATTGAGGGCAGGAGAAGGGGACGACAGAGGATGAGATGGTTGGGTAGCAGGACCGACTCGATGGACATGGGTTTGGGTGGACTCTGGGAGTTGGTGATGGACAGGGAGGACTGGCATGCTGCGGTTCATGGGATCGCAAAGAGTTGGACACGACTGAGCAACTGAACTGGACTGAGATGGTTCAAAGCTGAGTTTCCGTCCCCATCAGCACTGTCAATTATTTTCAATTTATCACTGCTTTTATTTTCAGTTCATCATTTTCCTAGGTTATCACCCTTTGGGGTCTCACTCAAAAGCTAGAGGGCTCCTGAACTACAACTCTGGTCCCTCCAGCCTCTTCAGGTCTACCGATAGCTCTAATCCTATCCACTCCTCAGCCACCTCATTTCAGATCAGCTACTGCCTTGACAGAGGAGGAGTCCCAAATGCAGGACTCTTCCTTCCAGATTTCAATTTCTGCCAGATCTTGACTATTATATTCCCCTCTATGTTGGTAGTTTTCTAACAGTTTAGTAAAATTTTTTACACTTTTTCACCTTTTTAGTTGTTCTGCATGGGAGAGTTGATCTAAAATAATCTCATCAACAAATGCCAGAAGCAGAATTTACCAGCATCCTTTTCACATTGTGCTGTGCTCAGTCCCTTTCAGTTCAGTTCAGTTCAGTCGCTCAGTCATGTCCAACTCTGAGACCCCATGAATCGCAGTACGCCAGGCCTCCCTGTCCATCACCAACTCCCAGAGTTCACTCAGACTCCAGTTCTAACTGTTGCTTCCTGACCTGCATACAGATTTCTCAAGAGGCAGGTCAGGTGGTCTGGTATTCCCATCTCTTTCAGAATTTTCCACAGTTTATTGTGATCCACACAGTCAAAGGCTTTGGCATAGTCAATCAAGCAGAAATAGATGTTTTTCTGGAACTCTCTTGCTTTTTCCATGATCCAGCGGATGTTGGCAATTTGATCTCTGGTTCCTCTGCTTTTTCTAAAACCAGCTTGAACATCAGGGAGTTCACGGTTCACGTATAGCTGAAGTCTGGCCTGGAGAATTTTGAGCATTACTTTACTCAGTCCCTTTAGTTGTGTCCAACTCTTTGCAACCCTATGGGACTGAAGACCACCAGGCTCCTCTGTCCACAAGATTCTCCAGGAAAGACTACTAGAGTGGGCTGCCATGTCATTCTGCAGGGGATCTTCCCAACCCAGGAATCCAACCTATGTCTCTTGTGTCCACTGCATCACAGGCAGATTCTTTACCCACTGAGCCACCTGGGAAACCCATTATGTGGGTTTATTTGCAAACAAATCATGAGCTGTAACTAAAATCTGATTAAGAAGATGAATTTACACACACACACAAACACACAGACAATCCCTGCTAACAACAAAAACTTACCATGGAACATATGGGAAAATATTGCAGAACAAAAGAAATGATACATTACTCCCAAAATCTAGGAGGCATAACAGATGTTGTAAAGTTGATCATTTCAGAAATAAGATAAAAAGTTAAGACAAACTGTTTGGCAACCTCATTTTAAAACTCTCAATAGACATGCCATATACCATTGAATAGACGAACCAGCTAATATATAAAGATCAAAAAATGAACTATAAAAGGAAAAGAGGTTAAAGATTTTTTTAATCACTCCTGCAAACATCATAGCAAAAACAAGTCCTCCACCTAGACACAAACTAAATGTAATAAAATTTAAAACTACACTTAAAGTAGCAATAAAACAACAGACACCACACAAAATCTACTCATGATGTACAAAACCAGTTTGCTAACTCCTAGAATAAAAAACAAAAAGATAAAAAGATATAAAATTTCTTTTAAATTCCTTAGAATTATAACTTCTAATTATGTGCAAAAGCAGATCAAACTCAAAATTACATAAAAGCAAAACACTAAAAAAATTCTATTTAACATTAATTTACTATGATGGATGACGCTATTCTGCAGAAACAAATCAGTGTTCCACAAAGACTACTGTACTGACCGCAATGGTCCAGATTCTAAGAGTTTATCTTGGAAACCTCACCACCTACCAATGTTGGTTCTATTTCCCCCACTGCAGAACTGGCATCATAGAACATGGTATTTTTTCACTTTAACTTGACATAAATACACTATTTACATATTAAGTCTATTCATTCATCTCCATTCATTTGAAATCAGGTGAAAACAATTGAAGCAAGACGGAGGGATCATGGTGGAAAGTTCTGACAAAACGTGGTCCACTGGAGAAAGGAATGGCAAACCACTTCGGTATTCTTGCCTTGAGAATCCCATGAACAGTATGAAAAGCCAAAATGATAGGACACTGAAAGAGGAACTCCCCAGGTCAGTAGGTGCCCAATGTGCTACTGGAGACCAGTGGAGAAATAACTCCAGAAAGAATGAAGAGATGGAGCCAAAGCAAAAACAACACCCAGTTGTGGATGTGTCTGGTGACAGAAGCAAGGTCCAATGCTGTAAAGAGCAATATTGCATAGGAACCTGGAATGTTAGGGCCATGAATTAAAGCAAATTGGAAGTGGTCAAACAGGAGATGGCAAGAGTGAACATCGACATTTTAGGAATCAGTGAACTAAAATGGACTGGAATGGGTGCATTTAACTCAGATGACCATTATATCTACTATTGTGGGCAGGAATCCCTTAGAAGATATGGAGTAGCCATCATAGTCAACAAAAGAGTTCAAAATGCAGTATTTGGATGTAATCTCAAAAACAAAAGAATGATCTCTGTTCATTCCCAAGGTAAACTGCTCAACACCACAGTAATCCAAGTCTATACCCCAACCAGTAATGCTGAAGAAGCTGAAGTTGAACGGTTCTATGAAGACCTACAAGACCTTCTGGAAATAATAACCAAAAAAGATGTCCTTTTCATATAGGGGACTGGAATGCAAAAGTAGGAAGTCAAGAGATACCTGCAGTAACAGGCAAGTTTGGCCTTGGAGTACAGAATGAAGCAGGGCAAAGGTAAAAAGTTCTGCCAAAAGAACACAGTGGTCACAGCAAACACCCACTTCCAACAACACAAGAGATGACTCTAACACATGGACATCACTAGATGGTAAATACTGATATCAGATTGATTATATTCCTTGCAGCCAAAGATGGAGAAGCTCTATACAGTCAGGAAGAACAACTGGGAGCTGACTATGGCTCAGGTCATGAACACTTTATTGCCAAAATCACACTTAAATTGAAGAAAGTAGGGAAAACCATTAGAACATTCAGATATGACCTAAATGAAATCCCTTACAATTACACAGTCAGTCAGTCAGTCAAGTCGCTCAGTCGTGTCCGACTCTTTGCGACCCCATGGACTGTACCCCACCAGTCTCCTCCGTCCATGGGATTCTCCAGGCAAGAATACTGGAGTGGGTTGCCATTTCGTTATCCAGGGCATCTTCCTGAGCCAGGGATCGAACCCAGGTCTCCTGCATTGCAGGCAGACGTTTTAACCTCTGAGCCACCAGGGAAGCAATTACACAGTGCAAGTGACAAATACACTCAAGGTATTATGTCTCAGAGACAGACTGCCTGAAGAACTATGGATAGAGGTCATAACACTATACAGGAGTCAGGGATCAAGACCATCCCCAAGAAAAAGAAATGCAAAAAGGCAAAATGGTTATCTGAGGAGGTCTTACAAATAGCTGAGAAAAGAAGAGAAGCTAAAGGCAAAGAAGAAAAGGAAAGATATACCCATTTGAATGCAGAGTTCCAAAGAGTAGCAAGGACAGATAAGAAAGCCTTCCTCAAGGATCAATGCAAAGAAATCAAGGAAAACAATAAAATGGGAAAGACTAGAAGGCACTGGCACCCCACTCCAGTACTCTTGCCTGGAAAATCCCATGGACAAGGGTGCCTGGTGGCCTGCAGTCCATGGGGACGCTAACAGTTGGACACAACCAAGCAACTTTCCTTTCACTTCTCACTTTCATGCATTGGAGAAGGAAATGGCAACCCACTCCAGTGTTCTTGCCTGGAGAATCCAGGGACAGGGGAGCCTGGTGGGCTGCCGTCTATGGGGTCGCACAGAGTCGGACATGACTAATGTGACTCAGCAGCAGCAGCAGCGATCTCTTCAAGAAAATTAGAGATACCAAGGGAACATTTCACGCAAAGATGGGCACAATAAAGACAGAAACGGTATGGACCGAACAGAAGCAGGAGATATTAAGAAGAGGTGGCAATAATACACAGAAGAACTATACAAAAAAGATCTTCATAACCCACATAACCACGATGGTATGATCACTCACCTAGAGCCGGACATCCTGGAATGCAAATCAAGTGGGCCTTAGGAAGCATCATTATGAACAAAATTGGTGAAAGTGATGGAATTCCAGGTGAGCTATTTCAAATCCTAAAAGATGATGCTGTGAAAGTGCTGCACTCAATATGCCAGCAAATCTGGAAAACTCAGCAGTGGCCACAGGAATGGAAGAGGTCAGTTTTCATTCCAATTCCAAAGAACAGCAATGCCAAAGAATGTTCAAACTATTGCACAACTGAACTCATCTCACACACTAGCAAACTAATGTTCAAAAATCCTCCAAGCCAGGCTTCAAAAGTACATGAACCATGAACTTGCAGATGTTTAAGGTGGATTTAAAAATGGCAAAGGAACCAGAGATCAAACTGCCAACATCTGATGGATCACAGAAAAAGCAAGAGAGTTCCAGAAAAATATCTATTTCTGCTTTATTCACTATGCCAAAGCCTTTGACTGTATGGATCACAATAAACTGTGGAAAATTCTGAAAGAGATTGGGAATATCAGACCACCTGACCTTCCTCTTGAGAAATACGTATGTAGGTCAAGAAGCAACAGTTAGAACTAGACATGCAACAACAGACTGGTTCCAAATAGGAAAAGGAGTACGTCAAGGCTGTATATTGTCACCCTGCTTATTTAACTTATATGCAGAGTACATCATGAGAAACGCTGGGCTGGAGGAAGCAGAAGCTGGAATCAAGATTGCTGGGAGAAATATCAATAACCTCAGACACACGATGACACCACCCTGATGGCAGAAAGCAAAGAAGAACTAAAGAGCCCCTTGATGAAAGTGAAAGAGGAGAGTAAAAATGTTGGCTTAAAACTCAACATTCAGAAAACGAAGATCATGGCATCCAGTCCCATCATTTCATGGCAAATAGATGGGGAAACAATGGAATTGTTTATTTGGGGGGGCTCCAAAATCACTCCAGATGGTGACTACAGTCATGAAATTAAAAGACATTTGCTCCTCGAAAGAAAAGTTATGACTAACCTAGACAGCATATCAAAGGTCTATCTAGTCAAAGCTATGGTTTTTCCAGCAGTCATGTATAGATGTGAGAGTTGGACTATAAAGAAAGATGAGCATTGAAGAATTTATGCTTTTGAACTGTGATGTTGAAGAAGACTCTTGAGAATCCCTTGGACTGCAAGGAGATCCAACCAGTCCATCCTAAAGGAGATCAGTCCTGGGTGTTCATTGGAAGGACTGATGCTGAAGCTGAAACTCCAATACTTTGGCCACCTGATGCGAAGAGCTGACTCATCTGAAAAGACCCCGATGCTGGCAAAGATTGAGGGCAGGAGGAGAAGGGGACGACAGAGGATGAGATGGTTGGATGGCACCACCGACTCAATGGACATGAGTCTGAATAAGCTCCCAAAGTTGTTGGTGGACAGGGAAGCCTGGCATGCTACAGTCCATGGGGTCGGAATCAGTCAGACACAACTGAGCGACTGAACTGAACTGACCCAATAGAAATAAAAATAAACCTCAGCCACTAAAATTGAATGGCAATATTTGTGTACAAGGTAGTTCATTCAAATTGTTAAGACATTCTTTTAAACAAACAATTCAAGTTGAAAAATCTCTTTCTAGTGATAGATGAAATAATTGGGGAATCAATAAAAATACTAACTACAATGGAATAAAGCTATTCCAATATGCCTAAGTTCGTAAGTTAATGATACTCAAAAAGAAAAAAATAACGTCATTGGTCACCAGTAGAGAATGCTAGGGTAATAACTCATCATTTGGAAAGGAATAAATAAATTATAAGCTTTCAGATTAACAATAAAAGAGCAAATTTTATAAACTTTCATCAACATCTCTGAAAGGCCTCTAACGTCTCTATTTGAAGGTCTAATTTGAGACAAAATATAAGTCAAGCTCAGTGAACTGAAATATATATATTGCATATATATATAAAACTCAGAAAGACTGAGTATACTGCAAATCAAATATATGAAGAGAAATGACCTACGCAGCAGTCGTACTCCATACAAGGGGTGTAATCTTTAAAAACATCATAATTCAGAAGAACCAGAATAAAGCCAGTACTTGCCTCAACTATACTACTTTTGCATCTGCTCCAGTTGACCTGTTTCACAGACTAACATTTTATTTTGAGGATGAAATAACATAATGTATGTAGGATAATTAGAGCAATGCCTAGGGAAGATTGGTTTGTTCAGTAAATGGCAATTTTCATTGTGATGATTACAGATGCTGAATGTAAGAGCAAACATAAGTGAAGAAATGGGATGTTTTAATCTGAAGAAACTCTCCAGAAAAATATAATTCCCTAAAGATGACTCACTGAATTCCTCTGTACATCTACAGACTCTTAAACAGCAAAACTGTCACTATTCGCACTCTCAGCTATTTCTTTTTCACAATGTGGTGTTAGTTTCAGGTGTACAGCGAAGTGATTCAGTCACACATATACATGTATCCATTATTTTTCAAATTCTTTTCCCACTTAGGTTGTTAATAATATTGAACAAAATTTCCTGTGCTATACAGTAGGTCCTTGTTGATTAACTATTTTAAATATATTAATAGCAGTATGTACATGTCAATCTCAAACTTCCTAACTATTCCTCCCCACCACCCTTCCTATATCTTTATAACCCCACGTGTTACTCCTCCATAATATAATTCAAATTTCATTTTAGCATTATCAATTTTCATTTCTTTGCAACACTTTCACCTTTTTGACCAATTCCTTTATTATTATTATTTATTTTTATAAATAGCAAAGTTTGTCACTGGATAGAAGGGAAGTATCACAATTATACTTTCACTGTCTGCAACCAATCAGCAACAAACTTCAAAAGCAGCAATTTGTTATTTACACAGTAATGTGTGGCCTGAAAAGCTAGCAGCAAAGTTTCTCATTTTTTGCAGTTACTCATCATTAATACAATGTTGTGTTAACTGAAATTTGAATTGTGTTGTTTAAGGACGGGTGTTATTTTGACCAAACAGGGGTCATGAAATTCATGCACATCAAAACCATGCAACAAGGACTACCTGTGTTTACTTTTCAGAGTCCTCAAAAAGCTACTCCATGCATTCAGTAAAGGTGTTACAGCTGTATTCAGTGGAAGAGTTACACTAAACTTCACCTCACCTGGGACTGGGACTCTGGTTTGCTTCTTTCAGTGAAAAATATATATATACTGAGTTTTCAAAAGTCATTAATAACTAAACCTCTTGACCAGTCTTTGGGAAGGTAAGGTTTCCAAGCAACAGTAAACAGCTAAGAAACTAGGCACCAACTCCACACACAGTATCAAAAATGTCTATGAAATAAATCATATAACGTAAAATTTGCCCTCAGCAAGATGAGAAAAGGCAAAGAGCCACATGGATTAACTTCCATGTTCAATTTATAGTTATTGATACTAATAAGCAGTGTATCTCACATACTCATATTCTCAACAAAATTAAGCTCATTGAACGAGAGGGGAAAAAAACTATCTACCATTACTTTCACAAAGAGGAATTTCCATAATAAAGTAGGAATAAAGCAAAAATAAAATAGGAAACAGTGATTACTCACACATAAACACAATAGGTAACATATATTCAAATAATTAGCTTACATACAAATGAAAAACACAACCAAAAAAAAGTCAACAACAACCTTGGTAAACATTATAAATGTTGCACTTCAAGTGCTGTGCAAGACGCTATGTCCGACTCTTTGTGACCCCATGGACTATACGGTCCATGGAATTCTCCAGGCCAGAATACTGGAGTGGGTAGGCTTTCCCTTCTCCAGGGGATCTTCCAACCCTGGGACTGAACCCAGGTCTCCCACACTGCAGGCAGATTCTTTACCAGCTGAGGCACAAGGGAAGCCCGTTGCAAGTCAAAGTAGGCTTAAATTGAGGAAACCATTAAAGATCCTATTTAGTTTTTTCCCTGGTGGCTCAGAGGTTAAAGCATCTGCCTCCAATGCGGGAAGCACGGGTTCGATCCCTGGGTCGGGAAGATCCCCTGGAGAAGGAAATGGCAACCCACTCCAGTATTCTTGCTTGGAGAATCTCACGGACTGAGGAGTCTGGTGGGCTGCAGTCCATGGGGTCACAAAGAGTCGGACACGACTGAGTGACTTTACTTACTTACTGTGTTTCTTCAGATACTTTCTTACTCCAAATTATCCTTTATTTTCACATTAGGAAAACACACACCCCCTAACACAAATTATACAGAACACAGATTATACAGAACACAGATTATACAGAAATGCATGTCGATCCCTGGGTCGGGAAGATCCCCTGGAGAAGGAAATGGCAACCCACTCCAGTATTCTTGCTTGGAGAATCTCACGGACTGAGGAGTCTGGTGGGCTGCAGTCCATGGGGTCACAAAGAGTCGGACACGACTGAGTGACTTTACTTACTTACTGTGTTTCTTCAGATACTTTCTTACTCCAAATTATCCTTTATTTTCACATTAGGAAAACACACACCCCCTAACACAAATTATACAGAACACAGATTATACAGAACACAGATTATACAGAAATGCATGCAAATCTGGTCATGTATAGGTAACTGCATCCACTTGGCTGCATGGTTGAGCAGAAACTGGAAACATGTCAATACTTCATCTAACCATTTACCCTGGTTTCACCTGACAGTAAAGTCAGTATTTAGCAAACATTCACAATGAATATAGCACAGGTAACTATGCAGGCAGTTCATGTTG
>SJXQ01010003.1:702757-744519 GCA_006408695.1 Aepyceros melampus | reverse complement strand
ATCTTAGTATTATAAGGGTACTAATAAAGGATTAGTACCCTTATAAAAAAGACACAGAGAGCTTGCTTTCCCTTTATTCTGTGTCCCACCCATGAGGATACAAAGAGAAGCCCTATAGAGCAGAGGTCCCCAAGCCCTGGTCTGTGGACAAGTGCCAGGCCTGTTAGGAACCAGGCTATATGGCAGGAAGTGAGCAAGCAAAGCTTCATCTGTGTTTACTGCCACTTCCCATTGCTAGCATTATGGCCTCCTCTCAGATCAGTGGTGGAATTAGATTCTCATAAGAGGGATCTAGGTTGCATGCTCCTTATTATGAGTATCATCCCCAAACCATCCTTGCCCCTTCCCCCAACCCCAGATCCATGGAAAAAAACTGTCTTCCTTGAAACTGGTCCCTGGTGCCAAAAAGTTGAGGACTACTGATCTAGAGGAAGCAGGTTCTTATGAGACACCAGATCTGCTGGTGCCTTGATCCAACCAGTCCATTCTGAAGGAGATCAGCCCTGGGATTTCTTTGGAGGGAACGGGGCTAAAGCTGAAACTCCAGTACTTTGGCCACGTCATGCGAAGAGTTGACTCATTGGAAAAGACTCTGATGCTGGGAGGGATTGGGGGCAGGAGGAGAAGGGGACGACAGAGGATGAGATGGCTGGATGTCATCTCTGACTCAATGGACGTGAGTCTGAGTGAACTCTCAGAGTTGGTGATGAACAGGGAGGACTGGCGTGCTGCAATTCACGGGGTTGCAAAGAGTCAGACACGACCGAGCGACTGAACTGAACTGAACTGATCTTGTACTTCCAGCCTCCAGAACTGCGAGAAGTAAATTTCTATTGTTCAAGTCCCCAGTCCATGGTATTATGTTATGGCAGCCTGAACTGATAAAGCAAACAGGGGGTGTTGTTATGAGGTGTTGGATGCATTTTACTGCACAGATGTTGCAAAGCAGCTACACAGGTCACTCCACATCCATTCAGCTCTCCTGAAGCTCACTTAACCAGGAGAAAGGTCTTGCTCTGTCCTTGGCATTCAGACTGTGGCTTCTCGTCTTTGATGTTGATCTTGACATGGGCCCCTGTCTCTCCAGAATATGAATTTCCCTCTATTTTCCTTCATCACACTACTTGCAGATTTTGTTATTTGTTTGGCTGTGTCGGGCTTAGCTGTGGCATGCAGGAGCTTCACTGGATCATGCGGGATCTTTCACTGCAGCACACAGACTCTCTAGTTGTCGCGGGTGAGCTCAGCAGTTGCTCTGCAGCATGTGGGATATTAGTCACCCGAGCAGGCATCAAACACGCATCCCTTATGCTGCAACGCAGATTCTTGACCACTGGAACACTAGAGAAGTCCTAATTGTAATTACGCTATTTCGTAATGTTGGTTTAAAGGTCTTTGTCTGCAAATGTCAGTATGTGAATCACATATTATTTTGTTTATAGGGTCTGTTTTCTCTTTGGGTTTTTGTTTCGGGGTTTTGATTATTTTAACATGCCTCATTATTTTTACTGGATACGGAAGATTTTAAATGATGCTTGTTTAGGCTCTGAACAATATTTTCGTTCTCTAAAAACAAAGAGAAGTCTTCTTTTCATAGGCAAATAGAGTACTTGCATGTCATCTTGGTCCTGGTAAGACTTAGTTTTAACTTTTCTTAGTCCTTGACTGTTTTAACCTCATCATCTTAGTTCTGGTCCTCATCTCTCAGGTGTGATCCTTAGCCTCAGGATGGGACATTTCTGGACCTCAGCTACAGCCTGCATGTTGTTTCCCAAAGCCCTTCCACTTTGGCAGAAACTCTGGCCTCCATTTCTCCAGAACTATGCAGGTGTTGAAATCTCTGCCCCGCTTTTAGTTTCCCTGCTACTATTTTCTGCTGGGTTTCTTGAAATCTCACCCTGAACTATACAGCTTTGGACGTGGCCAACAATTTGAATGTTTCTCTGTCAACTTAGCCCAGAAAGAATACCATTTTATGTTTGCAGTCTCTCCCTCATTTTGACATTGCCTTCATGGGAAAAACCAAGTGAATGTGGGTTTCACTTTGGAATCTTTGTTTCTCCCAAGGGATATAGCTATTAATCTCCATTCTTGACTGTACTGGTTGCCCTCAAAACATTTACACAGTTGCTTGCATGGATGAGTGTATGTATGTGTTTACTCCAGCTATTACGGTTTTTTTCATGGAGAAGACAGGTACTCAGTTATCAGTTGCCACTATGAATGATACAATCATAAAACTCAGCAGCTTACAACAATAATTCATTTTTTGGATCTCATCCTCTCCTTCCCTCCGTGAGGTCCGTGGGTTTATTTGGGATACTCCATTATATTCTCTTGATGTTTGTCTCTACTAGGATTGACATATACACACTGTGTGTGTGCGTGTGCCTGCTCAGTCGTGTCCGATTCTTTGCACCCCTATGGACTGGAGCCCACCAGGCTCCTCTGTCCATGGGACTCTCCAGGCAAGAATACTGAAGTGGGTTGCCCTGATCTTCCCCAGGAGATCTTCCTGACTAGGGGATTGAACCCGTGTCTCTTACGCCTCCTGCATTGGCAGGCAGTTCTTTACCACTAGCGCTATCAGCGGATTCACATTGTTGTACAGCAGAAACCAATGTAATATTGTAAAGTAATTAGACTTCAATTAAAAAAAAAAACATGGATCTTAGTTTGGGCTGCTATAACAAAATGTCATAAACTGAGGGTCTTAACAAACATTTATGTCACAGTTCTGGAGGCTGAGAAGTCCAAGATCAAGAATTGGTTCTGGTGAGAGCACACTTCCTGGGTTGCCAATGACCATCTTCTTCCTGAATCCTCACAAGGCAGAGAGAGAGGGAAAGAGAAGAAAGGAGGGAGGGAGGAGAGAAGGGAACTGGGAGCTATTTCTCTGTTCTCTTCATACAAGGGCACTAGCCCCTTATCAGGATCCCATTGTTATGACCTCATCTAACCCTAATTACTTCCAAAGGCCCCTCCAAATACTTCACATTGGGGTTTAGGGCTTTCAGATTTTGAGGGGACATAAACATTCAGTTCATAACAAGTGCATGGAAATTTGCTTTATGACAGAGTGAGCATTGTTCTAACATACATTAATTGGAAAATCATCTGGAAAAGGACCCTTAAAGGGGAGCAGTACCACTGTATATCCAAAGCTTTTTCCCAAGCCTTTCTGTAATGAGACCCAATCTTGTCTTTCAGTCACTGTCTTCTTGAACTTGAAGCAATGTATACTTGAGGAAAAGAGAGGATAACTGGATGGTTTTAAGTACTCTTGCCTGGAAAATCCCATGGATGGAGGAGCCTGGTAGGCTCCAGTCCATGGTGTCTCGAAGAGTCGGACATGACTGAGCGACTTCACTTTCACTTTTCACTTTCATGCATTGGAGAAGGAAATGGCAACCCACTCGTGTTCTTGCCTGGAGAATCCCAGGGACGGCGGAGCCTGGTGGGCTGCTGTCTATGGGGTTGCACAGAGTCGGACACGACTGAAGCAACTTAGCAGTAGCATGATTTATCAAAGATTTGACACTTCACAAATTCCATACCTAACAGTTCACTATCTATAAACAAAATTTATTTTTTAAATTTAATTTTTACATTGGGATACAGTTGATTTACAATGCTGTGTGTTTCAGGTATACAGCAAAGTGATTCAGTTATACATATAACCAGGGGTTAAACCCAGGTCTCCCACATTGCAGGTGGATTCTTTACCAGCTGAGCCACCAGGGAAGCCCGTTATACATATACATGTATCAATTCTTTTTCAGATTCTTTTCCCATTTAGGTTATTACAGAGTATTGAGTAGAGTTCCCTGCAGTAGATCCCTGTTGATTCTTTGTTTTATATATAGTAATGTGTATATATTACTCCCAATCTCCTTGTTTATCCACCTTCACTTTTCCCCTTTCATAAGCTTGCTTTTGAAATCTGTGGTCTGTTTTGTAAGCAAGTTCATTTGTATTATTTTTTTTAGATTCAACATATACGTGATACCATATGATACCCTTCTCTGACACTCTTCACTTAGTATGATAATCTCTAGGTCCATCCATATTGCTGCAAATGGCATTGTTTCATTCTTTATATGGCTGAGTAATATTCCATTTTATATATGTATGGCATCTATTTTATTCATTCCTCTGTCAATGGACATTTAGGTTGCTTCTATGACATGGCTATTGTAAATAGTGCTGCTGTGAACACCAGGGTGCACACATCTTCTGAACGATATGAATTTATAATATATAGTCTAAAGAAAACTCTAGGAAGCCTGTATTATGCTTGAGAATCTCAAAAGTCTTCCTCTTCCCACTTATTGCCTGTTTTGCTCCAGCACAACAAAGTCCATCTTTCAATTCCAATTAAATATGGATAATATTTAATCATCCTGCATTAAATATGCTGCTGCTTCTGCTAAGTTGTTTCAGTCATGTCCGACTCTGTGCAACCCCATAGACAGCAGCCCATCAGGCTCCGCCATCCCTGGGATTCTCCAGGCAAGAACACTGGAGTGGGTTGCCATTTCCTTCTCCAATGCGTGAAAGTGAAAAGTGAAAGTGAAGTCGCTCAGTCATGTCCGACTCTTCGAGACACCATGGACTGGAGCCTACCAGGCTCCTCCATCCATGGGATTTTCCAGGCAAGAGTACTGGAGTGGGTTGCCATTGCCTTCTCGGATTTGGTCCATACACCCGTTTTAATAGCTTTCGGCGGATATCTGTAGCTGACTGAGTGAGAAATCTATCCTTTAAGATCACTTTCCCTCTTCACTTTTGGGATCAATCTCAGTGAATCTATGAAGGGCTTCTCTCAGCCTATCTAGGAATTTACCAGGAGCTTCCTTCTCCTCCTCTTCTATATTTGCCAATTTGCCATAGTTCAAAGGCTTAGCACGCACATGCCTGAGTCCTTCAAGAATACATCTGACAAAATGACTCTGATCCCATCTTCCTTTGCTGTGTGTAGTCCCAGTCTGGCTCTGTAATTGGGACCGCCTGATTCGCAGTGGGGAGGGTGGCTATCTCATTCTCCCTCTTCCCTACTGATTCATTACCAAGCCATTCATCTCCATTAGCAACCGCTTTTCCCAAAACTCCACTGAGTCGGGAGATAGCGTTTGTCCCAAGATATACATCACATCCTTCCAAGTAAGGTCATAAAGCAAAGTAACACCTTAAAAGCTCTAATATATTTTTCTGGGTCCTCTAAATAGTCTCCCAGATCCTCCTTGATTCTTTGTATTTCTTGATAAGAAAAAGGCTTATTAACTCTCATAGACTGATTATTTCTCCTGGTGGGTGCAGAGAGACTGAGGAATAGCCACAGAAGCATTATATATGGACAATAGTTAATATCCTGGTAATATTTAATTATCCATATTCCAATTAAATATGGATAATTTTAAATTATTGTGCTGCAGTCCATAGGGTCACAAAGAGTTGGACATGACTTTGACTGTGTGGATCACAACAAACTGGAAAATTCTTCAAGAGATGGGAGTACCAGACCACCTGACCTGCCTCCTGAGAAATCTGTATGCAGGTAAGTAGCAACAGTTAGAACCAGACATAGAACAACAGACTGGCTCCAAATCGGGAAAGGAGCACGTCAAGGCTATATATTGTCACCCTGCTTATTTAACATATGCAGAGTACATCATGTCAAATGCTGGACTGGATGAAGCACAAGCTAGAATCAAGATTGCTGGGAGAAATATCAACAACCTCAGATATGCAGATGACACTATCCTTATGGCAGAAAGTGAAGAAGAACTAAAGAGCCTCTTGATGAAAGGGAAAGAGGAGAGTGGAAAAAGTTGGCTTAAACCCCAGCATCTAGAAAACTAAGATCATGGCATCTGGTCCCATCACTTCATGGCAAATAAATGAGGAAACAATGGAAGCAGTGAGAGACTTTATTTTTTTTGGGCTCCAAAATCACTGCAGATGGTGACTACAGCCATGAAATTAAAAGATGCTGCTCCTTGGAAGAAAAGCTATGACCAACCTAGACAGCATATTAAAGAGCAGATTCATTACTTTGCCAACAAAAGTCCGTCTAGTCAAGGCTATGGTTTTTCCAATAGTCAAGTATGGATGCGAGAGTTGGACTATAAAGTAAGCTGAATGCTGAAGAACTGATGCTTTTGAACTGTGGAGAAGAAGACTCTTGAGAGTCCCTTGGACTGCAAGGAGATCAAACCAGTCGATTTTAAAGGAAATCAGTCCTGAATATTCATTGGAAGGACTGATGCTGGAGCTGAAACTCCAATACTTGGGCCACCTGATGCGAAAAACTGACTCACTGGAAAAGACTGAAGGCAGGAGGAGAAAAGGATGACAGAGGATGAGATGGTTGGATGGCATCACCAACTCGATGGACATGAGTTTGAGCAAGCTCTGGGAGTCGGTGATGGACAGGGAAGCCTAGCGTGCTGCAGTCCATGGAGTCGCAAAGAGTTGGACACAACTGAGTGACTGAATTGACTGATGTATAATATAGACCATGGGCTTCCCAGGGCACAGTGGTAAAGGACCCACCTGTCAGTGCAGGAGACACAGAGGACGCGGCTTCGATCCCTCAGTTGAGAAGATCCCCTGGAGTAGGAAATGGCAACTTGCTCCAGTATTCTTGCCTGAGAAATTCCACGAACAGAGCAGCCTGGCAGCCTACAGTCCATGAAGCCATAAAGAGTCAGACACATCTGAGCAGCTAAGGACACACATTTTAGCACGTCTATACAGTTTAGGGTTACGGGTAGAGTAAGATCATTGAATGTTCTCCTCACCATCTCCAGACAATCACTCTTTCCCTCTGGTTCTTTGGTCATAAAGTGTTTTATGGGAGAACTAAACATGGAGAGAGAGGTTGACTGCCCCCAGGTGGTAGATCGGGTGAACTGTCTATGAAACTATGCAATCAGCTCCAGGCAGAATATATTTCAAAATGTTTCTCCCTCTGGGGTTTGGCAAAAACAGGCAATTTTTTGTTCCAACTGCATGTGCTTCAGCAAATCCCTCCTGCTGTTCTGAGCGGTCACCTTTCAAGCCCACAAGTGACTGAGTTCTTTTGCTTCAAACTGACAGAGCAGAGCTGAAGCAGAATGTTATCCAGGCAGTACCAGTTTGTTCTGGTCAACAATTTGACACATTCAGACCTAAGCCTGGCTTTCAGTACATTTCTTGGCCGACCATGAAGTCCTCTTGACAGTACCATGTTGATGAGATTTTATGGTATCCGATAAAATCAGCAACAAGTAAGATTTTGCAGTGGAAACAACCATCTAAAATGGTTGATCAGAAAAAAATCTGAGGTGATCTATTCCAAAACAACTCTGTGTTAACATTATTGGGTGAGTTGAATTTCTTTTAAATAATCTAAGTAAAATTTGAGTTCATAAAATTGGAGCCCACCAAAATGACACAAAGTTGAATTTCAAATACTGTTTGTGTGTGTGTGTGTGTGTGTGTGTGTGTGAGTTCTAAAAAATGTTATAAATACGTTCCTGCCAAGGATGGACTATTGTCTTCAGGCCAAAGCTTAAGAAGATAAAGTATAGCATCCAACCAGCTGCCCAAGGGAGAGAGAAGTATGTATTTTTCAAAATAAACAACTTTTTAAATTGAAGTACAGTTGATTTACAATGTTGTGTGACTGCAAGGAGATCAAACTAGTCAATCCTAAAGTGCTTTATCCAGCACAATACATAAAACTGGGGCTGCTACTTGGCTGAGAACACTATAGTTTTCAGTCATTTTCCTGGATCCAGTGAGTTTCTGCAAGGCTCATACTGGAGAATTAAATGGGGATGTGATAGACACCACCACCCTGGCATTCTTTTGGTTTCAAATGGTGGCATGAATCTTTGCCATCCCTCTGAGATATGAAATTGTTTGTGACTTAATATCTTGGCTGGGAAAATGGAGAGGAGGTTATTTTCACTTGGCCTTTCCTAACCATGATAGCTGTCACTTCTCAGGCCACAGTTCAACTGCAGCGGATGTCCATTTTGATGACATACCAGGGGCCAGGAAAATGACCAGCGGGTGAGTCTGTAGACCCAGTGGGCCCACTGTGAGCTGGACTTTATCCAGTACCCTATTTGTCTCCTGGACCCCATTATCCTTCATTCCAGCAAGGAGACCATGAAACTGCTTTGGACCTCGGTACCATTGTCAGTTCACACCCTGTGTCCAAAAGCCCTCAAAAAATCAGGTTATTCCTCTTTCTCAGAGTATAGTCACTTAAGTAAATGACTACAGGTCCTTTTAGAGGAAAGATGTGGGGTAATTTAAGGAATGACTGCTGAAGCATCTCAGGGTTCTTTCTCTAGGGCCCCAGCCACCTTTAGAGTCAACGTGTTCTAGATCTGAACACTGGCTCAAATCAGAATTGAGCAAGACATCAAAACATTTTAATGGGGGATTTCCCTGGTGGTCCAGGGTTAAGACCTGTCTTCCAATGCAGGGGTGTGGGTTTGATCCCTGGTCAGGGAACTAAGTTCCCACACGCTTTGAGGCCAAAAAAACCAAAAATATAAAACAGAAGCAATATTGCAACAAGTTCAATAAAGATTTTAAAAACTGTCCACGTCAAAAAAATCTTAAAGACATTTAATGGGTGATCACCACCTGCCTTTTCTTCCTCCACTGTTGCCTTCTTTGGGTTGGAGAAATTAAGAAGCATCTTTGTTGGGTAACTGTCTGTTTTGCCCATAAGGAAGCCAGGGTCTATTAACCATCTCCACCATTTCCTGTGGGTCAAGTCTCTTTAGTTTCCCTTCCAACCTTTCCAGCCATGATGGTAACTGGCTTCATAGCTGCTAATGGTACAGGACCCTTCATGCCCCCATCCTTAGGTCTGTTAACAAACCTAGCTCTTGTGTCTGCCTCATGGAGCCCTGGCTTGCAAATTTCATCTTACCACCTGGTTTCTCTGACCACTCCTGGTCCCAACTTTGTCTCTTCAGGTCTTCCAAGGAGTAGAAGCCAAAAGCGGAATGGATATGCAAAAGATTTATTGGATGAAATACCCATGAAGGACCAGGGAGCTAGAGAAGTAGGGAGGGAGAACCTTCAAACTACAAAGCAAGTCTGATATCTGTGAAAGGAGAAAGGGAAGGAAGAAATGAGTAAGAAGAGCCTTTGATTACAGTGCTGCTCTAAGAAAAGTTCTGGCCAGACCCATGAGGAGTCTTGAGCAAAAGTTACCTTTTAGAGAAATACTGCCTCCAACAAATGGCCCTATTCCAGCACACATGTTATGCTCAGTCATTGCCTGGGAATGGCCTAAAGGCAGCACTGACTGAAAGTGAATGGAGACTCCAAAGTAGACCTCAAAAAGTGACAGATGGGGACAATCAACTATGTTCCATAGTAGGTTTTCTCAAAGGGAGTTTTGAACCATCATGGTCACCTCACCGAGGGCCACACAATAATTTTTTTTTTTTTTTTTTTGCAATAGCATAAGGGGGTTTTATTGCTAGCTCGAGCTAGGGCCCATGTCTCATCCTGTGCAGTGGAATCCGACAAGAGCCACAATAATTCTTGTTAAAGAATATTGGATGCAACCTAACGTGCAAAGATGCTCTAATTCTCCAAAGAGAAGAAACTATCACATTATTAGACAGAGCAGTGTCTGCCCCTCTTTCATTCTCTTCTTTTTCAGACTGTGTCCTGGTTTTGTGTGCATGTGAGTATAGAAATCCATTACTTACTTATCCACATTTTTGCTGTTGTTGTTTTGCAGGGGTGGAGGGGAGCCACCCTGCATGGCATGTGGGATCTTAAGTTCCCTGACCAGGGATCAAACTCGAGCCCCCAGCAGTAGAAGCACCGAGTCCTAACCACTGGACTGTTAGGGGAGGCCACAGGAATTATTGCTGAAGCACCTTTCTCTAGGGTTCTTGAGGCCATTAAGAACCTTAATGGCCTCTCTTTAGCTTCATGAAGGCCCTGCTAAAGTTTTTAAATGATCATTTTCCCTTAAGATCACTTCCTTGAAGAGACTTTCTTCTTCACTTTCTGTTCCTTTTCCTTATTTTTTCCACTATACTTTTTATTGTCATAATGTTATTATATATTTGTGTGTTTATTGATCCATTTTCTGTGTCCCCTGTGCTGTGGTTAAGTCGCTCAGTCATGTCCAACTCTTTGTGACCCTATGGACCATAGCCCACCAGGCTTCTCGGTCCATGGGGATTCTCTAGGCAAGAATACTGGAGTGGGTTGTCATGCCCTCCTCCAGGGGCTCTTCCCCACCCAGGGATTGAACCCAGGTCCCTCGCATTGCAGGCAGATTCTTTACCATCTGATCCACCAGGGAATAATGTTATCGTATATTTTTATGCTTGTTGATCCGTTTTCTCCATCCCCTATTTGAACGTAAATTCCATGGCAGACAGGATCCCTTTTTCCTTGATCACTACCATATGTTTAGTACCCAGCACACACTTGCCTGACACACAGTATATGTTTAATATATGATGATTAAATGAGTATATCAAATCTTAAGCAGGTCAACTATCCAGAAAGCTCTAAAACTAATCCCTAGAGTAGAGGGTGAAGACAGAGCAAAGATGTTTTTCTAGTTGGATTTTGGAGATCTCACAATAACCCTATAAACTAGGCTTATCATCCCCATTTTGCAGATGAGTTAACAGGTTTATACAAAAGTTAAGTAATACAAAGCCATCCAGCCAGTAAGTTATACAGCTGGGATTTGAATCCATATCCAAAGCGTACGCTCTCAGATGGCAGCCTGGATGGGAGGGGAGTCTGGGGGAGAATGGATACTACATGTGTATCTATGGCTAAGTCCCTTTGCTGCCACCCGAAATTATCACAACATTGTTAACAGACTATATTCCAAAAAAAATAAAATGCTAAAACAACAAAAAGCAAAGTGTGTGCTCTCAACCACTATTGAGAACAACAACAAAACCCCAAAACCTAGCTTATAAATACAGGAATTCTGAAAAATACTAAACTAGCTCCATTTCCAAACTTCTTGAAGAGAGTAACTCTCACCATCCATCTATAAAACTGCTGTATAGATCAGACATCATGAAGTAATCCTGCTGCTGCTGTGCTAAGTCATTTCAATCGTGTCTGACTCTGTGTGACCCCATAGACGGCAACCTACCAGGCTCCTCCGTCCCTGGGATTCTCCAGGCAAGAACACTGGAGTGGGTTGCCATGTCCTTCTCCGATGCATGAAAGTGAAAAGTGAAAGTGAAGTCGCTCAGTGGTATCCGACTCTGCGACTCCATGGACTGCAGCCCACCAGGCTCCTCTGCCCATGGGGTTTTCCAGGCAAGAGTACTGGAGTGGGGTGCCATTGCCTTCTCCAGAAGTAACCCTAAAGCGCTTCAAAATTTGCCAGCTAACAGCTGATCATGTCCTCTTTTGCAATGTGAACTAAAATGCTTGCTAATTAGGCTTCTGAAGGGCTTAAATGTTCCACACAGAATATGGGAAATCCAGAGAACCATTAAGTCTTTTCCTGATGCCAAACTGATACCACTGAAAATGCTATAGTGTATTTTCCTGGTATTTTAACCTGTCTAGCACCTAATGACTCAGAAAGTGTTACTCTTATTTAATCCCTCTCAGGATTTCTTTTTTTTTCTTACCAAGAAGCTACTAATAACCTCCCTTGTTAGCGAAGTTAGTCTCTTCAGATACCTGTCAAATGATTTTCTGTGGCTAATCTAAAGCAAAAGTAAAAAAAGGAGCCAAATCATTTTGGAAAGCAGAAAAGAAAAAAGCCCTCAGCTGGGAAGTGTTTAACTGTTCGTAGCACACCTACTGCTGGCAGGAGAAGGAGAAGCCACACAACGCAAACACCAGCGTCTAAAATCAAATGCACATCTACTTAAATGCCAGCCTTCTGTTCACCAGATAAATTATTCAGCCTTCTTACACATTTAATAAAGTTCTGAAACAGGTCCCAGAAAACATCTGCATATAAAATATAATTTGAGAAATAAATAAAACCTTGGTAGGAGGCAATGGTCTTACCCGAGGTAACTCTGGTGAAAGTACTTAGAGTGAGCTGTCTGTCCTTCTGAGTCACTTTTTTCAAGGGGCAGTTCTTTTTGGCTTGGCATGAACATGACAGTAGCTGATTAATTCCTGGAGAGTGGGGTGGGTTTGATTGACAAGCCAGAAGCTCAATGAAATCTGGCTTTAGTATCCTCAAATGCTTTTTCCCAACCTCGGCACAGGAAGATCTTCTTGGGATAAAATCCTTTATTTGAATTTTTTTCCATAAAAAAGGCGCGCGCGCGCGCGTGTGTGTGTGTGTGTGTCTGTGTGTCTGTGTGTAAGAGAAAGAGACAGAGAGACAGAGACAGAGAAAACTGCTTCTGAGTCATTAACACCTTCAAAGATATCAGGCTAAGAAGACTGCTGTGAGTGAAAATGTAAAAACAAACACGCAAACAAACAACAATAACAAAACATTCATTCAAGACAATTGATGACAGAGTGGAAAGGCAAAAACCTAAATGGCCAATTGTGGTGTCCAAAGAAATCCTGACATCTCCTGGTAGGTCTAGAAATCATAGGGCTTGTCCAAGGGCCACATTGAGCTATATGGAAAGGGAGGGATGGATACATCCCTGGACACAGAACTATTTAAGTAAAAGCTGAATTTATTATGACCATTAAAACCATTTCTGAATTTTCCTGTTATTTATTATAGTCCTTCTATCTACCAGATAGATAGAGCCCTTATACTTGAAACATTAAGGAAGACAGCAGCAGAGCCAAGGCAAGTGTAAAATGAACCGAATTCCGTTCTATCTTTTTATGACCTGAAAACATGCCTTTTCAAACAGTACTTCAAAAAGTAGCAAGAACAACGGAAATTGCTCAGCCAGAAGATATACCTGTGTTCCAATCTTTGTAGTTTCTATGAAGTTACTTACTCTCTGAATCTCAATCTTCCCAGATAAAAAGAGGATTAAGAACACCTGCCTGGGATGATAATGAGAGGCAGTGGACGCAAAATGCCTTGCTCACAGTAAATACTCAATAATGGACTTGCTATCATGTTAAGAACAGGAAACTTTCTACGGCTATTTGGTTCTTGATTGACCAAGCTACAATTTGGGAGAGTGCTTCTCAACTTTAACTGGCATACAAATTGTCAGGAAATCTTGTTGAAATGAAGGTTCTGATTCAATCGATTAGAAACGTGGCCTGGGATACTGAATTTCTAGCCAGCTCCCAGGGGATGCTGCTGCTGGCCCAGGGCTATACTGAGTAGCGAGGATCTGTGGGGTCTACCGCCCTCTGGTGGTCAGGAGTTTTGAGATGGCCTCTATCGATTGCCTTCCTCTCCAAGCAAATCTCTTTTTTTAAATTGAAGCATAAGGACTTCCCTAGCTGTCCAGCGGTTGAGAATCACCTTCCAGTGCAGGAGGTGAGAGTTCGATCCCTGATCAGGAAGCTAGGATCCCACATGCCTTGCCACCAAAAAACAAAAACATAAAAAACCTCAGAAATTCTATTGTAACACATTCAATAAAGACTTTGAAAATGGTCCACATCAAAAAAAAAAAAAAAAAAAAACTAAAAGAAAAATTGAAGTATAGTTGATTTACAATAATTTTAGGTATACAGCAAAGTGATTCAGTATTTCTGCAGATTATGTTCCATTACAGGCTATTACAAGGTAATGGGTATAATTCCCTGTGCTATACAGTATATCATTATTGCTTATCTACTTCATATAGAGTAATTTGTACCCATTAATCCCATATCCTTGATTTGTCCCTCCCTTCTTCCTCTTTTCTTTGGTAATCATAAGTTTGTTTTCTAAGTCTGTGGGTCTATTTCTGTTTTAAATATCCATTCAGTTGTATTGTTTTTTAGGTTCCACATATAAGTGACATCATATGACAGACAATTGTCTTTCTCTGACATTGCACTATGTATAGTATTCTCTAAGTTCATCTGCACTGCACTCTTTTTTATGGCAGAGTAATATTCCATTGTATGAATACATCACACCTTCTTAATCTAATCATCTGTTGATGGGCACTTGGGTTGTTTCTGTGTCTTGTCTTGCATATTGTAAACAATGCTGCTATGAACACTGGGGTGCATGTATCTCTTTAAATTCGTGTTTTCATTTTTTTCTGGATTATACTCAGGAGTAGACTTGCTGGATCTTACGGTAGCTCTGTTTTCAGATTTTCAAGCAACCTTCATACTGTCTTCCATAGGGACTGCACCAGTTTACATTCCCACCAACAGTGTATAAGGGTTCCCTTTCTCCATATCCTCTCCAATATTTCTTTGTGTTCTTCTTGATGACAGCTATTCTGACCAGTGTCATTTTGATCTGCATTTCTCTAGTAATTAGCGATGGTGAGCATCTTTTCATGGGCCTGCTACCCATCTGTATGTCTCCTTCAGAAAAATGTTTATTCAAGTCTTCTGCCCATTTTTTGATTGGGTTGTTTTTTTTATTGAGTTGTATGAGCTGTTTATATATTTTGGATGTTAATCCCGGTCGGTTACATCATTTACAAATATTTTCTCCCATTCTGTAGGTTGTCCTTTTGTTTTGTTGGTGGTTTCCTTTGCTGTGCCAAATCTCTTTAGTTTCATTGAATCCAATTTATTTTTGCTTTTATTTCTTTTGCCTTAGGAGACCAGTCCAAGAAAATATTGATACAATTTATGTCAAAGATTGTTCTGCCTATGTTATCTATGAGGAGTTTTATTGTTTTAGGTCTTACATTTAGGCCTTTAAACTATTTTGAGTTTATTTTCCTGTATGGTGTGAGAAAATTTTTTAGATAAGGGTAAATATCTCTGAAAAACTCATTCTTTCCAATACGTGGACAAAGAGTGCACAAAAATGTTCCAAATGAAGATGAATTTGGCTGATGTAGAAAAACTGAAAACTTCATTCTCACACCTTTCTAGTTTATGGATTTCACTTCTCAGAAGAGAGACGAGGCATTTGATTCTGATCAAATTACCCCCATAAGAGAGGTCTGACAAATTAAAGCCCAGCAGTCAATTTGTTCTGTTGTAATTCTGGGTTTCTGCAGAACCTGGCCACAGTGAATGATTCAGATCATGGGTCTTGGAGTCACAGGGAAGTTGGCATCCTGACGTCACCATCTGCAAGGTCTTGATCAAGTTCCTAAACTTGCTAAGCCCTTGTTTTCTCAGAACATACTACAAAAGTTAAATGTTATAGATAAAGCCTTAGCATATATACTGCTTGAAAAATGATAGTGTTATTATTGTTTTCATGACAAAATAGCACAGCTGTCATTTCTCTTTGTTTTATAATTATAGTGCTGCCACTTTGGAGAAGGACCAGGCAGTGGGATATCACAGAATGAGGTTTTGGAGAAAGCAAGATTTCGGTGTAAAATCTCGGTCCTATCTCCAGCTGGGATAACTTCCAGCACCATTATATAACATCCCTGGGTATCAGGGTCCAACTGAACAACAAGGAAAGTACAGCTTATACTTGGGTGGTCTGAGGATTAGAGAGGTTAGTTGAGCTGATACAAAATAAAAAGCCCTTAAAATTATTCATTACTACTGTCAATGGTAAAAACACTGTATTCTGAATCAGAAGACTTGGGTTTTAGAACTCATTTTTCTGACTTCTCTACCTCCATACACAGCATTTTAGGCAAATCAAATAATATCCTTGGCCTAGTAAATTATAAATGGAGACAGGAATTATGGCCCTATCTGTTGGTCACAGGGTAACTGTATGAGCCAGGCTTTCAAAAATTATTATTATAACCAGTTAATTAACCTAACCAATTAAACTGCATTTTAGTCACATGCCATTTTAAAAGTATACAGCAAGTTTTCCTACATATTATCACAATTATTTTGTACAGCAATGTCATAAGGATATGCTATATTTGTACTTTTCACAGAGAAACAGAGGCTCAGAAAGATTAAGTAACTTGTTTAAGACCATGGAGTCGGCAAAATAAATAAACTCAGGTGTCCTGACCCTGAAATTCTATTAATAATATAGATTCGTGAGGCAAAAGGTACTATTTAAGTGAGCTCATGAAAAGGTTTCATGTTTTCACCACTAAAATATCAACCTAACAGTGGATGGTTGTGGCTTGGTCGCCATGACCAATTGATAAAGGCATTGTTGGTGGCTTGAATGATGTGGGTTCAACTCCTGGCACTCCTCTTCCTGGAAAGTGATGGTGGGCAAGTCACCCTCTGTCAGAAGTTCACTTGAACTGTAAAAGGAAGACTCTGAACTGGATAATATCTAAGCTTTTCTTTTATTTCTAATAGGTCATAGGGTAGCAGCCACTGCCAGAGGAATGGAGATAAGATGAAATGTGAGCATATATTATAGTCGCCATTGTAGATCAGTCTGTCCTTAAATTCTGGGGACACATGCCATCCGAAGGGTCGTCCAACAGCCACACTACCCTTCTACTAGCACACTTTTTCTTAAATTGTACTTTTATTTTTTGGCTGTGCCATGTGGCATGTGGGATCTTAGTTCCCTGATCAGGGATAGAAATGCTGCAGGAATGGATGCAGTCTTAACCACTGGACCACCAAGTGAGCTCCTAGCCTCCCTTTTAGGAAATCTCCTATAGTATGGAAATCTTTCTCCTGAAGCCTACATGACCAGGCCTTTCCTCTTTCTATAGCAAAGCAGTCAGGGAACCAACTTTCCTCAATTGTCAGGATCTCAGTGATGATTAGGAGGACAGAGAGACGGCCAGAGTTCATAGCCATGGCCTCATCACTGATCAGTCAGTGCAGTTCAGTTGCTCAGTCATGTCCAAGACCCCAGTGTGACCTGTTGCATGGTTCTTACTGCCTAGCTTTCTCACGCTTCTGTGCTTCTTGGCTATTTTCCAAGCTGGTCCTCCAGCTCTACTCTCATCCCAGTAAGTTCCCTTTAGGTTGAAGATAATCAGACTTAAATTCTGCTGCTTACCACTAACTGCAGGAGAGATTAATATCCTTTTTGCATTTTTTTCTTTGCTGAAGCCACTGCCAAGATTCTTGTGATGAGCTGAGCAAACACAATTGACACCAACAGTCCTAACTGTGCAATACACAAGAGGAACCATGCAGAAAATGCTAAAGAATTAAAAAGAAGTTATCTTTTCTTTAAAATTTTTAATTTGAATGCCACTGCACCTTCTGTGAATCAAGCATTCACATCCTTCTAAAAATATACTGCCCACTAATAAACAAAAATCTGTTCGATAAGATAAATCGATGGACTTGACTGGCACCTTACAAGATAGTGAGCTTAGCTGAAGAGTGCTATGTGCTTTGTAAATTTAGAAGTGCATTCCCTAAATGTCAAGTGTTTATTACCTGGAAAAAAGAAAGGGAAAACAACTCTACGTTTGAAACATGTTTTGCAGTTTCCTTGATGAGACATTTTAAGGGCCATTGGTTGTCTAAATAGAAACTATATTTTAGAGAAGGAAAGACTATGAAAGATTGTTCTCTAGTTTAAGATTATACCCTGTACCTTGCAATAAAGCTGTAAACTCAAGCAGGCATGCTGTGCTGTTTCCCCCCCACCTGCTTGTTCTCCCCCTTCAAGCCTTGCTCTTCACTTTGAAGACAAAGGCATATGAAAATATTTAGCACACAGCCAGCCTCAGTAAGGTCTTTATTTTTTTTTTCCAGTGAGATCTTAATAGATATGGTTTCCTTATTGCTCCTCTTTTCCTTAACAAGGAATGGCAATGCTATGACTGTTATCCGAGAGTTAAAAGAAAGTTCATCTCTAAATTTCATGGACTCTAAATTTCATGAATTTGATGTATCATATACTGTGGTTCCTAGAAATGGAATTTATCAGAAGGAATGATCATTTTGAAAAGAAATTCTGCTCAAGATTTTCAAAATGGATAATAAGATTTTAAAAAAAAAAAGGGTTAGTTTTCTATCTCTAGCAAACTAGCCAGATTTTTTACTTCATCTGATTTCTTTTCCATTCTTTTTGCCTTAATAGAGGACTCCAGCGGGTATAAATATTTAACTGTCTAGGGGTCAGCTTTAGAGTTTTCAGGCCTCAAAGAAGTTCAGTTGGTGTCTCACAGGATGGTTTATGACACGAACTATTCAAAGAACCCTTTCCTTGAATGGTTCTTTCATTTTTACTTGTGTTCTGCAGAGTCTGAAGCATAGCCAGGTTCAGAGCTGCTGTTTCCTAGAAATTGATGTCAAGATATTAACTCTGAGATGACTTTCACAAGTTAAAAATACTGAGGGGAATCATTTCCCATGGATGGATCCTTTGTTACAAGGACACTTCTAGATAAGTAAACAATCCTTGTAGAAAAAGAAAGCTGTTTGAACTGGCTTCCCTTGACCTCGCTTTTGTAGACTGCAGAGTTGATTTCAGAACAATTACCTCTTTCTCAATCTTTAAAACTTTTCCTATGTCTGTGCCTGCCACTAGGAGCTGGAGAATCTTAGATGAATCACCAATCAGTCAACGATCATTACACAGCTATATGTGAGGAACAGCAGAGTAGGGAAGGAAATTTACAATGGTGATACATCTTTTTGAAAACTGTACAGTGCAGCATTACTGGCAAAGTGTGCATGTATCACAACAATTAAGGTGGTACCTCTTAAGACAAGAGACAATCTAGTGGCAGGAGACAGAGTCCCTTTCATGAGACCACCTAGCACAAAACGGCATGGCATGATGACACCAGCAGGCTACCTTCCTAAACAGGAAACGGTTCACACTCCACCAGGAGAAATGCAGACTCTTGAAGCAGGAGAATGGAAATCAGACAAATGGTGAAGA
This sequence comes from Aepyceros melampus, assembly GCA_006408695.1. NCBI lineage: Eukaryota > Metazoa > Chordata > Mammalia > Artiodactyla > Bovidae > Aepyceros > Aepyceros melampus. The sequence goes on along the minus strand of SJXQ01010003.1, from coordinate 725,690 downwards.
GCCTCAGTCTCCAATGGTAAACCAGGTTCTAGTGGCTTCATTAGCTATGGAACGCTATACTAAGGTCACAGGTACAAGACCTTGTACCAAGGCCGCAGATGTGGAGTCCCGCACCAAGGTCATCTCGGGAACTAAGTCCCAGAGCAACCACTGGCATAAGCCAGCTCCCTGACCCCGTATTAAGTAAGAAAATCCACCCTAATACCCTACAGCACCCTAACCAATCACCTAATGCCACCCTTCCAGCAGGAATTTTCTTTGTCTTGAGGCTATAAAAATTGGCTACTAATCCACAAAAGGGTCAGCTCTCCCTCAGGCTGGTCTGCTGTTCTAACAATGTCTCCACCTCTAATAAACTCTATTCTCCTCTCATTCTGCCTCATGCCTGGAAATTCTTTTCCAACCCACGCACAGACCACGACATTTGCTTTGTGCCTGGTTTGCTAATGGGTCGTTTCAATACAGCAAATCATGTCCTATACTTCTACATCAAACTCATTTCTCAGGTGGCTTGTTGGCTCTCCTCTGGACAGCTTTTCTGTGGATTAAAGAATTTAGGATCTTTTGGTGGATGTCTAGGATGAAGACTTCTGGTTGCTGGATTATGAGGAACGATGTAACAGAACCCTCTTGTATGAGACACAGTGCTCCTTTGGAGAAAAGGCTACTAGAAAACTAAAGCTTTAGACCCAAGTCAACAGTGATTAACACCAATGATGTTGTAGGCAATTTCTAGTAGACATCTTAAACACTCAATGCTGGTCCTGGTTCCACCATCCATCATCTGTGGGGTTGTTGTGAAGGACACTGAACCTCACCAAGGGGCAATTTTCCCTTCTGCAAGATAGGAAAAAGCACCCCAGTGGGCTGACTAAGGTGATAATGTACCTTTATAGCTTTACTTTTTTTTAATTTATTTTAATTGGAGGCTAATTATTTTACAATATTGTAGTGGTTTTTGCCGTACATTGACATGAATAGCTTTACTTTTCAAATTAACCAATTAATTAATTTTTGGCTGTGCTGGGTCTTCATTGCTGTGCATGGGCTTTCTCCAGTTTTGGCAAGCAGGGCCTCCTCTTTGTTGCAGTGCATGGGCTTCTAATTGTGGTGGCTTCTCTTGTGGAGCACAGACTCTAGGCCCGTGGGCTCAGTAGTTGTCAGTGGTGGTGACAACTCAGTAGTGGTGCCTGGGCTTAGTTGTCCCAAGGCATGTGAAATCTTCCCAGACCAGGGATCAAACCCATGTTCGCTGCATTGGCAGGTGGATTCTCAACCACTGACTACAGGGAATTCCAGAGGTGATGTATATTAATACATAAAATAACCAAAAGAACCACATTCCACACCCCATTAGTGTCTTCTTATTATCAATGATCAGTAAATCAGAAAGAAAAGACTGATTTATGACCCCCTGAAGAGTGAAAAGTCACAGAAGAAAATGACTGAGGAAGAGGGATTTAAATAATCCGGATGGAGAGATTTGCCAGCGCAAGCAAACTTTTCTGTCCCTTTCAAGTTCCATGTGATTGTGCTACAAAAAACATCCCAGAAATGAGATAAAATCCATTTAGCTGAGGTGATGGCTAGGGTCAGCAGTTCTTTCCTGTCAAATGCACACGAGAAAGCTGGACAGCCTCACTTCCAATCAGATCCTGCTGCTGCTCTATTATGTGGATAATTAAAGGTATTTTATAGCAAAACATTCCTGATACCAAAAAAAAAAAGAAGCAGGCATGTTTTACTATGATGGTGCAGGGGTTAAGGTATGAGTGAAAAAGAATCAATGGGCTGAGTTTTTCTTTCTTCAAGAAGAGCTCTGTTTTAACCTAAGAAATAAAAACCATTTTACCATGATACAACCTGCAGTTAGCATATCAAGAACTCCATAAAAATATTCAATATTTTGAGAACACCTTAAAGTCTACTGCATAATAAACCACACTGCCAGAAGATTAAATCCAAATGATAGCATTATAAGGAAGAAAACTGGCTCAGTCAAAACACTATTTCCTGCCTCCAAACCCTCTAATTGCTCCCTTAAACTTGAGGGCCGTTTGATTTACAAGTGAAATGAATTTCCAAGTTTGGAAGAGATGATCTTCACAGCTTTTTGGATTCTCCATTTTGCAAATGGAGAAAGTCCAGTTTCTTGATAGGACTCAAATCCTCACTTTATGTTGATGGTCCTCAAAGAAGCTGAATCAGAAAAACTCCAAGTAAAATAACAATGTAATCTTCTTTTATTTAGACATATAAACATTTGGGGCTTCCCTGTAGCTCAGAAGGTTCTGTGGTACAGGAGACCCCGGTTCAATCCCTGGGTTGGGAAGATCCCCTGGAGAAGGGAATGGCTTTCCACTCCAGTATTCTGGACTGGAGAATCCCATGGATAGAGGAGCCTGGTGGGCTACAGTCCATGGGGTCACAAAGAGTTGGACACAACTGAGAGACTAACACTTCACTCATAAGCATTTTACACCTTATCATAAGAATGAGAATTTTAATTTTATTCTTTAAAATTCATCCTGTGTTCTCTAACTTAACATTTAAATCCTATTAGTTTTAGCAGAGGCAAACTATTATACACAGGATGGATAAACAAGGTCCTATTGTATAGCACGGGGAACTATATTCAATATTCTATAATAAAACACAATGGAAAATAAAAAAAATAAATCCTATTAGTCTTAGATTATTTACTTTCAAATCTGAGGTCTTACCCAATGATTGGTCTAAACATAAGACAATCATTCTATATTTATCTCTGTCTTTTTGTTGATTCTTGCTCCTTACAGCTGTCTGGAGCTGTAGATATCAAAGTCTCAGGATGACGGGTATCTCAAATTTGGATGTAAACTAACACTAGATATGGCTGTGAAATAATTTTTTCGCTTCCACACACTTGGCCCTGGAACACACCATTCCTCTCGCAGAACCCCAGAATGACTATTACTTTCAGCATGTCAAAGTAATACAGTCCATTAACATTCTTGCACTTTATTTCAAATCCTCTCAAAAGAACTTTAAAAATGTGAAAGGTTGTCTTATTTCTCTCTTATAAAACAGACAGGATCTCAATACTCCTAAAATACTAACCTTATGATAGATTCCATTTTTATATATTTGTTTCCTGTTAAAAAGAGAAAAATTAAGCATAGTGATGGTTACTTGGAAATTTATGAAAATTATTTTTCAGGACTTTTATCTCTAAGAGTTATATTAATGCCCTCAGACATGTTACTTACTTTCTCTTTATACCAGATTTTTGGGTATATCAAGGAATATGTTGTAGTTATTGTTTGCTTTTCTCTAAAGAAGAATAATTATCCAAACCTCATGGGCTATGAAAATAAAGACAATATAAAATATATTTGAATTGATAAAGGAAAATGAATAAAAATGAGATGAAACATAAAGCAAGCAAATGAAAGCTTCATTGAGACATCACATATATAGTCTACTCCAATCTTGTTTTATTAGCATCTGAAATTTGATATGTGCATTAATACCCATAAACAGTTCTCTGTAGAAAGATGCTCAAAAATAAAAATATTTGACTCAAAGACTTAAAGCTGCAGGAAGACAACTTAGCTGTGCTGGGTGTTCATTGCCGCATGCAGGCCTTCTCTAGTTGCAGTGAGCCACTCTCTAGAGACATGGCAGAGTAGAAGGATGTGTGCTCATCTTCTCCTGCGAGAACTCCAAAATTACAACTCACTGCCAAACAACTATCAACAGGAGAATGTTGGATTCCATTTTAAAAAGATGCCCTACGTCCAAGGGCAAAAGAGAAGCCCCAGGAAGATGGTAGGAGGGGCAAAATAGCATTTAGAATCAAACCCCATACCCGCCAGAGACTCCTAGAGGGCTCAAACAACCTTGTGCGCACCAGGACCCAGAGACCCCACAGAGACTGAGCCAGAACTGGGTTTGAGTGTCTCCTGCAGAGGTATGGGTCAGCGGGGGACTGCTGCAGGGGCAGGGGCTCTGCATGCAGTAGACCTGGGTATGGCATAAGCCTTCTTGGAGGGGTCACCATTAACCCCACCGTAGAGCTGCCAGAACTTAAACAAGACTGAGGAAACAGACTCTTGGAGGACACAAACAAAACCTTGTGCATACCAGGAACCAGGAGAAAGGAGCAGTGACCCCACAAGAGACTGACCCACAGTTGCCTGTGAGTGTCCAGGAGTCTCCAGCAGAGGTGTGGGTCGGCAGTGGCCTGCTGTAGGGTTGGGGCACTGAGTGCAGCAGTACCCGCATGGGACCTTTTGAAGGAGGTCACCATTATCTTCATTACCTCTACCATAGTTTGGCCTCAGGTCAAACAACAGGGAGGGAACACAGCCCCGCCCATCACAGAAAACTGGATTTAAGATTTACTGAGCATGGCCCCACCCATCAGAACAAGACCCAGTTTCCCCCTCAGTCAGTCTCTCCCACTGAAAGGTTGCTGCTCAACCACGAAAGACCCGGCACTCTTGGCCTCTGGAGGAGAAGAATTCAATCTGGGGCCAGAGACGAGGCTTGATCGTCAGAGCTTTTGTGTAATAAAGTTTTATTAAAGTATAAAAGGGATAGAGAAAGCTTCTGATATAGACATCAGAAGGGGGCAGAAAGAGTACCCCCTCGCTAGTGTTAGCAATGGAGTTATATACCTTTTAATTAGTTATTACAAAGAATCAAAAGAATGTCTGGAGGATGTAAAGACCTTTCTAGACTCACTCCCATAATTTACATTTTAAGATAACAGGATTACCAGAAGGCTTTTTTTCCAGAGACTGTCCTCAAGCAGGATACATTATTGTTATATAATCTTAAGGAACGTACAGGGAAAAAAAAGTTTGTCCTTTCCTCCTCCTTGAGAATTCCGGACCCCTCTCTCCTTGAGGACCCTCAGACTTCTTATCAATCTACATAGGAATTGACTCTCTCACCATCAGGAAACTTCCATAAGCCTCTTATCCTTTTACATCAGTGGGCAGACAGAATGAAAACCACAATCACAGAAAACTAACCAATCTGATCACATGGACCACACCCTTATCTAACTCAGTGAAACTATGAGCCATGCCATGTAGGGCCACCCAAGATGGATGGGTCATGGTGGAGAGTTATGACAAAATGTGGTCCACTGGAGAAGGCAATGGCAAACCACTTCAGTATTCTTGGCTTGAGGACACCATGAACAGTATGAAAAGGCAAAAAGATAGGACACTGAAAGATGAACTCCCCAGGTTGGTAGGTGCCCAATATGCTACTGGAGATCAGTGGAGAAACACCTTCAGAAAGAACAAAGAGACAAAGCCAAAGCAAAAACAACACCCAGTTGTGAATGTGACTGGTGACGGAAGTAAAGCCCAGTGCTGCAAAGAGTGATATTGCATAAGAACCTGGAATGCTAGGTCCATAAATCAAGGCAAATTGGAAGTGGTCAAACAGGAGATGGCAAGGGTGAACATTGACATTTTAGGAATCAGTGAACTAAAACAGGTTCTAAACTAAAATAGGACTGGAATAGGTACATTTCACTCAGATGACCATTATATCTACTACGCAGGCAAGAATCCCTTAGAAGAAACGGAGTAGCTATCATAGTCAACAAAAGAGTATGAAATGCAGTACTTGGATGCAATCTCAAAAACAACAGAATGATCTCTGTTTGTTTCCAAGGCAAACCATTCAATATCACAGTAATCCAAGTCTATCCCCCAACCACTAATGCTGAAGTTGAATGGTTCTGTGAAAACCTACAAGACCTTTTAGAACTAACACCCAAGAAAGATGTCCTTTTCATCACAGGGGACTGGAATGCAAAAGTAGGAAGTCAAGAAACACCTGGAGTAACAGGAAAATTTGGCCTTGGAGTACAAAACAAAGCAGGTCAAGAGCTAACAGAGTTTTGCCAAGAGAGTGCACTGGTCATAGCAAACACCCTCTTCCAACAACACAAGAGAAGACTCTACACATGGACATCACCAGATGGCCAACACCGAAATCAAATTGATTATATTCTTTGCAGCCAAAGATGGAGAAGCTCTATACAGTCAGCAAAAACAAAACTGGGAGCTTACTGTGGCCCAGATCATGAACTCCTAATTGCTAAATTCAGACTTAAATTGAAGAAAGTAGGGAAAACCACTAGACCATCCAGGTATGACCTAATCAAATCCCTTATGGTTATACAGTGGAAGTGACAAAATAAGATTCAAGGGATTCGATCTGATAGATAGAGTGACTGAAGAACTATGGATGGAGGTTCATGACATTGTATAGTAGAGGGAGTGATAAAGACCGTCCCCAAGAAAAAGAAATACAAAAAGGCAAAATGGTTTTCCGAGGATGCCTTATAAATAGCTGAGAAAAGAAAAAACGTGAGAGGCAAAGGACAAAAGGAAAGACATATCTATTTGAATGCAGAGTTCCAAAGAATACCAAAGAGAGATAAGAAAGCCTTCCTCAGTGATCAATGCAAAGAAATAGAGGAAAACAATAGAAAGGGATAGATTAGAGATCTCTTCAAGAAAATTAGAGATACCAAGGGAAAGTTTCATCCAAAGCTGGGCACAATAAAGGACGAAATGGTATGGACCTAACAGAAGCAGAAGATATTAAGAAGAGGTGGCAAGAATACACAGAAGAACTGTACAAAAAAGATCTTCACGACCCAGATAATCATGATGGTGTGATTACTCACCTGGAGCCAGACATCCTGTAATTCGAAGTCAAGTGGGCCTTAGGAAGCATCACTATGAACAAAGCTAGTGGAGGTGATGGAATTCCAGTTGAGCTATTTCAAATCCTGAAAGATGATGCTGTGATGGTGCTGCACTCAATATGATAGCAAATTTGGAAAACTCACCAGTGCCACTGGACTAGAAAAGTTCAGTTTTTATTCCAGTCCCAAAGAAAGGCAATGCCAAAGAATGTTCAAACTACTGCATTCAAACTAGTGCAATGTTCAAACTGCACTCATTTCACACCCTAGCAAAGTAATGTTCAAAATTCTCCAAGCCAGGCTTCAACAGTACGTGAACTGAGAATTTCCATATGTTCAAACTGGATTTAGAAAAGGCAGAGGAACCAGGGATCAAATTGCCAACATCCATTGGATCATAGAAAAAGCAAGAGAGTTCCAGAAAAACATCTACTTCTGCTTTATTGACTATGCCAAAGCTTTTGACTGTGTGGATCACAACATACTGTAGAAAGTTCAAGAGATGGGAATACCAGACCACCTTACCTGCCTCCTGAGAAATCTGTATGTAGGTCAAGAAGCAACAGTTACAACTGAACTTGAAACAACAGACTGATTCCAAATCGGGAAAGGAGTACACCATGCTTATTTAACTTATATGCAGAGTACATCATGCCAAATGCCAGGCTGGATGAAGCACAAGTTGGAATCAAGATTGCTGGGAGAAATAACAACAACCTCAGATATGCAAATGACAACACTCTTATGGCAGAAAGCGAAGAGGAACTAAAAAGCCTCTTGATGAAAGTGAAAGACGAGAGTGAAAAACTCAATATTCAGAAAACTAAGATCATGGCATCTGGTCCCATCACTTCAAGGCAAATAGATGGGGAAACAATGAAACAGTGAGACTTTATTTTCGTTTGTTCCAAAATCACTGCAGATGATAACAGTAGCCATGAAATTAAAAGATGCTTGCTCCTTGGAAGAAAAGGTATGTCCAACCTAGATAGCATATTAAACAGCAGAGACATTACTTTGCCAACAAAGGTCTGTCTAGTCAAAGCTTTGGTTCTTCCAGTACTCATTTGTGGTTGTGAGAGTTGGACTATAAAGTAAGCTGAGGGCAGAAGAATTGATGCTTTTGAACTGTGGTACTGGAGAAGATTCTTGAGAGTCCCTTGGATTCCAAGGAGACACAATCAGTCAATCCTAAAGGAAATCAATCCTGAATATTCATTGGAAGGACTGACGCTGAAGCTGAAACTCCAATACTTTGACGACGTGATGTGAAGAACTGACACACTGGAAAAGACCCTGATGCTGGGAAAGATTGAAGGAGGGAGGAGAAGGGGATGGCAGAGGATGAGATTGTTGATTGGCATCACCAACGTGATGGATATGAGTTTGAGTAAGCTCCAGGAGTTGGTGATGGACAGAGAATCTTGGTGTGCTGCAGTCCATGGGGTTACAAAGAGTCAGACACAACTGAGCGGCTGAACTGACTGAACTGAACTCTCTAGTTGCGGTGCATGGGCTTCTCATTGAGCTGGCTTCTCTTTCTGCGGAGCACAAGCTCTAGACTCATGGGCTTCAGTAGTTGCAACTCCTGGGTTCTAGAGCACAGGCTTAATATTTGTGGCACATGGGGTCAGTGGCTTCACAACATGTGGGATCCTCCCAGACCAGGAATTGAATCCGTGTTTCCTGCACAGTCAGGCAGATTCTTTACCACTGACCTACCAGGAAAGCCCCACGTACATTTCTTAAATGGCTATTTTCCTTTAGCCTGACATCCTGGGACATATTCCTCTGCCTTCTATCATATTTCTGCCCTTGGTGACACACGCTTTTGCTAGAGAAGTGCATTTCGTCCATTAGATGCGTGCTATTGCATCTTGCAAATTTTCCAGCCTTGAGTAATTCTGCCAAATAGAGCAAGGCTTCTAATTAACAAGCAAGTTCAAAATCTAAACGGTGTGCTGGACTACTTAATTTGATCTGTTGCCTTTTAATTCCCGACTGGAAGTCTCAGACTTGGCTTTATCCCCAACCAGTCAGTTCTTTTCTTGCGGCTTATCTTGGTTTTATCATCGGTCATGTTAATTATTCCCATTGATTTATTTGTTTACTGCAGGTAGAGGACCTCTTTGTCTACAGAGTTCTGGGGGTGTCAAACACTGTGACCTATAATTGTACTAGTTTTACCTCCCAGGTGACAAAAGCTGTACCTGACTATGGCTTTGTTTGTATCTCTGGTCTAGTTCTTTTGTCTCTCTTTCTCTTTTGCCTGCAACCTCTACATTTATAACCTATTATAATATTAAAATTCAAATGAAGGATGCAAAAGAACAGTAAGTAGCCTAGCTTGACTAAAGAAATGAAGCCCAAGGTGAACGTATTGTGCTAGAGATGGCAGGACACAAGGTTGAGAAGGTAAATAATGAGAATCTTAAAAAAATTCTTTATTTTTAAATTTATTTTTTGACTGTGCTGTGTCTTGCTTGGCTGCCACTCAAGTTTTTCTCTAGTTGCAGCAAATGGGGGCTACTGTCTAGTTTCAGCGTGCGGACTTCTTGCTGCAGTGATTTTTCTGTTGTGGAACAATAGGCTCTAGGTGCCGGGAGCCAGCGTGAGGAATCCCGCCCGTGGCAAAGGTCATGAGGAAGGAAGTCAGACATACACAAAGGCGTGATTTACCTTCAGGGGTTCCCCTTGGGTTTTCCTGAACATCTACCCCCAAAAAACCAGAGTCTGCCTGCCTTATTGTACTGTGCTTTCCACTCTTCTGACATAATAGGGGGCCATCCCTGACCACTTTTCCCCATAACTCAGAGCTCCAGTTAACAGTTCAGTTTAGTTCAGTCGCTCAGTCGTGTCCGACTCTTTGTGACCCCATGAATCACAGCACGCCAGGCCTCCCTGTCCATCACCAACTCCCAGAGTTACTCAGACTCAAGTCCGTCGAGTCAGTGATGCCATCCAGCCATCTCATCCTCGGTCGTCCCCTTCTTTTCCTGCCCCCAATCCCTCCCAGCATCAGAATCTTTTCCAATGAGTCAACTCTTCACATGAGGTGGCCAAAGTACTGGAGTTTCAGCTTTAGCATCATTCCTTCCAAAGAAATCCCAGGGCTGATCTCCTTTAGAATGGACTGTTTGGATCTCCTTGTAGTCCAAGGGACTCTCAAGAGTCTTCTCCAATACCACAGTTCAAAAGCATCAATTATTTGGCGCTCAGCCTTCTTCACAGTCCAACTCTCACATCCGTACATGACTACTGGAAAAACCATAGCCTTGACTAGACAGATCTTAGTCGGCAAAGTAATGTCTCTGCTTTTGAATATGCTATCTAGGTTGGTCATAACTTTTCTTCCAAGGAGTAAGCGTCTTTTCATTTCATGGCTGCAGTCACCATCTGCAGTGATTTTGGAGCCCTGAAAAATAAAGTCTGACACTGTTTCCACTGATTCCCCATCTATTTCCCATGAAGTGATGGGACCAGATGCTATGATCTTCGTTTTCTGAATGTTGAGCTTTAAGCCAACTTTTTCACTCTCTTCTTTTATTTTCATCAAGAGGCTTTTTAGTTCCTCTTCGCTTTCTGCCATAAGGGAGGTGTCATCTGCATATCTGAGGTTATTGATATTTCTCCTGGCAATCTTGATTCCAGCTTGTGTTTCTTCCAGCCCAGCGTTTCTCATGATGTACTCTGCATAGAAGTTAAATAAGCAGGGTGACAATATACAGCCTTGACGTACTCCCTTCCCAATTTGGAACCAGTCTGTTGTTCCATGTCCAGTTCTAACTGTTGCTTCCTGGCCTGCATACAGATTTTTCAAGAGGCAGGTCAGGTAGTCTGGTATTCCCATCTCTTTCAGAATTTTCCACAGTTTATTGTGATCCACACAGTCAAAGGCTTTGGCATAGTCAATAAAGCAGAAATCTCCTGCATATAAAAAGAATGTCTGGCTTAAACCCCTTTGATGGCTTTCTAACTTACCTGACCAGTCTGCCCGGACTTTTACAACTTGTGATTGTTTGTGGCCCCCAACCATGAGAGGCACGGAGCTTAAAGCATCTTAAAGATACAGAGCCTTTTCTAAAGAGCTAAAGATTATATTGGTGACGGGTTTCACTGTTGAGTCAATGACTGCTGCCAGGCCTCATATTCTTTATCTTTCAGGCACCTGAAGGATATTAATCAATGTAATTGGGATATGGAAAAAGGAATATAGTAGTTTTGATGTTAGCAACACTAGACTTTTGAGTTAATTACTTTTCTCTTTGTTATAAATCACTGTACTTCTTTCATTGTTATAAATTGTTGTGTCCTTGCTATGTAAGAATGTAACTTTATTTAGTGCTTTCTGAGACTTTGGGACGTACAACACAAATAAATTCTCTGGTTGACAAACCTTTATCAGAAAAGGGCCGTAAATGTTAATTGGCCTTCTGGCCAGAAGATGATGTAAATCACCTAAGACTTGTGTATACAACTAGGTATGTAGAGAGAAAGCCTGGTTTTGATAAGAGTCAGGGCTGCTGATGCTGCATAATTTTGTATTATCCATTGATCTCTATGTACAATCAAAAGTATAAAAGGCATTTCCAAACAATGAAGGATGGACCAGTTTCTCAGACCAGCTTCTTGAACTGGTTTCTTGGAAATCTGGCTCTCCCCGTGTTGAATCTCTGTCTCTCTCTTTCTCCCTCTCCCTCCCTCTTCTTTTGAGGCTGAATTCCCATCTGGAATGCAGAGCCTCGCCAAGTCTACTAACTTGCCCTGGCTTCTAAGATCCATGTGAGAGGGAGTCCAAGGTGGGGCACCCTCTGCTATTCAAGTGGGCACCGGTGGCCTAATGTAGATGGTGCAAATCTCTTGTCCTGAGGTTTTATTAGCTCTCCGCATAAACCAAGTTACTCAGCCTCTTTTCTCCACTAAATTTTCCTACTATACTAATTTTTCCTAATCTCTCTTATATCTCTAATAAATAATTCTTTCTACGATGCCATGCCATCTCCCCTTCAAATCACCCTGGACCCACCGGGGCTGGACCCCAGCACCTGGGCACATGGGCTCAGTGGTTGTGGCTCACAGGCCTCGCTGCTCTGCAGCATTAGGATCTTCCTGGACTAGGCATCGCATCCACGTCCCCTCCACCGGCAGGCGACTTCTTATCCGCTGTACCACCAGGAAACTCCAATGATGAGAACAGCAAGGTGACACTTGAGTGATTTCTTGCTGCCCTCCCCTCCTAATTATAAGTGAACATGAAAGTCACTCAGTAGTGTCCGACTCTTTGTGACCGCATGGACTATGCAGTCCATGGAATTTTCCAGGCCAGAACACTGGAGTGGGTAGCCTTTCCCTTCTCCAGGGGAATCTCCCAACCCAGGAATGGAACCGCGGTCTCCTGCATTGTAGGACGATTCTTTACCAACTGAGCTATCAGGGAAGTCCTCCTCCTAATTATAGTTTCCAACTTTTTCTTCACAGTCTGGCACCTGCCAGCCATTAGCAGAACTAGAAGACAGAAACAAAACCTCTGACCAGGACAACAGGAAAAAGCTTAGGCAGGATTGTTTTCCTCTTGATGCAAGCTCAACTGAATTAACTTCCTGTTGTTGCAGAAACAAATGATCACAAGTTTAATAGAAAGCAACAATAATTTATTTATTTAGGGTTCTGGAAATCAAATTTTAGCTCACTGGGCTAAAATTAAGGAGGCTGAATCTGTTTCCTTGCCTTTTCCAGCATCTAGAAGCACCTACATCCCTTAGCTCTGGGCCCTTTTCTGCATCTTCAAAGTAGCATAGTCAAATTTTCAGTCTTGGACTCTGACCCTCCTGCTGCCCTCATTCACTTAGGGGAGCTGTTGTAGTCACATTGGGACCACCCAGATAATCCAGGATAATCTCTCCATTGCAAGGTCAATTGATTAGCAACCTTAATTCCATCTACATCTTTAATTCTGATATGATAAGACTGTCACAGATTTTGGTGATTAAGAATCTTTCAGAGGCCATTATTCTACCTACCCCATTAACTGAGTCTACAGTTCAGTAAGTAAGAATTCTAGAGACATCCCTATTTGCATTTCTTGTCAAAATTCTTGAAATCTAAAACTAAAATTTTTACAAGATTTTAGATAGGAAAAATAATAATTCTCTCTCTCTCTCTTTCTCTCTCACACACATGCACACACACACACACTCAAACACATGCACACACAAACTAGACTAGCATAAAGATTAGCTGCTGAATGAACATGGGAGATGGCTGTAGACTTTTGGTTAAAAGAACACCTCTGCAATCCAAGGAACACCTCCGTCTAAGATATCATTCACCCATCGAGGAAAATATATTTATGAATATTCAAGGCTTAAAATATATCCATGAAACTCATCCAAGGATAATATTCAAGAAAAAAAAACTTTCAGTCAAATAATAAAACATTCAGAATAGAGATCAGAAAGATGAAAAGAGAAAACAATAATCAGTAGAAACCCTTCAAATTTATAAATCATTAAATCTAAATGCAGACTGGTCAAATACTAAGATTAGAAATTACAGACTTCATTTGACTGACCTTAATTATAGAAAACTAATTTATACTTTTAATTGATAAGAAGCCTTGAGAGGAAAGTCATCTTTGATGATGTGACTCTTCAAGGGCTATGTTGATACTGCTTTTCTTAGCAACATAAGGAGAATGATGAAAAATATTTATATCCTGGTAGTTACCAGAGACTTTAAACAAACAGTAATGGAAACTACCTAGAAAGATCCAAGGTCTCTGAGATTAAACTAACTCTGAAAGAGATGCTGTCCTGATATTTATTGATCATTAAGAGAAAAAACAAAACTTCTCGAGAAATATAAGTATTTGACAGGTAGGTTTGTAAATATAATGGTTTAACCATAAAGCTTGAAAACATCATTATAGGAAATTGATTTTGTTCACTTCAGCTGTAAATTAGCTCATCAAGACTTGGGAAACATAAACCTACCACTCAGGATGTGAACTATCTGCCTTGTGATAATGAATCCACCACACTGCATGTCCTCCTGTTTTTCAGAAAGCTTTTCCCACCCCCTCACTGGTTCTTTTCTCCACAGCTATAGAAATAATTCAAGCTGCCTCTGGTAGATCTGATCCATGTTCAGCACAGAGTTTCTTCCTGCCACACACTGGGACTAAAATGCTAATGACTGTCTTACACTAAAACGCTACATATTCAGCAAAACCTGGGAGCTGACAATAGGAGAGAGTTAAGTAAAATTAAAAGATATTCTAAATTTATCATCTTTCTTGTACATGGGGGAAAACTGGCAAAAGAGAGTGTCCAAAATATTAATACAAAGTAATAGTATCCTATCTTCATATGTGAAAGTCAGTCATGTCCGACTCCTTGTGACCCTATGGACTATACAGTCTATGGAATTCTCTAGGGCAGAATACTGCCCTTCTCCAGGGGATCTTCCAACCCAAGAATCAAACCGGGGTTTCCCGCATTGTGGGTGGATTCTTTACCAGCTGAGCCACAAGGGAAGCCCAAGAATACTGGAGTGGGTAGCATATTCCTTCTCCAGAGGATCTTCCTGACCCAGGAACTGAACTGGGGTCTCCTGTATTGCAGGCAGATTCTTTACCAATTGAGCTATCAGGGAAGTACCATCCTATCTCCATATAATACTAAAGAAATGATGTTTGATTATGAATGTACTGCATACAAAGAGGAGAAAGCTTAACATTCACAAATGTTGAAATTTTAAAGAACACACTGTCTAATCATCATCCAATAAAATGAGAAAAAGTTAGAATATGCCCCTATGACTCAGAAAATAAGAAATTTACTTCTAAATATATCTTGGCTAGAAGAGAACAGTCAAAATGAAATCCTGAATGATAGAGGAAGCAATGAAAAGATGGTCACTGCATGCTAAAGCCTCTGGAACACAGTGAAAACTGTATTCAGATGAATTATAACCTTGAACGCTGTGTTGGGGGTCGCCAACGCCACTCTCAGGCTGGATGATTCACTAGAAGGACTATAGAACTCAGACAAACTACCATACAGGTATTGCAGGGAGAAGATTTGGATTAATACCAGCAAAGAGAAAAGGCGTATAGGATGCTGTCCCGGAGAAACCAAGCGCAAACTCTCACGTGTCCCCTCCCTTTAGAGTAACACAGGCAATTCATTCTCCCAGCACCAATGTGCAACAACACGTGCAAACTGCTGTCCACCAGGGAAGCTCACTTGAACTTTGGTGTCCAGGGTTTTATTGAAAGTCAGAAACACAAGCACATAGTGCTTGCATGACTGACCTCAGCTACTCAGACTCCAGCCTCTCAGAGCAAAAATAGGCATTCATTAAAAAAATCACATTGTTAGGGTAAACTATCTGGTTAAACTGGCACTGCATGATCCAAGGCCCTGAACACGCAAAAACACTCTGATCAGGCAGAACTCTAAGGGTTAGAGTTCATCTTCACCAAGGGCCATTCCTGAAGACAAATCTTGTTTGAGAATGTGCACAGCTTGAGCAGCCAGACCTGCTAAGTTACCACTTTTCCATACATATACCTCCACAATTAAAAAATAAAATAAAGAAATATAACATGAGTCTTAAGAAATTGGAAATAGATCAAAGACAAAGAGTATAAAAAGGAATTAAGATGGCAAATGAAATAGAAAAAAATACATAATAATAGGTTAAATGTATCTCAGAGATAGTTCTTCCAAGAGACTGATAAAAAAGTCTCATGAGCTTAATCAAGAAAGAGAACAGACACTATAACTGATGCCACACACAAAAAAGAAAAAGGATTCTGAGAGACTATTGAGAACAATTACACACCAACAAATTAAACAATATAGACACCATTTCTCCAAAGAAGACATTCAGATGGCTAACAAACACATGAAAAGATGCTCAGCATCACTCTTTATGAGAGAAATGCAAACCAAAACCACAATGAGATACCATCTCATGCCAGTCAGAATGGCTGCTATCCAAAAATCTACAAACAATAAATGCTGGAGAGGGTGTGGAGAAAAGGGAACCCTTTACACTGTTGGTGGGAATGCAAACTAGTACTATGGAGAACAGTATGGAGATTCCTTTAAAAACTGGAAACAGGATAGCCATATGACCCAGCAATCCCACTGCTGGGCATACACACTGAGGAAACCAGAACTGAAAGAGACACGTGTATCCCAATGCTCATTGCAGCACTGTTTACAAGAGCTAGGACATCGAAGCAACCTAGATGTCCATCGGCAGACGAGTGGATAAGAAAGTTGTTGTATATATACACAAGGGAATATTACTCAGCTATTAAAAAGAACACATTTGAATCAGCTCTAATGAGGTGGATGAAACTAGAGCCTATTATACAGAGAGAAGTAAGTCAGAAAGAAAAACACCAATACAGTATATTTACACATATATATGGAATTTAGAAAGATGGTAACAATGACCCTATATCCAAGACAGCAAAAGAGACACAGACATAAAGAACAGACTTTAGGACTCTGTGGGAGAAGGCGATGGTGCTTTGAGAGAATAGCATTGAAATCTATTTATTACCATATGTGAAACAGATGACCAGTCCAAGTTCAATGCATGAAACAGGGTACTCAAAGCTGGTGCACTGGGACAACCCAGAGGGATGGGATGGGGAAGGAGGTGAGAGGGGGGTTTGGGATGGGGGAGACATGTACACCCATGGCTGATTCATGTCAATGTATGGCAGAAACCACCACAATACTGTAAAGTAATTAGCTTCCAATTATAATAAATGAATTAATTTTAAAAATAAAATAAGATAGGGCCAAAAAAATAACATAGAAGAAATAAATTTCAACCTATCAAGGCTGAATCATGAAGAAACAGTAAAACAATACCATTTACAATAAAAAAAGAATAAGATACTTAAGAATAAATTTAACCAAGGAAGTGAAAGACTTGTGCATTAGAAACTATGAATCACTGATGAGAAAAATTAGAGAAATAAATGGAGAGACATCCTACCTTCATATACTGGAAGTCTTCATATTGTTAAAATGTCTATGCTATAGAAAAGCAAATCAGATTCAATGACATCTCTATTAAAATTTCAAGGGCTTTTTTTTTTCCCTAGGAAAAAATAATCCTAAAATTCATATGGAACTACAAAGACTCTAAATCTTGAGAAAGAAGAGCAAAATTGGAAGCATCACACTTTTTGATTTCAAAATATATTATAAAGCTTTAGTAATTAAAACAGAATGGCACTGGCATAAAAAACAGACATATAGACCAATGGAACAAAATATAAAGCCCAGGGAGGAAAAAACCCACATATACAGTCAACTAATCCTCAACAAAGGTGCCAAGAATACAAAGTGGCCAAAGAAATGTTGATACTTTCATACCCTATACAACCACTTTGTGTCTGTGTTTATACAAAAGCATGGAGAAAAGTGCAGAGGATTATACAGAAATCTGTAATGCTACTCAGCTGGTGGTGGGGAGAAATGGGGGCAATGCCAGTATTTGAGAGAAAAGGAGAGAGACAGAGGGAAGGAGGAATGGGGAAAGCAGGGAGGGAGAGAGAAGCAGGAGAGGGAGAGGGAGGGATGGGGTGTCCAAGATTAAATAGTATGTATGATATTTCTGTATTATTTTCTATATGTGTGGATTTATAAAGAGATGTATGAAAGTAAAGAAAGAAAGTGAAGTCACTCAGTTGTGTCCGACTCTTTGCGATCCCATGGACTGTAGCCTACCAGGCTCCTCCGTCCATGAGATTCTCCAGGCAAGAGCACTGGAGTGGGTTGCCATTTCCTTCTCCAGGGGAATCTTTCCAACCCAGGGATCGAACCTGGGTCTCCCGCATTCCAGGCAGACACTTTAACTGCTGAGCCACTAGGGTAAAGTGTCCAGTATTAAACGGTGGAGGTTGATGGGATGTCAGGAGAAGGTTTTAATTCTCTTCCTTGCATTTTGGGCATTAATTAATATATATTATTTATGAGTAGAATAACAGAAACCTTTTTTGAAATAAAAATTATCTATCCAGTAAGCTTTTATATATAGGATGGATAACAATAAGGTCCTCCTGTATAGCATGGGAACTATACTCAATATCTAATATATAAGCTATAATGGAAAAGAATATTTTAAAATGTTAAAAATTAAATGTCAAAAAATCTATTTATTTATCCATTTTGGGGCATGCAGTAAATTTTGCTTTCTTTTCTAAGCTGAAATTTCTCAAAAAATAAGAATTCTGTGAAATATTTATTTGAGATAGCTGAATTACGTACTCTGTGATCAAGTAAGTTTAGGAAACACTCGAATCAATGAAGCTGAATGACTTCCTTTATTTTGGAACTTTCTGAGCTACAGTAGGATGTGGTACAAAATGTTTCTTGATCTCATTTGACCATACAACTTCCCACATATGTCTTTTTGGAGGTGAGGAGCACTTTGAAACTCTAGTGTTCCCTGGACCTTCTTTTGGAAAGAGAAAGCCACTGAAGGTTGTTGTGCAAGTGATTAATGTTTTAGGAAAATTAGTGAAGAGTGATGTTCCAGCCACTAATGCTTTCCTTCTCAAAGGCTTATACCTGTGTGTTTCACAGGCTGAGGTCATTGGTTGAAGGTTTTCACTTCACTTTGTCCCTTGGCTGCCCCTAGTAATTTTTGGAGCTTCACAACTTTATAGCTTCCTTATCTTTGGAATAGGGAGAAGAGGAGAAATGAAGTTCAGTCCAGTTCAGTTCAGTCGCTCAGTCATGTCTGACTCTTTGGGACCCCATGAATCGCAGCATGCCAGGCCTCCCTCTCCCGGAGTTCACTCAGACTCACGTCCATCGAGTCAGTGATGCCATCCAACCATCTCATCCTCAGTCATCCCCTTCTCCTCCTGCCCCCAATCCCTCCCAGCATCAGAGTCTTTTCCAATGAGTCAACTCTTCACATGAGGTGGCCAAAGTACTGGAGTTTCAGCTTCAGCATCATTCCTTTCAAAGAAATCCCAGGGTTGATCTCCTTCAGAATGGACTGGTTGGATCTCCTTGCAGTCCAAGGGACTCTCGAGAGTCTTCTCCAACACCACAGTTCAAAAGCATCAATTCTTCGGCACTCACCTTCTTCACCGTCCAACTCTCACATCCATACATGACCACTGGAAAAACCATAGCCTTGACTAGTCGGACCTTAGTTGGCAAAGTAATGTCTTTGCTTTTGAATATGCTATCTAGGTTGGTCATAACTTTTCTTCCAAGGAGTAAGCGTCTTCTAATTTCATGGCTGCAGTCACCATCTGCAGTGATTTTAGAGCCCCCCAAAATAAAGCCTGACACCGTTTCCACTGTTTCCCCATCTACTTCCCATGAAGTGATGGGACTGGATGCCATGATCTTCATTTTCTGAATGCTGAGCTTTAAGCCAACTTTTTCACTCTCCTCTTTCACTTTCATCAAGAGGCTTTTTAGTTCCTCTTCACTTTCTGCCATAAGGGTGGTGTCATCTGCATATCTGAGGTTACTGATAATTCTCCCTAAAGTGAAGTAAACTGCTAGCATTCTGGTGGGAAAGATAACTCATGGGATCTCACTGAGGAATCTTGCTATAATCAGTGCTGGCAAGCCTGTGCACCGCCTCTGCTCACCACAACTAAAGAAAGCTCACCTGCAGCAATGAAGAGCCAATACACACAGAATAAAAGGATTAGAAATACAAAAACTTTATTAGGAGAATCCTGTGTGGAAGGTGAGGAAATTAGGCCACTAGAAGGCAGCAGACTTTGGACCACGATTTGAGTCTGGTACCTGTGATGGGAGGGGAGAGAAGCAGGAGGAAGGAAGATTGAATAGAACAGTAGTGGGTCCTGAAAATCAACTTTCTTCTCTTCACACACTACTTCCAGAAGGAAGGTCTGAGGGAAGACTTGGGCAGGGCTCCATGGGTGTCACACTTTATATCTCATAGGCCATATCTCACTTCCCATCATTATTTGAATTAGTTATTATGTATCTTATTCCCTCAGCTAGCTAGTTAGGGACTTGAGCATAACATCTGTATCTGATTTATTCTTGGAAAGGTACAAAGTTGTGACATACTTGCAGGTGTTTAGAGACTCGTAATTGAACTCGAAAATGACTCAAATGAACTGCAATTTATTTCTGTGGTAATAGTCACTTCTTTGATACATAATGCCTCCTGGTGTGAAGTCAAGGTTTCCTCACTGACTGCACTTACTCAGTCGGTTTCCTTCACTGCCTTTTGAGGACACAGCTTACCGACCCAACTACGTGCTCCTATTTACTTGGGAGTTGACATTTTCACCTGCTTCCTAAATTCTTTCTCTTCTTTGACACTGGTATGAGGTCAAGCTAGTTCCACAGTCTGTAGCATAGTAGCCTGCACTTAATTTCTACCACGTTTCCCAGTCCAATCAGTCCAGTGTTCCATCTGACACTATACACATATAACATTAATTTTATACATCTATCAACATTTTACTATGCACCTTTTAAGAGTTCAAGTTAGATGTAGAGTTGATACAGACTACAGAAAGTACTTGATAAATATTTCTAGTTTGAATAAATTAAATTCACTTTCCTCCTACAGGAGATTTTGCAGGTTCAGTTTCAAACTATTAAACAAAGCAAATATCACAAAGAAAGTGAGTAACAGGAATTTTTTAGTTTCCCAGCACATAAAAGTTATGTTTACACACACACTACTGTAGTCTTGCAATAGTATTATATCTAAAAACAAAAAACAAGGTGCTTTAATTTTAAAATGTGCTTACAATGAAGGAAACTATAAGCAAGGTGAAAAGACAGCCTTCAGAATAGAGAAAATAATAGCAAACAGAACAACTGACAAATAATTAATCTCCAAAATATACACACAACTCATGCAGCACAATACCATAAAAACGAACAACCCAATCAAAAAGTGGGCAGTAGACCTAATTAGACATTTCTCTAAAGACAGACAGCTGGCTAATAAACACATGAAAACACATTCAACTTCACTGATTATTAGAGAAATGCAAATCAAAACCACAATGAGGTATCAACTCACACTGGTCAAAATGGCCATCATCAAAAAGTCTACAAACAATAAATGCTGGAGAGGGTGTGGAGAAAAGGGAATGCTCTTACACTCTTGGTGGGAATCAAACTAGTAGCCACTATGGAGAAACTGGGAAAAGAACTGCCATATGACCCAGCAATCCCACTGCTGGCATACACCCTGAAGAAACCAGAACTGAAAGAGACACATGTACCCCAATGTTCATTGCAGCACTATTTACAATAGCCAGGATACAGAAGCAACCTAGATGTCCATTGGCAGATGAAAGGATAAGGAAGTTGTGGTAGATATACACAATGGAATATCACTCAGCTATAAAAAGGAACACATTTGCATCAGTTCTAATGAGGTGGATGAACTTGGAGCCTATTATGCTGAGTGAAGTAAGTCAGAAAGAGAAAGACAAATACTGTATATTAAAGCATATATATATAATTTAGCAAGATGGAACCAATGATCCTACATACAGGGCAGCAAAGGAGACACAGATGTGAAGAACAGACTTTTGGACTCACTCGCAGAAGGCAAGGGTCGGGTAATTTGAGAGAACACCATTGGAACATGCACATTCCCAGATGTAAAACAAGTGACCAGTTAGTGCAAGTTCAGCGCATGAAGCAGGGCACCCAAAATCGGCGCTCTGAGACCACCCAGAGGGATGGTGTGGGGAGGGATGGTTTAGGATGGGGGGAGAGGGACACATGTATACCTGTGGCCAAATCATGTTGATGTATGGCAAAAATCATCAAAATAATGTAATTATTCTCCAATTAAAATAAATAATTTAAAAAATAATAAAATATTCCACCAAGATCAAAGTTAAATATAACTAAGTTTGAGAATGCTCATTTTGAAATACAAATTTTAGTCTGTGTTTAAGAAACTATCTCATTGTTTGTGCTCATGTTCCATACCTACTGAGACTATTTTTTCTAAGCTATCATTCATAGAGCTTATGGTTACTAGGTGGGAAGGACGTGGGGAAAGGACAGTTAGGGAGTTTGGGATTGACATGTACACACTACTATATTTAAAATGGATAACCGACAAAGACCTACATACAGTATAGCAGAGGGAACTCTGTTCAATATCATGTAACAACCTAATAAGAAAGAAATTTGAAAAAGAATATATTTATGTATTTGTACAACCGAATATAGCACAACATTGCTAATCAACTATACTCCAATATAAAATAAAAAATTTAAAACAAAAAAAAACAAACAAGTGTGCTCAGTTGCCTTAGTTCTGTCTGCCTCTTTGCGATCCTGTGGACTGTAGTTGCCAAGCTCCTCTGTCCATGAGATTCTCCAGACAAGAATATTGGAGTGAGTTGCCATGCCGTCCCTCCAGGGTATCTTCCTGACCCAGGGATAGAACCCATGTCTCCTGTGTCTCCGGCATTGCAGGCAGATTCTTTACCCACTATCTGGGAAGCCCTAACTTAAAAATACTAGGTTGCTAAAAAAAAAAAAGAAAAATGCTAACCAGCCTCTGAACCTTCAGTGAGTCTTAATCTTTTTGCAACAGTAACATCAAAAATCAATGATCACATCAAAAATATACAAGAAGCTTATGCAGCTCAACTCCAGAAAAATAAATGACCCAATGAAAAAATGGGCCAAAGAACGAAATAGACATTTCTCCAAAGAAGATATACGAATGGCTAACAAACACATGAAAAGATGCTCAACATCACTCATTATCCGAGAAATACAAATCAAAACCACAATGAGGTACCATTTCACACCAGTCAGAATGGCTGCGATCCAAAAGTCTACAAGCAATAAATGCTGGAGAGGGTGTGGAGAAAAGGGAACCCTCTTACACTGTTGGTGGGAATGCAAATTAGTACAGCCACTATGGAGAACAGTGTGGAGATTCCTTAAAAAATTGCAAATAGAACTGCCTTATGATCCAGCGATCCCACTGCTGGGCATACACACCGAGGAAACCAGAAGTGAAAGAGACACGTGTACCCCAATGTTCATTGCGGCACTGTTTATAATAGCCAGGACATGGAAGCAACCTAGATGTCCATCAGCAGATGAATGGATAAGAAAGCTGTGGTACATATACACAATGGAGTATTACTCAGCTATTAAAAAGAATACATTTGAATCAGTT
>SJXQ01010003.1:628404-702677 GCA_006408695.1 Aepyceros melampus | reverse complement strand
ATAGCCAGGACATGGAAGCAACCTAGATGTCCATCAGCAGATGAATGGATAAGAAAGCTGTGGTACATATACACAATGGAGTATTACTCAGCTATTAAAAAGAATACATTTGAATCAGTTCTAATGAGGTGGATGACACTGGAGCCGATTATACAGAGTGAAGTAAGCCAGAAAGAAAAACACCAATACAGTATACTTACACATATATATGGGATTTAGAATGATGGTAATGATAAACCTGTACGCAAGATAGCAAAAGAGACACAGATGTATAGAACGGCCTTTTGGACTCTGTGGGAGAGGGTGAGGGTGGGATGGGTTGGCAGAGTGGCAGTGTAACATGTGTGATATCATAAGTGAAACGAATTGCCAGTCCAGGTTTGATGCAGGTTGCAGGATCCTTGGGACTGATGCACGGGGATAATCCAGAGAGAGGGTGTGGGGCAGGAGGGGGGAGGTAGGGGTCGGGATTGAGAGTTCATGTACACTTGTGGCTGATTCATGTCGATGTGTAGCAAAACGAATACAGTATTGTAAAGCAAAACAAACTAAAAAATAAAAATTAATTAAAGAAAAAAATCAATGATCACAGATCACCATCACAAATAGAATAATAATAAAAATTTTTTAAAATATTGTGACAACTCAAAGACTCAAAGGGAGCAAATGCCGTGGAAAAATGGCACTGATAGACTTGTTTGAGGCAAGGTTGCCACAAACCTTCAACTTTTAGAAAATGCAAATCTGTGAAGCATAATGAAGTGCAATTAAATGAGGTGAGTCCGTAGTTCCATTGTGGGCATGTGATACAGTCTGTGGGAACAGACTACTGGTACACTCTCTTGGCCAGTCCAAATGACCTGCCCTCTCAACAATCCTTTCAAAAAATATTGGGTCAGTATTGTGGGGTGTAGAGTTAGTTTTTCCTTTTAAGTCAAAATATAAAAGTTGTTCTTTTAATTACTAAGAATTATCACCCAGAAAGATTCCTAGAAAGAAATAAAGGGTAAGAAGTGATCACTGTTTTTTACAATCTGGTGTCAGTATTACTCATTCCAGTCAAAGGACTCTTTGCAGCATGTACTGCTATCAGTTTGCTAGGAACATTCACAATCAGTTACAAACACAGAAAGTGAGGGACTTCCCTGGTGGTCTGCTGATTGAGACTTTGCCTTCCAATGCTGAGGGTGCAAGCTTGATCTCTACTGGGGGAGCTAAGATCCACATGCCTTGGGGCCAAAACCAAGACATGAAACTAGAAGCAATATCGTAACAAATTCAATAAAGTCTTAAAAAATGGTTCATTAAAAAAAAAAGTCTTTAAAAAAAACACAAAAGGTGGTTTACATACATTTAAACATAACATCTGTGGATTGAAAGAAAGATTTCTTTTGAACTATATTTCAGAATGACAGGTGTATCATAGAATTATAATGTCTAGCATGTGAAAAGCAGGAAGGAAAACTCAAAACCCTTTTTTTGAGGGTTATTTTATTTTAAAAGAAGTATTTATTCTTTCATTTCTCCCCATCACTTGCATCACATCATGAAGTCAAGAATCAATAAATATTTTTTTAGTTCTCACTAAATCATTTATAACACAGAAGACTCATTTCATTAAAGAGATAGAGGCTAAAATTTTCTTAGTTGTCTACAATAAAAAGTAAGAGAGCTGAAGTTTATGAATCCTGGAGGCTCTATCAGCAAAAGCAAGTATATGGAAGAAATCTCTTCTACCGCATGTTTATTTGAGTGTGTAAAATTGTCTCCATCTCATATAGGCGAGAAATTAATTTTCCTATGAACCAAGGAGTACTGCGTCCAGAGGAAACTCAAACATCTTTGGAAATCTCTGAAAATCAGAAATTGCAAATTTCTACTAGCCCAAATCACCAGGTTAAAGATCTGAAGAGTGTGGTTTAAATTTACACGAGTCCCAATACGGCAATCTAAGGAGCTGTGCAAACCGTTAGACCTTCCAAGTCTGTAGCTTGTGAGTAGCATTCTGCATACAAGAAAGAATCACCCAATAGAAGAGATCCATTTCCAAGCAGCTGTCAGCATTCTGCATTCGACTGGCCACTCTCACCTTTTTTTTTTTTTAAACTGCAGAAAATAGCAGCTTACATCAAATTGCTTTCTCAGCACCTGAAACTCTGCTAATCCATTTCAGAGCAAATCAGATTTAGCCACAGTGCAAGTTATTAGGAGATCGTGGTGATTATGAAACGTCGGTCCCCTGATAGCTATTCTCAGCTAAAAAATAATCACCCTTAAGAAAATATGACTGTGCTCTCTTCCTTCATCCCTCAAATATTTGTTCTGTGTTGAGTGGATGAAGTCAAATAACATATTGAAGAAAATCTCTTGATGGCAAGATTGAGCTGAAGACCTGCATGGCCTGAAACATTATCATTTCACCTCTCGTTCGTGGGTCTGATTGAAATAAGCTTTGGAGATGGTGGTGCGGTCCCAAAAGGCCCTACAGGCTAGTAAATCCATATCAAAAAGTCATCATATATATGAATCCGTGCTGATTTTATGGGACAGCCTGTTTCCATTTAGACAGGTTCAAGGACCACAGAACAGAATCACTTCTCTCCTTGTTCGATTAAAAGTGGAACCATTTTTAACACAATTCTTTACCTGGTTTTTCCCTTCTTACTTTTATTTTCCCAGAATCATGGAAGCTCTATTTCCTAATGACAGTTAACATTTCACTCTGTGTTCACCTTGATTTTCCCTTGCAGGACAGAAGTGTTCTAACTAGGAAACCAGATGATTCAAAGTGCATTCCTCCATGTTGGTGATAAATAAGAATTACAAGGTTCCAACAATAACAAACAACCAGCCTCTAGATTTCATTACATGTTTATGCTATTTACACAATCACTGGATAAATGGGATTCACGTGGAACCATATCATTTACTCAAAGGGTGTCACATTTTGCCTATTGATGAATTAAACATTTTTTGGCACCGAATTTCTGGGAAATAAACTGAATTTCATGGGGTTATAGGATAATAGAAAGAATTGAAAGTTTTTACTTTATACCTTCAGCATGTGATTATGTTGGAGAAATCCTAAAGGAGAAGACCAAGTCACTGAAAACTTATTAAGATCTCTAGTAATAATTATTATGACCATAACAGACTATTTATTCATTAAGGGCTTATCATCTGAATAAAGATAGTGAAAGTAGAAGATGGTGATTCAAGGAAGTACTGATTCATACTCTGCAGGGTAAGCCGAGTAGCAAAATGTAGCAATATGGGTTTCTGATTCACAAGGAGGTCAGCTGAAATCCTACTTGCCTCCCCTCTTGTTAGCAGCTTTGGCTAAATTGTTTACCTTCTGGGTGTCTCAGTTTCCTTATTTTTAGAACAGTGGAGGTAGTGAATATCTGCTTGTGTCTTCCAGAGTACAGCATCCCCTTCTATGCCCCTCCTTGAACTGGGGGGTCAGTGGCCAGGTTTTGGCCTAATGCCGGGAATGGACACTTGACCAAACCTGGACCATCAGATTTCCTCTTGGAAGTTATCCTTCAGATAGAGTAGCAGTCTACAAGTGTCTGCCTGTGGCTGCAACTAGAGAAGGGAGGGGTAGCATGTGCCCAAGGAGAAGCAGAGAAAGACAACAGAGAGAAAGGAAACCAGGAGCCCTAGAAAAATAAAAGTCAATGTCATTGAGAACCAGGGAGCAAAGACTGAAGAAGTGGCCGTCTCAGGATAGGGGTTAAGAGCAGCCTCTTTTTATCAAAGGGGAAAGTTGGGAGGGGATAAATTGAGAATTTGGGATTACTATATACATAGTAGTGTGTACATAACATACACATATACACACTGCTGCTGCTGCTAAGTCGCTTCAGTCATGTCCGACTCTGTGCGACCCCATAGACGGCAGCCCACCAGGCTCCCCCGTCCCTGGGACTCTCCAGGCAAGAACACGAGTGGGTTGCCATTTCCTTCTCAGTGCATGAAAGTGAAAAGTGAAAGTGAAGTTGCTCAGTTGTGTCCGACTCAGCGACCGCATGGACTGCAGCCCACCAGGCTCCTCCATCCATGGGGTTTTCCAGACAAGAGTACTGGAGTGGGGTGTCATTGCATATACACACTACTATATAAAAAAGAGACTAGGACCTACGGTATAGCACAGGAAACTCGACTCAATACTCTGTATTGAACTATTAATACATGGGAAAAGAATCTGAAAAAGAAAGGATGTATGTATGTACAACTGAATCACTTTACTGTACACTGAAACTAGATGTAACATTGTAGATTACAACACTGTAAATCAACTCTATTCCAATATAAAATAAAAGTTAAATTAAAAAGAAGTGGCTGTCTCCACATTCAATGGCTTTCCATTTCTTGGTTTAACTCACATAAGGGTCCAAATTGCTCTTGAGTGAGACTGTAAATTGCAGTCAATTCCTTTTTTTTTTTTTTTTTAGATTTAAAGTGAATTTCCTGCCAATAAAATCAAAATAACCATGCCCACTATGGGAATGACAGTAGCTATATATGAGGGTAATTGTGAACATTAAGCGATTTAAGTAAAATGCCAGATCAATTACATTCAATAAATGATCCATTGCTATTATGTCACTTTTCCTATGAGTAAAATGGAAATACACTTGCAATAAAGACAAATATTGGAGAGAGGTTTTAAAGTACGTTAATAGAGGCAAATAGTAGGAAATTGGTAGAAAACATAACTGTTCTAATTTATGCTAACACACTTTCCAAGTAATTCAGAAAATTCTTTCTCAGTGGCACCACTAATGGGTCATAGGGATCATGTGTGTGTGTGCCCAGATGAAGATAATACATTTTCATCACCTATCAAATTCAGATTACTATTATAATAAGGGCAGTTAAATATCATCTAATGGAGATTACATTTGATTTCATTACATGCTTATGCTATTTATACAATCACTAAATAAACAGTATTATAAGTTATATTTATGAATGTGAAAAGTTTCACCCCAACTAAATAATGAGTTGGCCAAGAAGTTTGTTTGGGTTCTTCCATAGGATGTTCTTCCCAGCCTTCCAGCCTGCTATCTCTGTGCCTTGTGGTCTCCAGGTAACCCCAAAAAAGTTGAGATAAAGAGGCAAGAGAGGAAGCAGAAAAATTATCCTTGATGATGACATTCAGGAAAGAATTTGGATTTGGTTCCTAACACAAATAACTGACTGGAAGTAAAAAAAAAATTAGAGGCTTCTTAAGTTTTTGAAGGAGTCACAGTGCCAAAGAACTATTAGAAGCCCAGAGTAAAAGAATGCCCTTGATTGTTTATTCCTTAATATAGTCCTTCCTCTCCTCAATTTAGATGTGTAAGAAGTAGACTGCAAAGCAATATATCCCCCAAAGAGGAATTTTAAATACCAACTATATATATATTTACATATAAATATATATTAATGTGTATAAACCATTACATTTCATATATTTATATATTATAATTTATAATTTTTATTTATATTATATATTTCATATATATTACATAAATAATGTATATATGATATTTTGGGTTGTCCTTCTTTGAGGAGAGAGTGTGTTCTGTGTGTGGAGGAAAAGAATGCCAAAAGATGTCTGATTTGTAGGGACTTTCAGCTGCTCACCCAAATCTCTTTCCTTCTTAGAAAGACAACACTTCTTATTCTTCTGCCTAGGTACGGCCAGGTCACTATGCCCATGATATATGAGCAGAAGTGCTGGGCACCAGATTTAGATCTGGCCCATAAAAAGTACACAAATCTGCATTTCTCTATGTTTGTCATTTTCTCTAAATAAATGTGGATGGATGAATTTAGAGAACATGCCTTGAAGACAGCAGAATGCAAAATGCAGTGAGTCAGAGTCTTAGAATTACTATTTGGAGGTGAGTTTCCTACCAATCAGGAACACATATTATTTTTTGTTTTAGAATTTATTTTATTAAAGCATAGTTAATTTACAATGTGTATTAATTCTCACTGTACAGTACAGTGATATGGTTATAATGTATATACATTCCTTTTCATTTTCTTTTCCATCATACTTTGTCACAGGACATTGAATATGGTTCCCTGTGCTATACAATAGAACTTTGTTGTTTATCCATGCTGTATGTAATAGTTCGCATCTGCTAATCCCAAACTCACAGTTCATCCCTCTCTCACACCCCTCCCCTTTGGCAAACACAAGTCTGTTCTCCATGTCTGTGAGTCTGTTTCTGTTTTGCAGGTAAGTTCTGTGTCATATTTGAGATTCTACATATGAGTGATATGATACAGTATTTGTTTTTCTCCTTCTGACTTCTTCACATAGTAATGATAATCTCCAGGTCCATTCACGTTGCTGCAAATGGCATTGTTTCATTCCTTTTTGAATAGCTGAGTAATAACTCCATTTTATATGTGTACCACACCTTATTATTCATCTGCCAATGGACATTTAGGCTGCTTCCGTGTCTTGGCTATTGTAAACACTGCTGCAATGAACGTTGGGATGCATGTGTCTTTTTGCATTATAGTTTTCTTCAGATATATGCCCAGGAATGGGATTGCAGGATCATATGGCAACTTCATTTTCAGCTTTTTGAGGAACTTCCATACTGTATTCCACATTGGCTGTATCAATTTACATTCCCACCAGCAGTATAGGAAGGAACACTTACTATTGACTTAACAAAAACTAGATGTAAACTTCAGTATTATTTGAAACGTTACACATCTTGAGGTCTGTTTATGATGCTTGCTATCATTACCTTAAATAAGTATCTAACATTCCCAATTCATTTAACTTTTTCTTATAATTTTCAGATAAAAGTATTTATGTACTTTTCTTGGATGTACTTTATGTCAGAAATTTCCTAAAATGTAAATGGCAAGAGAGTAAATATATTCTGCCTAACAATAGTTCATGAAATCAAATGCCTGGAGAAATTCATTAGACAAATATTCTGTTTTAGAATTTACATCAATCCAAAGCACAAAAATATGTTCAGCACACCTTTTTTATTATTATACACAGATACTAAAAATCATAAATAGGCACAGAGTTGTAAGGAAATGATCAATAATAAACCAAATGCATTTTCATAGCTCTTCAAGAATTTAAGCACAAAACATAATTACTGAAATATTTTAACAATATCAGATTTATACTTTAAAAGCAAGCAGCACCAATGCATTTTGTCTCTTTCAAATATTAATATGTAAAAAACTCAGTCATTCTAATATGTCTTTGAAGCCAGTTATTATTTATTTTGAAAAATAACTTAATTCAAGTATAGATTTCTAAAACTTATAGAGTAGATTATACTGTAACAAAAATAATGTAGGAGAAGCTCCAGGCACCTACTAAAATTTCTCCACTTGGAAATAAAAAAATATAAGACAATCATTTATATACCACAATAAAGTATAAGACAGTTTACAATGTTGTCAATGATTAATGTCACATTAATCATGTCACAACTGTGATGGAAATATAAGCACAGAGTTGTTTCTTAAAATACATAATTTTGGTTTTATTTCATTAGAATTATATTTGATGATCAACAGCTTTTGGATTTCTTCACTGACCCATTTCTGTTTCACATGTTTAAAGGATATAAAAAGAATGCATGTAAAATAATAATAACATAATAAATAATAGCAGCAATAGCTACATGTAGTGAATCCTTATGTTCTTACCACTGTGTTTATTACTTTACATAGATCATTTAATCTTTGACATGAACTGCAGTGATATTTTTTAATCCATCCCCTAAGGCAAAATAAGTAGAAGCAAAAAAACAAATGGGATCTAATTAAATGTAAAAGCTTTTGCATGGCAAAGGAAACCATCAACAAAACAAAAAGACAACCTCTGGAATGGGAGAAAATATTTTCAAATGATATGACTGACAAAGTGCCAATATTAAAAATATTAAATAACTCATACAACTCAGTATCAAAGAAACAAAGAAATCAAACAAAAAATGAGCAGAAGACCTGAACAGACATTTTTCCAAAGAAACCATACAGGTGGTCAACAGGCACATAAGAAGATGCTCCATGTGCTAGAGAAAAGCAAATCAAAACCACAATAGATATCACCGCATACCTCTCAGAAGAGCTATCATCAAAAGGACCACAAATAACAAATGTCGGCAAGGATATGGAGAAAAGGGAAGTTTGGTACACTGCTGGTGGGAATGTAAATTGGTGCAGCCACCATGGAAAACAGTGTGGAGAAGGCTCCTAAAAAAACTGAAAACAGAACTACCATATGATCCAGCAATTCCACTCTTGGACAGATATCAAGAAAAAGTAAAAACACTAATATTCAAAAAGATACATGCCCTCCAATGCTCACAGCAACACTATTTATGATATTCAAGATACAGAAGCAACTCAAATGTCCATCAGTAGATGAATGATTAAGGAACATATATATAATGGAGTACCATTCAGCCATAAAAAACAATGAAAGTCTGCCATTTTCAGCGACATGGATGGACCTAGAGAATATTATGCCTACTGAAATAAGTCAGACAGAGAAACACAAGTTTCATAGAGTATCACTTATATGTGAAATTTAAAAATAAAACGAATGTATATAGTAAAACAGAAACAGACCCAAAGATACAGAAAACAAACTTGTGGTTATCACTGTGGAGAGGGAAGAGGAGATGGGCAAGGTCCATTAAGCAAAATAAACTACTATGTATAAAATAGGTAAGAAACAAGGAGGTATCGTGCAGCACAGGGAAACAGAGCCTCTGTCTTACGATAATTTGGGAGTATAATCTGTAAAAATACTGAATCACTATGCTATACACCTGAAACTAATATTGTAAACCAATTTTTTTAAGAAAGAAAAATCTTCCCCACGGCCCTGTTCAGTTCAGTTCAGTTCAGTTCAGTTGCTCAATCGTGTCCGACTCTTTGCGGCCCCATGAATTGCAGCACACCAGGCCTTTCTGTCCATCACCAACTCCTGGAATTCACTCAGATTCATGTCCATCGAGTCAGTGATGCCATCCAACCATTTCATCCTCTGTCGTCCCCTTCTCCTCCTGCCCCCAATCCCTCCCAGCATCAGGGTCTTTTCCAATGAGTCAACTCTTCGCATGAGGTGGCCAAAGTACTGGAGTTTCAGCTTTAGCATCATTCCTTTCAAAGAAATCCCAGGGCCGATCTCCTTCAGAATGGACTGGTTGGATCTCCTTGCAGTCCAAGGGACTCTCAAGAGTCTTCTCCAACACCACAGTTCAAAAGCATCAATTCTTTGGTGCTCAGCCTTCTTCACAGTCCAACTCTCACATCCATACATGACTACTGGAAAAACCATAGCCTTGACTAGATGGATCTTAGTCGGCAAAGTAATGTCTCTGCTTTTGAATATGCTATCTAGGTTGTTCATAACTTTCCTTCCAAGGAGTAAGTGTCTTTTAATTTCATGGCTGCAGTCACCATCTGCAGTGATTTTGGAGCCCTAAACAATAAAGTCTGACACTGTTTCCACTGATTCCTCATCTATTTCCCATGAAGTGATGGGACTGGATGCCATGATCTTCGTTTTCTGAATGTTGAGCTTTAAGCCAACTTTTTCACTCTCCTCTTTCACTTTCATCAAGAGGCTTTTTAGTTCCTCTTCACTTCCTGCCATAAGGGTGGTGTCATCTGCATATCTGAGGTTATTGATATTTCTCCCGGCAATCTTGATTCCAGCTTGTGTTTCTTCCAGTCCAGCGTTTCTCATGATGTACTCTGCATATAAGTTAAATAAGCAGGGTGACAATATACAGCCTTGACATACTCCTTTTCCTATTTGGAACCAGTCTGTTCTTCCATGTCCAGTTCTAACTGTTGCTTCCTGACCTGCATACAGATTTCTCAAGAGGCAGGTCAGGTGGTCTGGTATTCCCATCTCTCTCAGAATTTTCCACAGTTTATTGTGATCCACACAGTCAAAGGCTTTGGCATAAAGCAGAAATAGATGTTTTTCTGGAACTCTCTTGCTTTTTCCATGATCCAGCGGATGTTGGCAATTTGATTTCTGGTTCCTCTACCTTTTCTAAAACCAGCTTGAACATCAATAAGTTCACGGTTCACGTATTGCTAAAGCCTGGCTTGGAGAATTTTGAGCATTACTTTACTAGCAAGTGAGATGAGTGCAATTGTGTGGTAGTTTGAGCATTCTTTGGCATTGCCTTTCTTTGGGATTGTACTATTAATACCAGCTCGAAACTCCAGGGGGTGCCACCCACATATTGGTCCATGTAAATAGTGTCTCTCTGAGGTGCAGTGTTGGAGAAGGCAATGGCACCCCATTCCAGTACTCTTGCCTGGAGAATCCCATGGACAGAGGAGCCTGGTGGGCAGCAGTCCATGGGGTCGCTAAGAGTCGGACACAACTGAGCGACTTCAATTTCACTTTCCTGCATTGGAGAATGGCAACCCACTCCAGTGTTCTTGCCTGGAGAATCCCAGGGACAGGGGAGCCTGGTGGGCTGCTGTCTATGGGGTCACACAGAGTCAGACATGACTGAATTGACTTAGCAGAGGTGCAGTGTACAGCCTCCAAAGCTGTGTGGTGGTCCTGATTATTCTTCTCACATTTAGAGATGATGAAACCGGGGTCATAAAGCAAGAGGATAAAAAATAATTTAAGAAAGTGAAACCCATATCAGAGCCTCTCTTTCACGGGTGGGATTAAAATCAATTCATTTTAAAAAGAATGAAAACCTGTGCCACTAATAAGTATTAATGCATATAAATATAGAATTAAGATTGGCAAGAGGCCATAATCTCTGGTTATTCCTGGACGTGTGTCTTTACATGGATTTTAAACCTTCATCTACCAATCAGCAGCTAGGCATAGTTAAAGAGCCTCTTCTGTGTTTCTAGAGCCCTCTGGGCATTTCACTGCATTATATTGTAATTCTTTAACAAGTTAGTCCTCCTAGAATTTGAATTTTTTTCCATTTTTTGGCCACATCATGTGGCATAGGGGATCTTAGTTCTCTGAGGATCTTAGCTCCACAACCAGGGATAGAACCCATGCCCCCCAGCAGTGAAAGGACAGCAGCTTAACCACCAGACCACCAGGGAAGTCCCAAGAATCTAAATTTTTAAAGAACAAGCTGCCCCATATTTGCATCCCTATAACAGCCCATGATAGATGTTTTACTAGCTTTTGGCAAATTAATGAAAGGGACATTATATCTCACATAAAACAATGCTACATTTAAAAATTAGTTCTTATAGCAACTACATTTGAGAACTAAAACCTCAACACATTTCAGAAAGGAAATGGAGGAAAATGGTATTTGACCATCAAAGACAGCTTTGTAAAAGAATGTCCTTATCGTGAAGTCCCAGGAGTTGAACTGTGTATGGGTACTCGGCAAAAAAAAAAAAGCAGTATCACAGACCTCATCCTAAGACAAATTTAACAGTAAGAAACAATATGTTCTCTTACTGTAGTTTGAAGTCTTCTTTCCTCGAGTTTGGACTAATTTTAGCTCTTAGATTATTTAATGTTGAAGAAAAAATATTTATTTACAGTTTAGAGGCAACTACTTCCAAAAGTTTTTAAGGCATCTTGAGGAAATATTAATAATTAGCTGTATCTAAAATCATTTCAAGATTAACTTGCTTCTAAAATCTCCTTTTTTGGTTTGTTTGTTTATTCTCGTCTTGGATAAAATACTCTTCCCTCATTTGCTGATTTTGGGGGGGATAAAGTAAATAACTTCAGAGGAAGGGCAGAAAACCCCTAAAAGTACATATCCTTGAGATCTTTTCTGAGACCTGGCAATTGCTAGTTAGGGGGATGGAGTCATGCTCGTAAATTCAGTGGGCCTGATATGGAATGGAAACACTGCAAACTCAAAGATAAGGACAGCTTTAAGCTTTGAGATCTTGCATATATGAAAAATAAAATATCACTTTCTTCTCAGAAATCTACCTTATATGAAGTGTCTGAGGTTAGACTGATATTTAGTATCAGAAATTCCATTGATGCAGCAACATGGACAGACCTAGAGATATCATACTAAGTGAAGTAAGTCAGAAAGACAACGACAAATACCATATGATATCTCTTGTATGTGGAATCTAAAATATGACACAAATAAATTTATTTATGAAACAGAAACAGACTCACAGACATAGAGAACAGACTTGTGTTGCCAAGAAGGGGTTGCAGGGAAAGGACTGGGAGGCTGGGGTTAGCAGGTGTATGGCACCCCACTCCAGTACTCTTGCCTGGAAAATCCCATGGACAGAGGAGCCTGGTGGGCTGCAGTCCATGAGGTCGCTGAGAGTTGGACACGACTCAGTGACTTCACTTTCACTTTTCACTTTCATGCATTGGAGAAGGAAATGGCAACCCATTCCAGTGTTCTTGCCTGGAGAATCCCAGGGATAGTGGAGCCTGGTGGGCTGCCGTCTATGGGGTCGCACAGAGTCAGACACGACTGAAGCGATTCAGCAGCAGCAGCAGTAGCAGCAGGCTATTATATAGAGAGGATGGATTACCAACAAGGTCCTGCTGTATGGCACTTAGAAATCCAGAGAAAAAATGAACCACTTTCACATTTTCTGAAGGCTTACAGGGGT
This sequence comes from Aepyceros melampus, assembly GCA_006408695.1. NCBI lineage: Eukaryota > Metazoa > Chordata > Mammalia > Artiodactyla > Bovidae > Aepyceros > Aepyceros melampus. The sequence goes on along the minus strand of SJXQ01010003.1, from coordinate 690,068 downwards.
CAGAGACATTTGAAGACTCGAGGATTCTGCTTGGATTCATAGCAGTAACTTTACTGAATAGAACTGTAGAAGAAGAAACCTGTGGACTCCCATCTCTTATCCTCATTTGCATCCAGAGGCCATAGAGGCTGTTAAAAAGCCAACTCAAAGTGAATTCTAATAATAGTAATTATTTATTATTAGAACAGTCTTTAGACTGCATTTACTGACAAGTCACAATAGCACTTGCTGTTTGACTAGAAATATGCCAAAGGACAGCAAGAACTAGAGAACATCATTCTCAGAATCAAGATCCACACATGGACTCAATGATTATGTATGTAAATAATAGTCTTGCTCTTCATAAACTGGGGGGGACTATCTAACATATTGGTTAAGAAGGAAATTTGTTTCCTGAAGTTCATTACTAAATTGTCCTTTTGTTTTTAGAAAATACATGCTGCCTTAGAGTAAAGGATCATGAGATCTTCACTTTACTCTTAAATCAATGGTTGGACTGCACATGAAGGATTACTATTTCTGTTCATTTTCTGTAAGCTGAAATAATTCAAAAGAAAAAGTTTTTAAAAAGTCATTTCTCTTGTCTTTTCTTATCAGTTATATAATCCAGTTCAAGTTACTTGCTGTTTGGAAACCTCAATGTTCTCATCTGTAAAATGAGAATAATGCTAGTAACATCCTCAAAGAATTCAATGAAATAAACAATAACTCAAAAAAGTTAGTAATGACACAAATCTTAAAAGTTATTTACTGCTCATGCTTGATCACAAATTTTTGGTTTGGTCAATTAGAACTAGCTGAGGGCCCACCTACATGACATCCACTATGATAATAAAATATGCTGATGCTATCCTTAATAAATAATTATAAGTGCTCAATGGCATTCAACTTTTGTTAACTACAATCATTATAAAGTGGACTATTATTGAAGTGCTCTGTTTAATTATAAAACAACTACATATGTCCAAAGATACTTATTAAATGAAATAATGGATTTCTGATGGAGAAATAATGGAGACTGAATGGATTGGAAATTTGTCAGACATTAAAATTTATCTTGAAACTGTGGAATTTTTAGCATGTGAAGTTCTCATGAACTTTACCCTCCAATGGGACCAGGTAGCACTGCTCTCTTGAATCTCAGACAAGCAGCCCCAGTTCCAGTAGCATCACTGGAGCCTTCCTTTCCTCCCCTTCAAGTCCATTTTTAATGTGTATTTTTTGTTCCATATACTAAATTGTGCATGATATAATGTCCACTTAAAGTTGAATTTATTATTTTCAACTGTACATTTAAGTGGCACTAAGTATATTCATAATGTTACATCACCCCCTATAATGTCTATTCCAGAATATTTGCATCCTTTTTGTCACTGGAACAATATTCTAGGGAGGTGGAAATATTACATCTCTAAGTTTTTGAAACTCGAACTTTAAACTTTTGACTAAGTTATATGGTTTACAGCCCCACCCAATCCTGTTTATGAAATTCTAATTTCCAAAAACTTGGTACTATGTTACATTCAAACTGGACATCTCTGAGAATAAAGGGGGATAAACTAGAACTACTTGGGTAAACTAGGACATATTATTATTAAGAATAAACGTTCATGAACTATTGCTTCAGTTCATTGCCTTAGATACCAAGTGGAAGGAAGCTTTCTCTTCAGAAATGTTTATTACTAAACTCTATGACCAGAACCACTATGGTGCTGCTGATACATATGAAATTTCATGATTCTTAGAAGAGCAACTTGGGTAAATAATTAATGGGCAAATACTGTTCTGGGGAGCCATCTGGTTTGGGTTCTTTAGACAAAGTTGGTAAAATATCATTCTAATTACCCCAAAATCAGGAAGCACAGAAAGTCTACTCTAAGGTAAAAAGTCTTAATAGCTATTTATAAGACTTTGCACATGAGCAAACATTTCACTTCACATATTGGATGAAAATTAATCAAGTCATTGTCTTACAAGTAAAACAAATAAAGAGTATAGGAGCCTACATATTACATTTTCAGTAACAGAGAAGAGGGATCTGTGTTCAAAATGAAAATGGAAAAGGCATCATTCAAGTAAGACTTGCTCCTGATGTGAAAGTATCTAATTGCTAGTAACTGATCATATGAAAAAATTTTAAATGTCACACAAGTCTCTTTCCTCTTTGATCAGCAGGATGGTATACTAAAAATCTCCAGAGCTTGAGAGTAAGAATGTGAAATTTGGAGTCAAACTATCTGGGCCTGAACTCTAGTTCAGCCACTTAGTTGATGGAAGATTGCTTGCAGCAAATATGGTTAGATGTCCATCCAAAATCTTTTCTTCCCTCTTCCCAACAAAACTCTGAATTTTCTCAGACACACCGCCTGTTTCCTTTCAAAACCATGCTTCCCAGGCATAGGACTTCTTAAAATGGTTAACTTCAAATTCTCTTTATTCCCTCTGCCAATGATTGGCTCAGGAATGTACATGCGACCAATCTGAATAAATGAGAAACAAGGAAAGTTTTGCTGGGGCTTTGGGTAAAACTCTTCCTCTGTCTTCTGGGACAGTGTCAAGAAGTGACTCTCAACAGAGGACAAATATCATATGACATCCCTTATATGAGAAATCTAAAAAGAAATGATGAAAATGAACATATTCACAAAAGAGAAACAAACTCACAGACTTAGAGAATGAATTTATGGTTACCAAGGGGAAAGCTGGGTGAAGGGATAGTTAAAGAGTTTGGGATTGACATGTATACACTGCTTTATTTTAGATGGATAACCAGTAAAGACCTACTGTATAGCACAGGGAACACTGCTCTATGTTATGTGGCAGCCAGGATGGGAGGGGACTTTGGGGGAGAATGGATACATGTATATGTATGGCTGAGTCCCTTTGCTGCACACCTGAAACTATCACAACATTGTTATCAGCTATATGCCAATATCAAATAAAAAGAAGTGACTCCTCTTCTCTGGGTATGTACAGATGCACAGATGCACATATAATGCAGCCTGCTGTGCTGCTTTGTTCAATAACCAGTCTTAAGATGAAGGCAACACACAGAAGTGAGCCAGACTAAAGCTCTCTCAGGGAAATGAAGCCAGAACCAAAGTTCTTAGGCTGCCCTATCTTTGGACTTCTATATCTGTGGCCAAGAATTTGACAGAATTTAAGCCAGTTCGGTGAGGTTTTTGATATTTACAGCTGAAAGCACTCTGATCTTCCTGAGTCATTTTCTAACCTGTGAAAATCAGACTGACAGCTCCATTGCAACCTTGCAAGAATTCTCAACACAAGGTTTATGTACCATGTTTGACGCAACACAAGCTTTCAGTAAATGATATCAGGCTCGAGGTGCTGCTTGCCTGGAACACTGAGCACCTGCTGCTAACTTTGCTAATAATTAACTTTGGCAAATCTTTAACAGCCTTAATTTCTGATTGCTTGCATTTCCATATCATATAAAACTGGTGATACTAGTCTCCAACGAACACATTTTAATAGATTAGCTTATTCTAAATCTCCTTGAGGTCCCAAAAGAAAAGGAATAGAATAATAATGCTTTGGTACTATTGGATTTCATTGCACAGTTACATACACATACCTCAAAGCAAATAAAATAGAATCAGGCTAATAATAGAAATTAATTTATCACATTAAATGCCATTTCAAAAAGAACTCAGGGAAATTTAACATATTGAATATGTCCCAATAAACTTTAAAATGAATATAGTAGATTATGTTAAAATTTACAGTGTAAGCCTGAGCCATAATTCCTTATTTTAGAAAAGTAAAAATTTAGAATTTATCAAGAAGAATAACACAATTAAGAAAGACCCAAAGGAGTGAAGGTAAAATTCTAAAATTTAAAAATTTTAGATACTTTCATTTTTCCAAACAAAACATCAACCAAATAAACTAAAGAGAGGATTAAAATATTAATTAAATATATAAGCTTAGGTTATACAGCCTAAACTTGAAAACTGACTCTGATATCTGTATACTATGTAACTTTGAGCATGTTTCTTAGCCTGTGTTAGCCTGTTTTCTCATATATCAAGTGGAGGTAATACAATCTACCTCACAGATTGGGTTTAAATAAGATAACATAAGCCAAATTCTTATATAGGTGCCAAGTGTGTAATAACCACTGAATTAAATATTTTAATTATATTCTCATAACAAAATTAGTTCCATGGGATCTCACTGACTTGGTAGTCTATTACAGCACCTTGGGTTTAAAAGAACAGGCTCACATCAAAAAGAATGAAGTAATGCCATTTGCAGCAACATGGATGTATCTAGAGACTGTCATTCTGAGTGAAGTAAGTCAGACAGAGAAGCAGAAACATCATATGACATCCTTTATGGAAGGGGAGATTCCATCCCTTGTGGAATCTAAAAATACAAAGGAACTTATTTGCAAAAGAGAAACAGATTCACAGACTTAGAGAATGAACTTATAGGTGCCAGGGGGAAGGATGGGGGGAAAGGAAAGGATAGTTAGGGAGTTTGGGATTGACATGTACACACTGTACATTTAAGATGGATAACCTATAAGGACCTGCTGTATTGCACAGGGGACTCTGCTCAGTGTTATGTGGCATCCTGGATGAGAGGGGAGTTTGGGGGAGAATGGATACATATATGTGTATGGGTGAGTCCCTTTGATGTCACTATCACAGCTTGTTAATTGGCTATATCCCAATATAAAATTAAAAGTTAAAAAAAATTAAAAAACAGGCTTAAATTTCTGGACAAAGGGAAAGCCTCAAAAATATTCCCAGCAACTCCAAAAAAAAGACAGGTGGCAAACACTATAAACACATTATTGACCAGATATGTATTTATGTATTGTCTTTTGTTATCCAAATGATATTGACTGGAGTGTTTCAATATTCATATACACACACACACATACACACACACACACACACACACATATATGTATATATATTTATATAAAACAAATTGCTGTCCATAGGCATTAGTTTCTGCAAAAATCCTCTGGTCAATTATATGTAAAAATAAAATCATACAGGAATTTCTCCTTCTGGATAAGATAGAGTAACAGGTACTGGATTTAACTTTCTGTCTGAAACAACTAAAATATAGACAAAATGAATGAAACAATGGTTTTCAGACACTGGACATTAAGCAGCTCCAGATGGTGATCCTAGAGAAAAGGGGATGCAAATCAGGCAAGTCCTACAATTTCCCTAACTTACTGCCAAATGCTTTCTAGGCCACAGCAGAGGGAGGGGAAAACTCAAGCAGAGTCTAGTGGATTCTCTGAGTAGATAGCTGTTATAGATTCAGGGGCCTGGGGATGCCAAGGTAGATACAGAGTGGAGAAGGCTTCACAGAGAGACTTCTCTGCAGTGTTCTCTGGTCTATAGCTGAGGAGTGACAAGCACATTTCAGGGAGAAATTATTTGAATCTGGGGAGAGAATCACCAGAAAAGAGAAGGAAAAAGTCCTGAAACTTAAAAAGACCAGGAATAATTCATGTTCCCACCAAATAGAAAGGAAAATCTTGTAATTCATGAGATGCTGAGTAGAGTCTATGATAAGTGCAACTATGATTCCAACTAATGAAAACTAAAAGTAAGTCTCTAGAAGAAACACACTCTTTATAGGTAACTTAACCTTTTCCCAGAAAAAGATCTTAAGACATTTATAGGATACCAAAATATTTAATACACACCAAACAAAATGTACAGTGTCTGGCATTCAATAAAAAATCATCAGATATTTGAAGAAGCAGGAAAATACAACTCATTAGAAACAGATTCAAGAATCACAAAGATTATAGAATTAGTAGAAAAAGACACTGAAAGGGCTATAAGTATATTCCACATGTTTCAGAAGTTAGAGAAATAAACACACAAGCACACTAAATATAGATATGAACAGTATAAAAAGACACAAACAAAGCTTCCACAATGTTTAAAATGAAAAAATATACTAAATAAGATTAATACCAGATTAGAAACAGTAAAATAAAAAGTAGTGAATTTGAAGATGGAATAGAAACTATCCAAAGAAAAACAGACCCTCCTCCCCAAAAATAAAGTGGTAAGACAAAAAATATTTGAAAATAATTAAATAACTGCCCAAACTTTCCAAATTTCATGAAAGCTGTTAAGTCCACAGATGCAAGATACTCAAAGAACTTAAGGACAAGAAAGAAAATTATACCAAATCACATATTAATAAAACTGCTTAAAACTAGTAACAGAAAAAATTAAAATAAACTGGATGGAAAAATGAAACATCATGTACGTGGGAACAAAGGTTAGAATGACAACAAACTTCTCATTGGAAACAATGCAAGTCACAAGGGAGAGGAGTACTATCTTTAAAAGACTAAAAGAACATACACTGTCAGTTCAGTTTAAAAAAAAAGATTTTAAACAATGGGGAAATATACATGTCTTCAAAAACTGTATAAAAACTGAAGGAATTTATCACCAGCAGTCCAGTCCTATAAGAAATATTAAAGGAAATCCTTCAGAGAAATAATATTCTTTGAAAATGCAGATTTACACAAAATATAGAGTACTGAAAATGATAAGTACATGGGTAAATATTAAATATTTTCTTTAAAAAAACTTTTGAAGGTAACTGACAGTTTAAAACAAACAAACAAAAAATAAAATATAGCTCAGTGCAGTTTATAATATATGTAGAAGTAAAACGTATGAGGTTAAATCTAAATGATATAGACCATGAATGAAAGGCAGATGTTCAGTTTAAATAAAAAACATAAGAACCGAAATTTGCTGTCTATAAGAAAACAACTTGAAGTATAAAAAAACAAATAAGTTCAAGGTAAAATTTTATGCTAAGAGATATGCTAATTATATAACTAAAATAGCTGGAGTGGCTATAATAATATCATAGTATATAATATGAATATATATATAATATAATATAACTTGGGATAATATAATATATATAATTAATATAATATTACTTGGGATATAGAAGATATCAGAGAATATAATATTACTTGGGATAAAGAGGATAATTTCAGAATGATAATAAGGTTATTCATCAAGAGAACATAACAACCCTAAACATTTAAGCACCTATTAATAGAAGTACAAAATACACGAAGCAAAAATGGATAAAACTGCAAGAAGAAATAGTTAAGTCCACAGTTATAGTAAAGGATTTAATACTCTTCTCTCACTAACTGGCAAAATTAGTACACAGAAAATAAAGAAAAATATGGAAGATGTAAACAATAATATCAACTGAGCTGATCTAATTGACACTAGTAAAACACTCCACTCAGCAACATCACAATATATTCTTTTCAGATGCACAGAGAAAAAAGTTCCCAATAAAGGCCATTTTCTAGTCCATAAAAGTCATAATAAAGTTAAATGGATTTACAAAGCATATTCATTGACCATACTGAAATTAATCTAAAGTAATATACAGTAGAATATCTGAAACAGTTCAGAAATATTTGAAACTAAATAACATATTTCTAAATAACCTTCAGTACAAAGAAGTGAAAAGTCAGTCAGAAATTATTTCTGAATGCCATGAAGAACAAAACATGTCATATCAAAATTTGTGGAAAGCAGCTAAAGCTTTTGGAGGAAAATCTACAGCACTTAACTCCCATGTTAAAAACAAAAATAGGTCTCATATTAATTACCTTAAGCAACTATAAAAATTAAGGTAATTAAGTTTTTATAGTTGAAATCCAATGACCCTTACTTCGCACTATGAACAACACATAATTAACTCAAAGTGACTCAAGATTTAAATACAAGAGTCAAAGACCTTCTAGAAGACAACAGGAAAAAATCTTAGTGACCATGGGTTTGTCAAAGAACTCTTAAATTTGAAACAAGAAGCACAAACTGTAAAATTAAATTATCACTAAATTAAACTTTAGTGATACTATAAACTTTTGCTATTTAAAAGGCACTATTAAGGTAAACCACAAACTGAAAGAAAGTAGTTACAAAACATATCTGACAAAAGCTTTGTATCAAGAATTTTCTTAGAACTTCATAAGAGAGCAATTCAATCAAAAAATGGTCAAAATATTTGACTAGTCACTTGACCAAAGAAGATACATAGAAAGCAAATAAACACCTGAAAAGATAATTATAAAGAAAATTCAAATTAAAATAAGGAGCAACAATTATATACCCAACAGAATGTTTAAAATTTAAACAAGACTGAACATATACAATTTTATCAAAGATATAAAGTAAACACAAGTGGTATAGACTGCTGACAGAAACATGAAATGTTACAACTTTGGAGAACAGTTTGGTATTTTTAAAAAGTATTAGACATACACTGACCACAGACTCAGCTGTTCCAATCCTAGATACTGGCGCCAAAGAAATGAAACTCTGTGTCCACACAAAGACTTGTGCATGAATGTCTAGGAGAGCAGTATTTGTAACAGCCAAAAACTGGAGCCAACTAAAATATGTATCAGTGGGTAAATGGATAAACAAATTGTTGTACATTCATAGAATAGAACAGATTTCTATTCAATAAATAGGGGAATAAACTATTGACATACAAACAACATGAGTGAATCTTAATATTATTATGCTAAGTAAAAGAAGCGTAAGAAAACATTTTGGATATGTTTAATATCTTGATTGTGAAAATGGCTTCCTGGTGAACATATGTCTTTAAAGTCAAACATGGAAGTCTGAATGTTAGCCCTACTCTTAATGTAACCTTACAAAAGCTACTTACCTGTTTGAGTCTCATCTTCTATATTTGTAGTTATGTGAGAATAACATATGTATCAAAGGCTTGTCTTATTAAACATGATATCACATATAAGTAACCAGCACAGTACTTGTTAGTCGACTCTGTGTGACTCCGTGGGCTGTAGCCCACCAGGCTCCACTGTCCATGGAATTCTTCAGGCAAGAATACTGGAGTGGGTAGCCATTCCCTTCTCCAGGGGATCTTCCCAACCCAGGGATCAAACCTGAGCAGCATAGTACTTGGCACCATATAAATGTTCACTTCCATATGTATATATATTTTTTCCTATTCATTTGCACCATGTCTCCCCTTCTGTGGTGGCTCAGATGGTAAAGAATCTGCCTGCAATGCAGGAGACCCAGGTTCAAACCCTGAGTTGGGAAAAACCCCTGGAAAAGGAAATGACGACCCACTCCAGTATTCTTGAATGGAGAATTCCATGGACAGAGGAGCCTAGCTGTGGGCTATAGTCCATGGGGTCACAAAAAATCGGACAGGACTGAGCAACTCCGCTTTCACTTTCCCCTTCTGTAAAACATACCTCCTTAGCACTACTGATTTTCTACCACAGGATGTCTGTCCTCTCCCTCTTGGAACAAAAGAGAAAATATGTTATTTTAGAACTTTTACTCTTTTTAAATTAATATGTTATTCATTCTATGTTACTTTAATTTTGCCTTGGATTGTGAGCTGTTAATCAGGCTCTTCATTTATGGCCTACTTGGTAGCTGCTGTCCCTGCAAGGTCCTTTCCTTGTAGTTTTTATTTATTTTACCCCTTTCTTTCCCATTTTATCCCTAAATCCAGTCCCATTTCCCCCTCCTAATTAGACACTCTTCTAGCATTTAATATATGTCTTTGAATATGCATGTACATATATGCTGCTGCTGCTAAGTCACTTCAGTCGTGTCCGACTCTGTGCAACCCCATAGACAGCAGCCAACCAGGCTCCCCCGTCCCTGGGATTCTCCAGGCAGGAACACTGGAGTGGGTTGCCATTTCCTTCTCCAATGCATGAAAGTGAAGAGTGAAATGAAGTTGCTCAGTCGTGTCTGACTCTTGGCGACCCCATGGACTGCAGCCCACCAGGCTCCTCCGTCCATGGGATTTTCCAGGCAAGAGTCCTGGAGTGGGGTGCCACTGCCTTCTTCATGTACATATATATGTTTGTGTATATATAATATATATATGTGTGTATGTGCTTTAATACATATTTTAATGGCATTGTGCTATAACTTTTATTTTCCCCTTTATGCTGTATTGTAAGGATTTATCCTAGTTCTATACACATCAGTAAGTTGCTTCTAATCAACAGCATTGTATTCCATACTATGTATTTATCAAAATTAACTCATGTACTCCCTTAGAGAAGGATACCAAGGAGAGCAACTTCCTGCTACTGCAAACAATATTGAAATAATAAGTATCTTTTCAAAAATATTTTATGTTTCTGATACTGTTTTTTAAAGTATTTATTTGGCTGCACTGGGTCTTAGTTGTGGCACATGGGATCTAGTTCCCTGACCAGGGATTGAACCCAGGCCCCCTGCATTGGGAAGGCAGAGTCTCAGCCACTGGATCGCCATGGAAGTCCCTGATATAAATGCCTTAACACTTGTCTCCTTGTGGACCTACAAAGGAAGTTCTCTGAGTCACAGATGTGAAAGGTGAGACTGCTGGGCCATAGGACAAATAAATAATTTTACTACCTCAGTACTTTGAGACTGCTTTCCAAACTGGCTGCATTAATGATCTTACAAATTCTTAGCAATATAATAAATAGATCTCATTTTTATTTTTATTTCTCAGATTATTAGTAAGTTTGAGCATCACTTTCCATTCTTATTAGCTGCTCAGCTTTTCTCTTTGTAGAGCACATTCTTATTCTTTATTCATTTTTATATTGAGCTTCTCATCTTTTATTTGTTGATTTGTAGTTCCTAGAATGTTTCTATATTAATGTCATTAATTTTACGCATTGCTAAAAGCTATGCTGGTCTGTCACTGCCTATTAGCTTTGTTTAAGGTGTTGTTCACTGACTAGAAATTCTTCATTTAACACAGCCATAATCATCATTTCTTAACCTAATTAAAAATTCTTTCGGGGTTATGTTTAAGGAGAACAGCCCCTTACCTACATTTTGCTCTATTAGCTTTGCAGTTTTTCCTTTAAACCCTCTTTAATCTACCTAGAGTCCAACTTTTTCAATGTATTATATAATGTATTATAGAAATGTATAATGTGCATTGTAATATTGTATTATTATTGTATTGTATTGCACTGTATTATTATTGTAAAAGTGCAATGTATTATAGAAATTTGTCTTTTTCCATATCACCAATACCATCTGCTGAAGAGCTGATCTTTTCTCTATTATATAAAGTGATGTTTCTCTATCATATATCACTCACTTTTTTATATAAAAAGAAGAATGCCTCTGGAAGAGTGATGACCCAGATGAGCTGGGCAAGAAAAATATTCCTGGCCATCCGTCTTTGGGAGGATAATGGTGACTGCTCACTCTGGAGTCAACCTTCTGAAGCCACATGCGGAAGTAAACCCTGAATTCATGCAGTGGCTCCAAGTGGATTTTTAAAAATCAAGAATAAAGAAAGAAATGGTCTAACTAGGTCCAGTGATTCAGATATTGTGAATTCCTGCAATTCCTTCAAGGCTTAGTAGCAGAACAGTGTGTCTCCATGTCATGTTGCGTGTGATGTTTTTTACTGTCATAACTATGCTATACATTGCATTATAATTATCATTCTGTAGTAGCTATTTATACCTGTTACACAAAACTTTCCAAATTTCCCAAAGCTTTCTGAAATGTATGGGATGATTTAAGGTACTTGACACAATATAGTATTTAACTGGTAAATTTTTTTGTTAGCAAGGAAAAATCTTGCCCCAAACAGGTTTGATTAATGGCTTACTCCAGTATTCTATACATAGTAAGTCCTCAAAAAAAAAAAAAAAAAATAAAGTCCTTGGCTGATTACCTGGCTGAGTGCCCACATATTTACTGGGTTGGAATTTATATTCAGAAGGAAATCTTCTTTCATGAAAGTCATGATCTTCTTGTCTTTTGTTAGTAGGGGGAAAAAAAAAAAAACAGCAGAGACTTAAAGGACTATTACATTGAATAAAATTTAATTCCATGCAGTTATTCATGGAATCCTTCCAAGGGACCATATAGCATTCTTATATGCTTAAATACATATTTCTGTCTTTACCCTTGGATTTTGATAGAAATTATTTTGGGCTCTTATTATTCATTTACACTGCCCCATGATGCTTAAACAACAAGTAGAAAATGAAATCAACCAAGCCAGTATTTCCTTTAGAAACTGGTAGCAGGTAGTATTATGAGTTGGAGTCCTAACTAAGGGTTGGTAATGGCTAGCACCAGTACTGACTTTGTTTTCCATGCCTACAGATGTACGTGAAATTTAAGAGCAGAAGATCAAACTCACTCATCTAACAAGTGTTCATTACATCCAGAGATTTCTTGAGAGTGTCATGTCAGACTTGGTAAGTCACTAAATCTACAGAATGGAGTTCGGAGTTTCTCTTTTAGTTTGGATCTTGGTGAAACACATATAATAGCTCACCATGACAGAACAAAAATTGTTACTTATGATTTCCAATTCACACAGCTGATAGATTACATGATAACATTCCCTGGCAGACGATGATCTTCCATGTGTTCCACTGTGATGCTCCAGTAACGTCCTACTGTTCCAAAACAGATTTTTTTTAATTTTCTAAAGTATAATAAGGGGTTTCACTAGTGGCTCAGTGGTAAAGAACCTGCCTACCAATGCAGGAGAATAGTCAGAAACGACTTAATGCCTGAAAAATAACAACAAAAGTATAACAGAACATGAATTTTGATAATGTCATGTGAACTCCATCCTCCCACCCCATTTATTCCTCTACAACTCTGAGGACACTAGAGAAGTAAAGAGAGTTTCAGACAAGTGCAGGTAACTACAAGCTCTTGTGATTTCACAACAACTCAGACCAACTCTGGAATCAATACAAACAACACACATGTTTGAGACCTCAATTTTGGCTAATGTAAATCTAGGTAGGATACTGTAAAACGCCAACATGCTTTGAGGCTGGCAACACAAATGTTAATACAATGTGAAACAAAGAACCAACTTTGGTTGTGTTCATGGCAAAAGATACACCATGTCTTCCACAACTTAAAAGTTACTCTACTGACATTTTACTGGAACATGGGTATCTTTGGGACAATGCTCCTTACTTTCACACTATTTTGAGTATTTCCAAAATTCTTATCAGTGACACTGAAAATTCTATTTTGATATTCTAGACAAAACATCCAAAGTTAAAATAGGAAGTTACACAGGAAAAAGTTAAGTAAGCTCTAAATGTCCTAATCATAAGTGATTTTTATTAAAATAACTTACAAATTCTCCATGTCATATATTTAATGATTTATTTCAGTATATTCTATTATTTTTATTCATGTAAAATCATGTATTTTCAGTGTCATCAAAATGCAAAGTTGAAGTTTCTACCCAACAGAAAACATTTTGAGGGAAACATTTTACTAAACTATAAAATACTAGAGTGTTCTGATCTATTTTTCATAATCACTGCTAATAACAAGATAGAGACATTATCAATCCTGCTAGCAGATTTTTAAAAACTAATTAAACCCATTAGAAGCAGTAGAAAACAGTCATTTATTCACTGCTACAAAAAGATACATGAATTAGACTCTATGCAACTAAAAGCACGGTTCTTTGAGAAAATATTTATATATAAACTTTTAAACCAATTTATGGAGGTAATAGGTTTCATTTGCTATAGAAGAACAAATAACGTGAATCAAGAAAAGTATTACAAAAGTCAACTACAATCAAACTAAAAATTAAAGATTAGTTTTGCAAAATAAGCAGTTGGCAGCAGAATGTTCTTACAAGTGAATGTTGAATAAAACAATAATCTGGCTAAGTTAAGAATTCAGAATTATATTCATAATGAATTTGTCATGCTGTCCACTCTGCTCTGCTCCTATTTCTGCTCTTCTCACACTGGTACAAAAATGAGCAGGAAAGTGTGCACATTATTACTTATTTAAGTCAATAACTTATTCAATAGCTGCAGGGATGAACTACAACATGTATAACATCACAAACTAAGGGAGTGTTTTGGAAATGCTAGTATTCAATGTCTCCTTAAGCTTTATTTTATATTGGTGTTTAAATGATTAGTCTTAGTTCTCATGTAAACATACACCTTTCCTTGCTGAGAATTAAGTTTCTCTGGGCTTTAGTTTTTATGACTTTCCTGTGAAATCAATCAGCTTGGTATTATTCCCATTTCACAGATGTAGGTCCAACCCACCACCCCCATGGGCTATATATCCCACCATCAACGTGGAAGTTTGCAGGGCAAAGACCATGATTTACCCTCAAATAACTTCAACTGGAATCAAGGGGACTGCTTTCTCTCCTATCAAGTTTCCTCTACCTAGATTCTTCTTCATTTGGTGAAGCCTTCCTCCTTTACTAGGTTTAATTCAGAAACACCTCTTCTCTGAAATAGATTTCATTGAAATCAATTGAATCATTCTTGTTTCATTCCTGATAGTACTGCCTCCTCAAAGCTTTCATGAACATTGAACACAATGTGTTTACAAAATGCACAGCAATGTGTTTATGAAACACACATCTCTTCCTTCTTGCAGGCCTTAAGTCATTTTTATATCTCTCTCACAGAGCTTGGGAAAGGGTCAGCATGAAGCAGCTGTTCCCCACAGACAAGACAACAGGTATGAAAAATTGTAACTGCCCTTGAAGTAGTAAATATAGGTATGTTAAAGAGTGATTTTTAAATGTAAAAAAGGAAAAGAATTGGCCTAAATCCAATTGAGCCACATCAGTGTGGCTCAAGACACAAGTGAATGCAATTAGAAGCATAAGGAGTTCATTCCTGAATAATGAAGGCTTTTTAAGTAAACAATTTTCTTATATGTACTTTTTAAGTTAGGAAGAAAGGCAGGAATGATTTTATGGATAATAGAGGTTCCTGCCAGAGAAAGAATTCCAGTGGATATTTGGCAACTCAGTTGTTCTCTCCAAAAAGAGTCTTCAAGACAGCCTACTTTTATTATGTCTGGTGAAGGTGAAAATGGTAAATATCAACAAAGAAATATTCTTAAGAGTCCCTACCTCACACCAAATACTTGCCAAAAGATTTCATAGATTATCACATTTTTCTAATATGAGTTAGATATCATGATGCCCATTTTACAGGAAGAGAAACTGAAGATTAGAACAATTAAATGAGTTGCTAAGGTTGCAAATGTAGTGTGGAGCATGGAGCCAACCAAATTTTGGGACTCTTCCTATGAAACACTAGAACCATCTCTCTCAGTGTTTGGGAATATTGTTACTCACCAACTGCATTATGTGAACATGATGCCCATTTAAAGGCATTTGGTTCAGGCTGTTTCACATTTGCTAAACTGTAACTTGAGGATGCCTTTCACGTGAAGCTGGAGAATTTGTCTATACTCTTTGGGCATCTCATGGAAACCGCGTTTAGGTAACTTATTGTCGTAGTAGTGATGGCTGACAGGCATGTTCTCTCCAGTTCTAGAGAAGGGCCAGAATCCATACAGCTTCACGTTCTCACACAGCTCGACTGCCACACTTGTGATCATCAAGCCGGAGGACAGGCGATACTCGGTCACACCTTTAGTCCTCCAGAAGAGTGCAAGGTTTTTCAGGTACTTGGGGTGGAAAAATAAAACCTTTTGTCTTGCTTTAGATTCC
Organism: Aepyceros melampus; assembly: GCA_006408695.1. NCBI lineage: Eukaryota > Metazoa > Chordata > Mammalia > Artiodactyla > Bovidae > Aepyceros > Aepyceros melampus. The sequence goes on along the minus strand of SJXQ01010003.1, from coordinate 674,498 downwards.
TTCAGTGTGTAGTACACTTTAAAAGAGGCCGCGGTATTGGCCCTGAAGGAAAACGCAGGCAGAAGGACGAAAGCATCTCCATAGGCTGCAACGTCCTCCAGAAATATTGCTTTCTTTTCCTTTAAGTTCCCATATCTGCCAAATTTTTAAAACATTGTGATTTTAACAATAATCCTCAAAGGAACAGTTTGGGTAACATGAAGCTGAATTCACCACTGACCAAAAAACAGAACCAGTTATGTCACTGTATATAAAAGAGACAAACTGAAGATTCAGAGAAATTCAGGTTAAGTAAGCATAAATATCAAAGGTTAGGTCTTCATTTCTTTCTTGGCATATCTATTCTTTCTGTCTACCTTCTTACAGAGCAATATCCTTGCTGGACATACATTTTTAGAAATTATTTTATCTTCAAACTCAGTAATTTTTTCCTGAGGTTGCTTTTAAATGCTGAAACACCTTCCAAATGTATCATACTGATATATTTTCTCAAACACAGCACACTCTTAAAATATCTATACATTTAAAAAAATTCATTGAACTGTATGCAAGTATACATATTATTATAAAATAACAATTTCCTTTAAAACAGCAGTCCCCAGCCTTTTTGGCACCAGGGACTAGTTTCAAAGAAGATAATTTTTCCATGAACTGGGGGGTCGGGGTGGTTTGGGGATGATTCAAATGCAGTATCTTTATTGTGTACTTTATTTCTATTATTATTATATGAGTTCCACCTCAGATCATTAGGCATTAGATCCCAGAGGCTGGGGATCACTGCTTTAGAAAACCTAAAATATCTATATGCACACACACACACACACACACATACATATGCATTTTAAACTTCCTCCATGGACTGTGATAGCTCTATGTGTTTAATTTAAATAATGCCTCAGTAAATACACTGGTACATCTAAGTGCATGTGTTTAGAAAATAAACTCTGGGGAGACGGGTACAATATGTTATATTCTCTTAAGTCATACTAGAACTATTTGGGGGATATATTCTACTATTAACAACAATAAATAATCACTTTGGATGAAAACAACTGAATTAAACTAAGTATGGGATTTGGGGGCTTCCCTGGTGGCTCAGACAGTAAAGAATCTGCCTGCAATGCAGGAGACCTGGGTTTGACCCCCGGATTAGAAACATCCCCTGAAGAAGGGAATGGCTACCCACTCCAGCATTCTTGCCTGGAGAATCCCATGGAGAGAGGAACGTGGCAAGCTACAGTCCATGGGGTCGCAAAGAGTCAGACACGACTGAGAAACTTAACACTTTCACCTTTAATGGGATTTTTACCAAACAGCCAATATTTCATAGTAGTGACATTGTGGAAAATAAAATATGGGAATTATTTTTTACAAAAAACTGCCCAAAGTACCCTGAAATTTTGTCAGGTTCTCCTAAGGCTTACTTTCTGAAGCTTCTAAGTAGACCAAGTTTTTTCAAGAAAGTTTTATCCAGACAAAATAGTAACATTAAAATTCTGAAAAGAAATAATTTTTTAAAAACTTCAGTACTGGTGAAAAACATGAAGAGATAAGTAAGTTCTAATTTTATTAGCAACCCTTAACTTATGACATTAGAAGTACAACTGGACATACCTCTTAGGAGCCCAACCTAAATTACTAATATATTCTAATGTATTTTCCTTACAAAGCCATTCCAGTCAGTCTCAGCAGCAAGATTAGGGCTCAGACTAGGAAACAGGTTAAATAATAAAAACGTGGTCTTGAACAGTTATGTAACTTGGAAGGACTTACCTTAGCTTTATAATACTGGGATTTAGAGTCACCAGGTTGGTTTTAGTGCCAACATCATTGGTAACATTTCCTGTGGTTGGGGGGAGATTACACCTGAAATTTGGAAGAAAAAATATTCTCAAAATATAACTTTCAAAAAAAAGTACATCCACACATATGCATGTGACCGTTCTCATTTTATTGGAGAAAATTACTGCTGTAAATAGAGTCTCAGAATTCATCTGATTTCCATCGAAAATATTTAATAAGTACAGAATTCAGACACAGGCTCAATTCCTGGGTTGGGAAAACCCCTTGGAGAAGGAAATGGCAACCTTCTCCAATATTCTTGCTGGAAAATCCTATTGCCTGGCAAGCTATAGTCTATGGGGTTGCAAAAGAGCTGGACATGACTTAGCGACTACACAACAACAGCAACAAACTCTTAGCTGGCATTTAAATATTGGATAAAACATAAGAACCTGATAAATGCTTTCAGTGACAAAACTAGAAGTGACAATGACACCTTGCCTAGCATTCGAAGAGTTCACAATCCTTTTATTTAAATTATTTATATTAATTAGATTCCCATGGTGGTCAGTTCAGTTCAGTTACTCAGTCATGTCTGACTCTGCAACCCCTGGACCACACACGCCAGGCTTCCCTGTGTATCACCAACCCCTGGAGCTTGCTCAAACTCTCGTCCATCGAGTCAGTGATGCCATCCAATCATCTCATCTTCTGTTGTCCCCTTCTCCTGCCTTCAATTTTCCCCAGCATCAGAGTCTTTTCCAATGAGTCAGTTCTTCGCATCAGGTGGCCAAAGTATTGGGGCTTCAGCTTCAGCTTCAGCATCAGTCCTTCCAATGAATATTCAGGACTGATTTCCTTTAGGTTTGACTGGTTTGATCTCCTTGAGGCCCAAGGGACTCTCAAAAGTCTTCTCCAACACCATAGTTCAAAAGCATCAATTCTTCGGCACTCAGCTTTCTTTATGGTCCAGATCTCACATCCATACATGACTACTAAAAAACCCGTAATTTTAACTAGATGGACTTCTTTTGGCAAAGTAATGTCTCTGCTTTTTAATATGCTATCTAGGTTGGTCATAGCTTTTCTTCCAAGGAGTAAGCCTCTTTTAATTTCATGGCTGCAGTCACCACCTGCAGTGATTTTGGAGCCCAAGAAAATAAAGTCTCTCACTGTTTCCATTGATACCCAGCTATTTGCCATGAAGTGATGGGACTGGATGCCATGATCTTAGTTTTTTTGAATGTTGAATTTTAAGCCAGCTTTTTCACTCTCCTATTTCACTTTCATCAAGAGTCTCCTCAATTCCTCTTCACTTTCTGCCATCAGGGAGGTGGCATTTGCATATCTGAAATTGTTGACATTTCCCTCTGCAATCTTGATTCCAGCTTTTGCTTCATTCAGCCTGGCATTGTGCACAATGTACTCTGCACAAGTTAAATAAACAGGTTGACAATATATAGCCGTTAGGTACTCCTTTCCCAATTTGGAACCAGTTTGTTGTTCCACATCTAACTATTGCTTCTTGACCTGTATACAGATTTCTCAGGAGGCAGGTAAGGTGGTCTGGTATCCCCACATCTTTAAGAATTTTTCAGTTTGTTGTGATTCACACAGTTGAAGGCTTTTGCGTGTCAATAAAGCACAAGTAGATGTTTTTGTGGAACCCTCTTGCTTTTTCAATAACCCAATGAAAGTTGGCAATTTAATCTCTGGTTCCTCTGCCTTTTTTAAACCCAGCTTGAACATCTGGAAGTTCTCAGTTCATGTACTGTTGAAGCCCTGCTTGAAGAATTTTGAGCATTACTTTGCTAGCATGTGAGATGAGTGCAACTGTGCAGTCGTTTGAATATTCTTTGGCATTGTCTTTCTTTGGGATTGGAATGAAAACTGACCTTTCCCAGTCCTGTGGCCACTGCTGAGTTGTCCAAATTTTCTGGCACATTGAGTACAGCACTTTCACAGCATCATCTTTTAGGATTTGATATGGCTCAGCTGGAATTCCATCACTTCCACTAGCTTTGTTCATAGTGGTGTCTTCTAAGGCCCACTTGACTTCGGACTCCAGGATATCTGGTTCTAGGTGAGTGATCACACCATCGGGGTTGTCTGAGTCATTAAGATCTCTTTAGTATAGTTCTTCTGTGTATTCTTGCCACCTTTTCTTAATATCTTTGGCTTCTGTTAGGTATCATTGTCAATTTACAAATTTTTAAAAATTGAGGCATTGTCATTATGGTTATAATGTCTGCCAGAAGCAAAGTGTATATAAAAAATTAAAAATTTCCTGATTCCCATATGGATAGTTTTTCCACCAAATTAAGCTGTTAATAAATAAAGCTTTAATGTTCTTATAATGATGCTTTCATATTGATGTTCTCATCCTCTTTTGAGTACTAATTGGTTTTTAAATTGAAAAACAAATTAAGAATTGTAATTTTGAGTAAGCATATTCTTGTCACAAAAAAAGGGAAAGTTGGTTACGACTCCCTAAGTATCATTTACAGAATTTCAAGTAGACCATTTCTTTAAAGCTATACATACAAAGGGAGCATCTCTGAGGAAAGCTGTTTAAACTTGACTGTGTTCTGTAATGCTCCTGAGATTAAAATAATCTATTTCATCCTCTGTGAAATATATGAAAAAATGAAACATTACTCACTGATAAAAAAGATACCTCCTAAAACAAAGATGGCACTTTTGAAAAAACAAATATTAACCATAGATAACAGGCCACAGAAATATCTTCATTAGTGGACTTCCTGTAACAAACCTACTTTCCAGAACATAACTACTTCATATCCTTTTGAAGACTCAACAATGATTTCTAACATTATATCACTGGAGACCCATAGGGTAAATATTGTATATTGCATATATAAACTACAGTGAAGCCAGTCAACACCTATTCTTGTTCCTTACACTTTTAATTGACAGCTCCCAATCTTCTGAAATTAAAAGTAATCACAAGCAGTTTCCAGATGGTTTTATAAACTTTAAAACATGTATTGCCGAAATCGATATAGGCTTAAACATTAAATAAATTTTAATGACATCAACTATGTATAGCCCCCATCTGACCTTTCTGTTTGGAAGGCTAACTTCAAAAATATTGAGGCTAGTATTATTATTCAGAAAAAAAATTTTAAGTATTTCTATTCAGAAAAATACCTGGCATCAGCAAATGCAGAATCTAGAATATATACATTTATTTCAGAGTTATAAATTAAGTAGCTGTTGAGTTGTTGTTTTTTTCTGCTTGTTGAGCCTAAACTTGTATTTCTTATATCTGCTATAAAGTAAAATGGATATTTAGGCATAATATTCACCCCAGATGTTTTGGGAATTTTCAGTCTATAAAAAGTCTATTATGAGAAGAATTATTTATTTTCCCCCTGGCTTTTCCATACTGAGTACTTTAACAAAATAGCTAAATCATGCAGGTATTCGCCATTTCCACATCCATCATGAGGAACACAATAACTGTAGGACTGCCAAGTCTGTTGTTCTGTCATTACTTTCAGCATAAAATTCTAAATGAGATTAAAGTGAAGGGGAGCTCCTGATTCAAAATTGTGTTTCCTTTTCATGTGCTAATAAAAAGGGCAGCATTAAATCAATAAAGATCAAAGGATCTTCCTTTCTGATGCACACAATCAGCGCTCATGAAATAAGAAAAACAGATTTCAACTTTATAAAAAGGTACATTTCAATTGAAATCCATCCTCACAAGGATGAATCATCTTTCCATCATGTTCTGAAAGTGGAGATGCTCCCTGGTTTGTCTTATTAGTTCAGAAAACACATAGAAACCACTTTTGCTTCTGTTTTTGGCAAGCTAGCTTGTACTGAGATATAAACATTTTAAAAGATCAGAATTCTACAAGCCACATTTTTCCCCCTTAAATTTCAGGCCAGAAACCTAAATAAACAATGTTGTTGTACCGCTATACAAAATCGAAGTCAGCATTTTCACAAGTATTACCTGAAAACAAAGTTTTCTTGAAAAGCTGTTTAAGAAAAAAAAAGTTATCCTTGATACACTGAAGTCTCTGACAAGTCCTTCAGTGAAGATCCTCTTTCACCATGATTTCATACAGGGTTTCTGGAAAGTTTAGTAAGCATAGCACAGTTTTATCCTTCTGGTATCAACATTCAAAGGAACTCATGATCCATTTAACACTTCAGAAAACAAACCAGATAAACTGTAGGCTTAAGCAATAAATTTCAAAGATCAAAATTTACACAGAGTATCTTTAGACTATTCCTTTAAAATATTCAACTGATCTTGGATTTAAAAAAAAAAAAAAAAAAAACAATTTGACAGTACTTACCTAAAAACGAAGTCAGATTTATCGATTTCAGCTCCACAGAGAGACTGATTTAGAATTCCTCCATTTCCAACCACTGCACACTGATTAAAAGAGTATCCCATAAAAGGCTGAAACTATCAACAGAAAGGGAAAAGTTGCCATAAATATCTTTAGTTTTAGAACCATAAACATCGTCAGCTTAATTCAAGTAGTTGAAGCTTTACATATACTAAGGAAAGAAAAAGAAGAAGAAGCAATACCGTAGCATGTTAATCAACTTCTGACTAATCATAAGATATCCTGTAAGACTTCCCGGGTGGTCTATCCTGTAAGACTTCCCGGGTGGTCTAGTGGTTAAGAAACTGCCTGCCAATGCAGGGGATACACTTCGATCCCTGAGCTGGGGAAATTCCTCTTGTCATGGAGCAACTAAGCCTGTGCACCACAACTACTGAAGCCTGCACCCTCTGGAGCCTGTGAGCTGTAACACTGAAGCCTGTGTGCCCAGAGCCTGTGCTGTATAAGACAAGCCACTGAAATGGGAAGCCCGTGCATCACAACTAGAGACTAGCTCCCGCTTGCCATAACTAGAGAAAGCCAGGGTGAAACAATGAAGATACGCAGCACAGCCAAAAATAAATAAAGAAATAAAATAGAAAAAAAAAGAAATCTCGTAAACCTAAGTTTCATTTTTCTTGAGAGGAATACATAGCATATCATATACAATTTAATGTAAAAATGTGTGTGTTAGTTGCTCAGTCGTGTCCGACTCTTTGCGACCCCACGGACTGTAGCCCACCAGGCTTCTCTGTCCATGGAATTCTCCAGGCAAGAATACTGGAGTGGATTGCCATTCCCTTCTCCAGAGGAACTTCCCAACCCAGGAATCGAACTCTGGTCTCCTGCATGGCAGGCAGATTCTTTACTGTTTGAGCTACAGGGAAGTCTAATGTAAAAATACTAAATATAATATATTTGCCTTTTTTTTTAGTTTTACATATAAAAATATTATTTTTTTTATTTTTATTTTATTTATTTATTTATTTATTTATTTTAATTGGAGGTTAATTACTATACAATATTGTATTGGTTTTGCCATACATCAACATGAATCCGCCACATGTGTACACATGTTCCCCATCCTGAACCCTCCTCCCACCTCCCTCCCCATACCCATCCCTCTGGGTCATTCCAGTACACCAGCCCCAAGCATCCTGTATCATTCATCAAACCTGGACTGGCGATTCATTTCTTATATGATATTATACATGTTTCAATGCCATTCTCCCAAATCAACCCACCCTCTCGCTCTCCTAGAGTCCAAAAGACTGTTCTATACAGTTGTGTCTCTTTTGCTGTCTCACATAAAGGGTTATCATTACCATCTTTCTAAATTCCATATATATGCGTTAGTATACTGTATTGGTGCTTTTCTTTCTGGGTTACTTCACTCTGTATAATCGGCTCCAGTTTCCTCTACCTCATTAGAACTGATTCAAATGTATTCTTTTTAATGGCTGAGTAATACTCCATTGTGTATATGTACCACAGCTTTCTTATCCATTCATCTGCTGATGGACATCTAGGTTGTTTCCATGTCCTGGCTATTATAAACAGTGCTGAGATGAACATTGGAGTACATGTGTCTCTTTCAATTCTGGTTTCTTCGGTGTGTATGCCCAGCAGTGGGATTGCTGGGTCATAGGCAGTTCTATTTCCAGTTTTTTAAGGAATCTCCACACTGTTCTCCATAGTGGCTGTACTAGTTTGCATTCCCACCAACAGTGTAAGAGGGTTCCCTTTTCTCCACACCCTCTCCAGCATTTATTGCTTGCAGACTTTTGGATCGCAGCCATTCTGACTGGTGTGAAATGGTACCTCATTGTGGTTTTGATTTGCATTTCTCTGATAATGAATGATGTTAACCATCTTTTCATGTGTTTGTTAGCCATCTGTATGTCTTCTTTGGAGAAATGTCTGTTTAGTTCTTTGACCCATTTTTTGACTGGGTCGTTTATTTTTCTGGAATTGAGCTGCAGGAGTTGCTTGTATATTTTTGAGATTAGTTGTCTGTCAGTTGCTTCATTTGCTATTATTTTCTCCCATTCAGAAGGCTGTCTTTTCACCTTGCTTATATTTTCCTTTGTTGTGCAGAAGCTTTTAAATTTTAATTAGGTCCCATTTGTTTATTTTTGCTTTTATTTCCAATATTCTGGGAGATGGGTCATAGAGGATCCTGCTGTGATTTATGTCAGAGAGTGTCTTACCTATGTTCTCCTCCAGGAGTTTTATAGTTTCTGGTCTTACGTTTAGATCTTTAATCCATTTTGAGTTTATTTTTGTGTATGGTGTTAGAAAGTGTTCTAGTTTCATTCTTTTACAAGAATGAAAAAAAGAAATCCCGTAAACCTAAGTTTCATCTTTCTTGAGAGGAATACATAGCATATCATATACAATTTAATGTAAAAATACTAAATATAATACACTTGCTTTTAAAACATACTTTAATGCTTTTTACATCCCATAACTAAGTAAATAAATTGAGGATGACAAAATTTCACATGAGTCTTTCCGACAAACAGGACCATTTTCAGCCAAAAATAAAGCAATTATAAAGTTGCATTAAATTCTCTATTCTTGGCCATAAAATTAACAGTTAATTTAGCAAAAGTTCTCTGTGCTTCTTAAATAGTGAGATCTTCAGGCTCAGTGATGACAGGAAATTTATGCCTGCTGTCTCCATAAATGATCAGCCACGGTGCTTTGAGGAAGCCTAGTCACTTTGTGCTTTATTTCAAATTCATTTCCAAGACCAGAATCATTTTTGTTTCCTCCAAGGATCCAACTAGCCAATCCCCAAAGACTCTTCACTATGACCAAATCTTTCACAGTCTGAAAATAACTGGTTGATTGGACAGTGTTGTTGGCCTTTGCCGGTCATTTTTCTGGAAGTCATGCTGTGACCTTAATCAGCAGCAAGGATGTCAGCACAGACTTCCACAATACAAGGTCCCGATTCACCTGTTTTGTCTCTAGAATGTGAACATAGGTACTTAAGGGGCAGGGAGTATGTTTATTACTTTTCAACCCCCCCTCCATCTTTCACTGCACTTGCCCAGAGGAACATCACTTCTCAATGAATGACTGCTGGCCCAGTGGCCACCTAAATCTAAACCTAAGATCAGAAACTATAACCCCCAGTGTTATGTTGGAACCCAGTTGTCCCAGCTTATGAGAACCAGCTGGTAAATATTCAGGAATTCTGTCAGCTGGTTGTTAAACCAGTGGTAAATTATAATCACCACAATGGGGGTATGTACACTGCTGTGTCAGGGACCCCTCCTGTCCAGTATACAAGCACACCCCAGGACCAGTGGGCTTCTGAGCTGCCCTACAGACAGGCCCTGAGTCACCTGAATGCCCTGTGCTCCTGATGCTGAACTGGGAGATGCCAAACAAGTGATGAGAACTATGTTTCAGCACATCTGGACTGTCCCTAAAAGTGAAAAATCATATTGTACTTCTTATGTGAAAAGCACTTTTCTGAGTTGTAACTTAACACACAGAATCCATACCACAGCCTTGTGAGCATTTTACAGACCAGAACATGGAGGCACGAGTTTAAGTAATGGCTAAAGAGCAGCAGAGCTGGGATTCAAACCCAGGCAATCTGTTTCATAGTCCACTGTCATCTTACAGACGCTCTCATTCAAGGGATAAAGGTTAACTTAAGCATGTGCCCTGGGACTTCCCTGATGGTTCAGTGGTTAAGAACCCACACTTTCATTACAGGGGGCATGGGTTCAGTCCCTGGTTGGGGAACTAAGATGCCACCTGCTGCTTCCTATGGTCAAACAATTAATTAAAATAAATTAAAAAAAAAATGATGTGCCTATTTCCCTGTGTGGCTTTGATGCCCAGCAGAATGCCTGGCTCTTTAATGAATGGTTCTCACACACCTCTGATTATTGCAAGTCACTGAACTTCTATTAACAGCTGTTTTCAGACAGTGTTTACTAAACAATACCACAGTAAATTCTGAACTTTACGGATAGGGTGGAATGTAAATAGGCTCTTTATGGTACAATAGAAGAGATTACTGAGAGGAACCTATTTCCAATTAAGCACTTAATATAATTAATATTTTTCTCTGGTTTCCTGGTCAACTAGGAAGGAAAAAAATCCATGTTTTGAGATCTCATGTTCGGTAAGAGATTAAATAAATGAAAATTTCAATGTCCCTTAAACCTCCTAATAAAATGCATCTTTGGGCAACTCAACAGTCTGCTTGTTGCTCATTCCAAGTGTCAACCAACTTTGGGGACTTCCCTGGTTGCCCAGTGGTTACTCCACTGCAGGGGGGCATGGGTTTGATCCCTGGTCAGGCAACTGAGATCCTGCATGCCTTCGCAGTGTGACCAAAAGTAAGTAAAATAAAATGAAATGGAGAAACAACAAAAAAAAGAAAACCAACTTTGTTGTTTCTTTTCAAGTTACTTGGCAGAGTTTTTGGAGAAAGTGACTTTACAACATTTCATCAAAAGCATCTAACGCTGAGATTTGCTCACTGTGTGCCTGGCAGAAAATAGCAGGGTGGGAGTGCAGAAAGCAACTTTGGATGCTGTGTCCATGGACAGGATGTTGAAGAAACACAGAAAAGTGAGTTCACTTTGCAGTTGTTACTGTATTAACTTCAAGATTTCCTCCCCTTAGTTTTAAAAAGTCAGCATCAATTTGGAAAATGGATGCTGTTGTTATCTCATCCAGAATTATCAAGCTTATGTTAAGTTATTCTTTTCAAGGTGCCAATTAGAAGCAAAAAATACCTGCTGTTCCTCTGTTCTGGCCAGTCTAAAGCAAGGAAAACACTAGAAAAAATGGCATGGGTGAAAGAGTTGCTCTCTGTGGACCTCCCCAAGGCCTTCTCTGATAAAGGATATAAATATTCTTTGAAAGTGAAAGTGTCACTCAGTCGTGTCCGACTCTTTGTGACCCCAAAGACTGTAGCCCTCCAGGCTCCTTTGTCCATGGAATTCTCCAGGCAAGAATACTCCAGGGGATCTTCCTGACCCAGGGATCAAACCTGAGTCTTCTGTATTGCAGGCAGATTCTTGACCACTGAGCCATCTTTAGTTGCTATCATTTTAGCTATTGGTAATCTCAATGAATCATGAGGGGATTTTCAGAATGCTGTATGAATTGGTCCCCATTCCCCTCCAGAAAATGTGCAATATTTTTTCTCTAACATTTTATATTGATTTTATTCATTCCCAGAAAATTATACTTCCCTGTAATTGTAATCTTGTTTGAAAAAAACTGGAACAACTTACATAACAATAAAACAATCGAAAGAAGTCAAATGTCCCACATATGGAATTAATTGTAAGAACTGAATAGTCTACAGTTGATAAACTGCATATATAAAGTGATCCCATTTTGACCACTGATGTGGCCTAACTGCTTTTCATCAAATCATAAAAAGACGTCTGAAAGCACAGTCTATTAGCAGTGGGATATTCTTCATGAGAAAAATTTCTCCCAAGTTTGGATTTATATTGTAATGATAATGTATCATTACTTAGTTTAATAAATGAAAATACAGTGAATGCATCTATGCACTGGGAAACGTTCTAGGAACTTGGGATACATCAGTTAACACACTAGATAAAAATGCCTGATTAAGAATGGCTGCGATCCAAAAGTCAACAAGCAATAAATGCTGGAGAGGGTGTGGAGAAAAGGGAACCCTCTTACACTGTTGGTGGGAATGCAAACTAGTACAGCCACTATGGAGAACAGTGTGGAGATTCCTTAAAAAAATTGCAAATAGAACTGCCTATGATCCAGCGATCCCACTGCTGGGCATACACACTGAGGAAACCAGAATTGAAAGAGACACGTGTACCCCAATGTTCATCGCAGCACTGTTTATAATAGCCAGGACATGGAAGCAACCTAGATGTCCATCAGCAGATGAATGGATAAGAAAGCTGTGGTACATATACACAATGGAGTATTACTCAGCCATTAAAAAGAATACATTTGAATCAGTTCTAATGAGGTGGATGGATGAAGCTGGAGCCGATTATACAGAGTGAAGTAACCCAGAAAGAAAAGCACCAATACAGTATACTTACACATATATATGGAATTTAGAAAGATGGTGATGATAAACCTGTATGCGAAACAGCAAAAGAGACACAGATGTATAGAACAGCCTTTTGGACTCTGTAGGAGAGGGAGAGGGTGGGATGATTTGGGAGAATGGCAGTGTAACATGTATGATATCATAAGTGAAACGAATCACCAGTCTAGATTCGATGCAGGATGCAGGATGCTTGGGACTGATGCATCGGGATAATCCAGAGAGATGGTGTGTGGGGGGGGGAAGGGCGGGGGTCGGGATTGGGAGTTCATGTACACTCGTGGCTGATTCATGTCAATGTATAGCAAAACGAATACAGTATTGTAAAGCAAAACAAACTAAAAAATAAAAATTAATTTAAAAAAAATGCCTGACTAAGAAAAAAAGGATAAAAATTATCTTTTCTACTATTGATTTCATTGTTATATTTTTCATTCTTATCTGTCCTTCCTTCATATCTAACTATATCACTTTCACCCTTTGTTTTTATGGTCATCTTTGTCAATTTGAGTTTCTTAATTATATATGTTTTAAATCTTTCTCAGATTGCTTCCCACAATCTAAATTCATCTTAAATTTTAAAATTTTAAATTAAAAAAAAAAAATCCCTGTCTAGTGGAAGCAATGTTTACTAACCAGGAACTCTAATGTATTTACTTCCCAAAGATTAGTCACATAAACCTACAGTTCTTTGTGAAAAAATTGAGTTAGTCACCAAAACTGACAAGTGAAAGAACCAGGTAAAAAATGTTTATCTCCCTAAGTCCTGGTAATTACTATGCAGAAAGCCGAATACTTCATCTCATACTAGGATGAGTCATGAAGACTCAAGGGCTAGAGGAGTTTATTATTTAAGATACAAATATCATTCCCTGCAGAGCCACAAGGATTCAAAACTGCCTGCTGAAAATGGACCACCGTACATATCTTACACATCAGAGTGTGGCATTTTAATGAATCAACTCCTCCATTTTTATGTTATTACTTCTCTGAGACAATGTTCACCTTAAATGGTGACACAAAGAAACCACAAGAAATTTTCACTCACCACTGGCAACATATCAAAAATGTTTTCTTTAATCTGGATTTTGCTTTTACTTTCCACCTCATAGGTCATGTTGGTCCCGATGGGAGTGTTGTTTTGAGAAACAATGAAGTTTTGAACAGCATCACAGCAGGAAGCGAGTTTTGCTCTGCGAAGGATAAGGAGACAAATGAGTCAAGGATTAAGATTAAGAAATCCAAAATAGAGATGGATGGAAAATGCAGAAGAGAATTTTGCCATTTTGACTTTCAGAGAGAAGACACCTCATTCACAAGCTATCTTCATTTTTATCTCATTCCATTCTAACTGGCCCTGGATGGGGCAAGGATAAAATAGCAAAGAACATTAATGTACTTACACTCAGGTAAGGACTGAGTCACCCATAGGAAATACTGAGTATATAACGGTTTATATATAAAGACTTGGGACTTCTCTGGTGGTCCAGTGGGAAAGAATCCACCTGCCAATGCAGCAAACATGGATTCGAGCCCTGCTCCAGAAAGATCCCACATGCCGTAGAACAGCTAAGTCGGTGGGCCTCAAGTATTGAGCTGTGCTCTAGAATCCAGGAGCCACAACTCCTGAGCCCACGTGCCCTAGAGCCCGTGCTCTGCAACAAAAGAAACCACCACATGAGAAGTCCGTGCAATGCAACTAGAGAGTGGCTCCCACTTGCCTCAACTAGAGAAAGTCCTTGCACAGCAACAAAGACCCAGTGCTGCCAAAAATAATTAAAGAAGTAAATAAATATATAAAATAAATATAAAGACTTCTTTCTCATGATAATGTTGTAACAACAAAAAGAAAATGATAGAATACTTTCTAATTATTTTATTAAAAAGTATAGAAATCAAATTAAGAGCAGTATCACACACCATCACCAAAGCAATGTATAATCATTTATTACAAGACAAATTCAACAAAAAGAAGCACCCATTCAACAGTGATTTTCTTCAAGCTTCATTAAGTATAATTCACAAATACAGGGAATTCCTGGTGGTCCAGTGGTTAGCACATTATGGCAGAGGGCCTGGGTTCAATCTCTTGGTCAGGGAACTAAGATCCTACAAGCCATGCAGTGTGGCCAAAAAAAAGAAAGACAAATTTCACAAATGCAAGTTGTTTGTGTTCATGTTTTGATACTCACATATATTGTACAGTCATCACCATAATCAAACTAATCAACATATCCCATCACTCCACATAGTTATCTTTCTTTATATTTATGGTAAGAATACTTGAGATTTACCTCTTTAGAAAATTGCAAGTATACAATGCAGTACAGCTAATCATAACTGCACTGATGCACATTAATAGAGTGAATTTTTAAGTGAGGCGAATTTAAAGCTGCCATTCTTTAGAGAAAGTTTAGAGTAATTTAGAGCCAAGCAATGTCTGTTAACTGTTCTAGTGGAGTGACACCTTACTGTCAGAATGCAGACCCAGAAAGTCCTTCCAGGGATTATCCGAGTTTACCCCCAACTTCTGGCAGGTGAATCTAGAACCTCTCAGAATTTACATTTTGCAAGTGTAGTTCTCGAGAGATGTAGATTCCATAAAATCTCTTGATCATAATTCCACAACCTGGAAGTCAAGAGACTCTGTCATTTGCACAACTGAACTCTCTTCTCTTAAATCCACTTCTCTGGTTAGTTTCTCACAGAATCTTTCCATAAAAACACTTCATGCAAATGCATTTAGAGAATTTCCTCTTCGCTCAGATTTTTTCCATAAGACTGGTTTTCACTAAAGTCATCTTGTTCATCTTTAAACCTTTACATATTTCTCTGTTTACTTAAAAATATATATCACAGTTGGGTCCTATCACAGCACAAGGAACAGTGAAGACTCAGTGGGTATTGATACCCTAGGTTCCCAACTGGTTCTTCTACACTGCACATTTTTTAACTGATTTTTGGTCCTGAAGGGTATACTTTTATATATGTTCCTACTGAACTTGGTTCTTTTGAAAAAAATATAACACTCTGTCTATCATGGTCATTTAAAAAAATATTTATTCATTTATTTGACTGTGTCAGGTCTTAACTGAAGCACATGGTATCTTTAGTTGTGGCAGGTGGGATATAAGTTCCTTGACCAGGGATGAGATTGAACCTGTGTCCCCTGAATTGCAAAGTGAATTCTTAACCACTGGACCACCAGGGAAGTCCTGTTCATTTTGAACCACATTCCAGTCATCTTGGATTCCAATAACTTTCAGGGTATGAAAAGTCAGTGCTATAATATTATTTGAACTGTAAAAATCAAGATTTTCAAATAAATTCTTATAAGTCAGCTTATCTTATTAAAATAGTATCCCTCTCTGTATTTCAGAACCTACCATTTCTAAAAGTGGAGAACAACAAAAGAAAACATTGAAAATGAAATGATGTGTCATTAAAAACATGATAGTAAGTATTTTTAATGATAAATTTAATTTCATAACAATTCATGTGACATACTGCAAACTCAGAAATCCTTATGTGTTTATAATTTTAAATATCTCTTACAAAACATGTTGAGAAAGGCAGTAGAATAGATTCTCAAGTACTGTCTACAAGTAATTTAATTTCTCTAAGGATATCTGGTGCTTGAAAGAATACTACATTACACACACTGAAAAGCACTAAGCAGAGTACCCTTTGTGGGATTTTAAACAGTTTTTTCCTGGGAGTTCCCTGGTGGGCTACTGGTTAGGATTCAGTGCCTTCAATGCTGTGGCCTGGGATCAATCCTTGGTCAGGGAACTGAGAAACTACAAGCCATAAAGTGCAACCAATTTTTTTTTCTAATTTTCTGAAATTATATTCTCAATTATAAAATTTTCAAATCCACGGGAAACTTGAAAGAACTGGACAATGTCCATTTGAAAAATGACCAGATAGACTCCACAAGTAATTTTTTTTTTTTACTGTATTTGCCTTAATGTATATTTACCCATCAATTCACTTTTGCTGTTACAGATATTACAATTCAAAGTAAATTAAAGGTATCAGTAGACTTCAGCCCAAATACTTCAGCATGTATAACATTATTATGCATTTGGGGGTAGAATTTACATACAATAAAATCCAAAATGTATTCAGTGAGTTTTGAGAAGTGCAGAGACCCCTATAACCCAATCCTCTATCAAGATATAGAATATTACCAAATCTACCAAACAATTCCTCAAACTCTTCCTTGTCCACCTCCAGCCCAACCCCACCTCAAGGCAACCCCATTCTTGATCTTATTTTTTAACCAAACATTAGTTTTGCCTGTTCCAGAATTTATATAAGCATAATCATATTAATACAACATTTTAAATCAACTGTACTTTAATAAAAAATTTTGTATTTAATTAATTTAAAATATCATATCATATATACACTTTTGTGTAAGGCTTCTTTCACTTGGTACAAATGTTTCTGCCATTCAGGTATGTTGCTGTGTATGTTGGTAACTTGTCCCTTTTTATTGCTTGAGTCATTTTCCATAGTCTGAATGTACCAGAATCGATTTAGCCATTTCTTCCTTGCACTTTTAAAGAAATCACTATCAAAAATCAATGTTAATTTTGTTGTGTAGCAGAAACTACAATAACACAACATTGTAAAGCAATTATACTCCAATGAAAAAATAAAAATAAAAAAGAGGGGGAAAAAATCAATGTTAAACACCAAAACATTCATAATAACTTCCCAGGAAAAACATCAGAATAATTATCCAAAATGTCATTTTTGTAGCCTATGTTGGATCACTTACTAATGTGACACTTTAAGCCTTTATGGTCAGTGGCAGAATTATAAATTTATGTTCTTTGTCATTTCCCAGTTCATCCACAAGGTAAAGATCCCTGTAACAGCCAGTGCTAGTATAGAGCTGAGATGCTTAGAGCAAACAAAACAAAATAAAATTTTATTTCTGTTATTCCACTGTACATCATTCCTAAAAACAAAGTCAATTCTAATCCTTGGTGACTCCAAAGTCAACCTGATGCACTCACAATAATGAGTGTGGCAATTTCCCCCTTTATGCATAAAAAGAACAAAGATATTAAGAAATAAAGGACACTGATGGTATTACCTGGATGTGATGGTGAATTTCATTGTCAACTTAACTGAGCCAAGTTGCTCAGAGAACTGGTAAAACTATTTTGCGGGGTGTCTGTGAGAGTGTTTCAGGAATGGATTAGCATTTGAACCCATAGACAAAGTTAAAAAGCTCACCTTTTCCAATGCATAGTAAATATTCAGCCAGATCAACTTTCACAAACCCAACCCTGCAAAGCACTGTACTTTCCAGAGCATTGCACATTTAGTATGACATCTGATTCCCACAAAAACCAAGAATGTAGAACATATAATTATTCTTATTTTAGAGATGAGAAAACAGGAGTTGAGAGTTTATTGTGATAGGACTGAGGTTGTTACCTTACGTTAACTTAACATTTTCTGACATTCACTTCTCTGCAATTTACGTTAGAGTACATTGGGTGGGTAATGCTTGACTTTGAGCTTTTTCCATTAGGATGCTTTCCAGAATGGCACCAAACAACATAGTGGCTCCCAAAATAATGCTGGCACCACCTCGCTGACAACCTGTCCAGACACAACTCAAAGGCTGCAAAAAATTTTACATGTGAATGCTTCAAACCCTCTATATAACTGAAACATTCAAGGTTCTTGTTTTACACAGAGGGTGTCCATGATCCCCAATGGATGGGATCAAGGTTATCAAGCGGTCCAGACACTGTGTCCCAGAATTTAATGGAAAAGAAACCCCTGGCTTGAGATGATCTAATCCTGCTCTGTCATGCTTTCAGCAACTTTATCCACACAACCCAGTTCCAAAAAGAAATCTACTCCCTTCCACCTCCAGGAAAAGACTGGAGACCCTCTATACTGCACAGATTTCCAAATCTAGAAACAGTTTACTTCCTTTCAAAGTGCTTTACTCTTGAGAGAGTCGATTCCTAGGCAAGTTGATAAGAAGCCCAGGGTTCGTGAGGAGAAGAAAGGGATCCCAGGCTCTTGAGGAGGAGATTGGAATCTGGAGTTCTCAAGGAAGAGAAAGGACAACTTTTTTTTTCTTTAAGCCCAGAGCTGATGACTGCACAACAAAACAACTTATCTTGCTCAAGGATATGCTTTTCTTTAAACTCTGTACCAATGATTATATAACAACAATGTATTCTGCTTGAGGACATGTTTCTCCTTCTTGAGAACCTTCTGACTAATCCTGTCACTTTATAATGTATATTATGGGAGTGGGTCTGGTAAGATCTTTCTATTATTAGTTCTAATCCTGTTATCTTAAAATGTTTATTGTGGGAGTGGGTCTGTTAAGACCTTTACAGCCTTGAGACATTCTTTTGATTTATTGTTAATAACGAATAGAAAAGTATATAGTAAAAGTATATAAGACTAGCAAAGGAGGCACTCTCCATCCCCCTTCTGGTGTCTATGTCAGAAGCTCTCTCTGTCCCTTTTTATACTTTAATAAAAACTTTGCTATACAAAAGCTCTTGAGTGATCAAGCTTGGTCCCCGGTCCTGAAGCTAAATCTACTTCAGAGATCACAAATCTGAAATAGTTCACCATAAGCTATCACTCTCAAGAAGTAGGTTGGTCAAGGCTTAATACTTTTAGTCTTGACCTATAAAGGTGGAATGCAGAGTTCCAAAGAACAGCAAAAAGAGATAAGAAAGCCTTCCTCAGCAATCAATGCAAAGAAATAGAGGGAAACAACAGAATGGGAAAGACTAGAGATCTCTTCAAGAAAATTAGAGATACCAAGGGAACATTTCATGCAATGATGGGTCCGATAAAGGACAGAAATGGTCTGGACCTAACAGAAGCAGAAGATATTAAGAAGAGGTGGCAAGAATGCACAGAAGAACTGTACAAAAAAGATTTTCACGACCAAAATAATCACAATGGTGTGATCACTCACCTAGAGCCAGGCACCCTGGAATGTGAAGTCAAGTAGAAAGCAACACTATGAACAAAGCTAGTGGAGGTGATGGAATTCCAGCTGAGCTATTTCAAATCCTAAAAGATGATGTTATGAAAGTGCTGCACTCAATATGCCAACAATTTGGAAAACTCACAGTGGCCACAGAACTGGAAAAGGTCAGTTTTCATTCCAATCCCAAAGAAAGGCAATGCCAAAGAATGTTCAAACTACCACACAATTGCACTCATCTCACATGCTAGTAAAGTAATGCTCAAAATTCTCCAAGCCAGACTTCAGCAATATGTGAACCATGAACTTCCAGATGTTCAAGCTGGTTTTAGAAAAGGCAGAGGAACCAGAGATCAAATTGCCAACATCCGCTGGATCATCAAGAAAGCAAGAGAGTTCCAGAAAAACATCTATTTCTGCTTTATTGACTATGCCAAAGCCTTTGACTGTGTGGATCACAATAAACTGTGGACAATTCTGAAAGAGATGGGAATACCAGACCACCTGACTTGCCTCTTGAGAAACCTATATGCAGGTCAGGAAGCAACAGTTAGAACTGGACATGGAACAACAGACTGGTTCCAAATTGGGAAAGGAGTACGTCAAGGCTATATATTGTCACCCTGCTTATTTAACTCATATGCAGAGTACATCATGAGAAACGCTGGGTTGGAAGAAGCACAAGCTGGAATCAAGATTGCCAAGAGAAATATCAATAACCTCAGATATGCAGATGACACCACCTTCATTGCAGAAAGTAAAGAGGAACTAAAAAGCCTCCTGAAAGTGAAAGAGGAGAGTGAAAAAGTTGGCTTAAAGCTCAACATTCAGAAAATGAAGATCATGGCATCTGGTCCCATCACTTCATGGGAAATAGATGGGCAAACAGTGAAAACAGTGTCAGACTTTATTGTTTAGGGCTCCAAAATCACTGCAGATGGTGACTGCAGCCATGAAATTAAAAGACGCTTACTCCTTGGAAGAAAAGTTATGACCAACCTAGATAGCATATTCAAAAGCAGAGACATTACTTTGCCAACAAAGGTCCGTCTAGTCAAGGTTATGGTTTTTCCAGTAGTCATGTATGGATGTGAGAGCTGGACTGTGAAGAAGGCTGAATGCTGAAGAATTGATGCTTTTGAACTGTGGTGTTGGAGAAGACTCTTGAGAGTCCCTTGGACTGCAAGGAGATCCAACCAGTCCATTCTGAAGGAGATCAACCCTGGGATTTCTTTGGAAGGAATGACGCTAAAGCTGAAACTCCAGTACTCTGGCCACCTCATGCGAAGAGTTGACTCATTGGAAAAGACCCTGATGCTGGGAGGGATTGGGGGCAGGAGGAGAAGGGGACAACAGAGGATGAGATAGATGGATGGCATTACCGACTCAACGGACGTGAGTCTGAGTGAACTCCGGAAGGAGGCGTGGCGTGCTACGATTCATGGGGTCGCAGAGAGTCGGACGCGACTGAGTGACTGAACTGAACTGAACTGATAAAGGTCGAATCTGAAGATGTACAAGTTGCATCACAGTTGGTCTAATGAAATACTTTGGAGGCAGAGATTTTTGTTCAAATTGAAGAAATTCCTTTTTCTTTTACCACTATAGGTGCTGAGTGTTTCCTTGGTTTTCATCTTCACTTTTTTTTTTTTTTTTCCAGTTCATTTTGAGTCCCGGGTCAAAATTCTTTAGTTCTAAATGGGATGCTTCCCAGATTTCCATGAAATGTTAATGATGGCTTAAGGCTCACAGTGTACAAGATACTATAGGACACTCTGAATACTAACTACCTAAGTGCCCCAGCCCAGGGCTCACAGGCCTCTCTTCTGTTTATCAAACTCTCTGAGACTCCCTAATGAGATGTGTGGCAGGCAGGGTGAGTCAGAGACTAAAGAGCTGCCTTTTTCTGGGATCCATTCCCTAAAATTCTAATGAGGGTCCTAGGAAAAGGAGTTTTAAAACATAAGTACCTGCACAAATTCAAGGGACTTATTTACCATTCCAATCTGAGAGCACGTTTTTAAGTCCAATTTGTTCATAAGTTCAGAAAAGTTAGCCTAGGTACCCAACTAACATGATTGGCTGTATTTTCCTGTACTGTCAAAGGTTTATAATATTTTTCACACAAATAATATGTAAAAAATAAACACAAAAAGTAAATTAAAATGTTTTAAATCTTACGTAGAACATCTTGAAAAGCATGTTGGATATGCGAACTAACTTACACGATTGGACACACAAATATAAGTTCGTATCTCTGAAAGTTTAAAACTTGAAGGTTCGTATGTAGGGGAATTACTATAAAGAGAGACAAGTACAGCAGAGAAAGACACTGAGAAACAGAAAACAGGGCATATGGAAGCTGGGAGGAGAAAGAATGTGAAACATGCAAATTGCTGGAAGAAACTCTGTCTGGTACTGGAAGGTAGAGTGCGTGAAGAATTGGATCAAGACAAGTCTCAGAAGTAAGACAAGGGGAAAAATTCCACCTCTTTCTATGGGAAAGAACAAGTCACTGAAGGTCTAGTTATGGCAAGGACACAATGAGATCTGCCAGGGTCCTCCCCTAGCTCTAGTGAGGAGGACACGTCAGGGGAGTGGGGATTGAATCAACTGGTGTGGTCAGTTAGGAGGATATGGCAGTGACCCAGTACTGAAGATGGTCTCCAAAGATGACCACCACCAGTTCCTTCTCTTCCTATGCATGCTTGATATTCCTCATATCAAGAAATAAAATCTCAAGGCCCTTCCCTCGAATCTAGGCTGGCCTCTGTGACTTTTGCGACCAAGAGAACATAGCATAAGTGGTGTTCTGGGTCATAAAAATCTCAGGGCTTCTGCCTGAGTCTCCTGGAACACTCAGTCTCTGGACAAGCTGTAAGCACAGGTCACAAGCAAAGGGTCTCTTGCAGGTGCTATAAATGGCAGCCCTCGCTGAGCTCCTACAAAAGTCAACATCAACTGCCAGCTGTGGGAGCAGGCCACTGTGGGGGTCCAGCCCAGCCCAGTCCAACCACTGATGACAAAACACATGACAGCCCTTGATGAAGAGTCCCCCAGCTCAGCCCAGTCACCAATGGAACTGTGAGAGAGCATAAAATCATTGCCTTAAGTCAACTGCCTTTCGTTTTTGGTGTTTTGTTTTGTTTTTCCCTTGGCCAAGCTGTACAGCATGTGGGATCTTAGTTCCTTGACTAGGGATCAATCTGTGCTCCCTGCAGTGGCAGCACAGTCTTCACTACTGGACTGCAAAGGAAGTCACAAGTCATCAGTTTATAATGCAGCAACAGAAAACCAGAATACCAGTTTGGTGATAACTAGAGGTAACAGTTGGAGAAGGCAATGACACCCCACTCCAGTACTCTTGCCTGGAAAATCCCATGGATAGAGGAGCCTGGTAGGCTGCAGTCTGTGGAGTTGCTAAGAGCTGGACATGACTCAGAGACTTCCCTTTCACTTTTCACTTTCATGCATTGGAGAAGGAAATGGCAACCCACTCCAGTGTTCTTGCCTGGACACTCCCAGGGACAGGGGAGCCTGGTGGGCTGCCATCTATGGGGTCGCGCAGAATTGGACACGACTGAAGCGACTTAACAGCAGCAATAGAGGTAACAGTTGAGATCATTAGAGCAGCTCTTATCAGTTAGGGCTCTCCAGAGAAGCAGAAGCAAAAGTCAGTTAACACTGATATCTATCTATCTAGATTTATTTTGGGGAATTGACCCATGCAGTCATGCGGGCTGGCAAGTCTGAATTCTGCAGGGCCGGCTGGCAGTAGTTGATGCTGCAATCCTGAAACAGAACATCTTTTCTGGGAAACCTCAGATTTTGCTTTTAAGGAAATCAGTTGAATGAAGGAGGCCTACTCACATTATCAAGAGTCATTCTCTTTACTTAAAGTCAACTGCTGGTGGATGTAAAGCACACCCTCACAGCAATATCTGGATTCGTGTTTGATTAAATACTGACTGGGTACTAGAGCCTAGGCAAGGAGACAAAGAAAATTAACCATCACAGTAACCCAGACCCAAGCAGTGGTGGGGAATAGAAAGAAGAAAGTGGCTTTGAGACATAGTTGGGAGGTGAAATTGTTAAGTCTGGTGATGAACTGCAAATGGGCATTGAAGGGAAGATGTCCAGGGTAAGGCACAGGTTTCTGATCAGGGTTACTAGGAGGAGGTGGCGCCTCCTTTGAGACAGGGAGCCCTTAAATCAAAGCAGGGTTGGGGTATTGCCTTTTCATAATGCGTACATGCATGCTAAGTCACTTCAGTCATGTCTGACTCATTGAGACCTTATGGACTGTAGCCCACCAGGCTCCTCTATTCATGGGATTCTCAAAGCAAGAATACTATAGTGGTTTGCCATGCCCTCTTCCAGGGGATCTTCCCAACCCAGGGATCAAACCTGCGTCTCTAATGTCTCCTGCATTGGCAGGTGGATTTTTTAGCACTACTCAGGAAGCCCTCATAAAATGGTAACTTGTTACTGTTTTCACTCATCCCAAGTCTCATAAAGATAAAATGAGGTCACACAGCAGGAGTGGAATGAGAAGTCAGATTGTGAAAAAGTGGGGTTGCAAAGTCTTTGAAAACAGGAGAGGGACTGGACCTTCTGACTGGTTCCCGAGGCCATTCTGAATGAGCACAAAGCGATGAGCAAACTCACCTCCGGAATCTCTCCCAGCGCCTCAGCATAGGACTAGCTCCTGACTTTTAAAAATTGTTCCATTAAAGTTAATAGCCAATTACATAAGTGTGGAAAACACAAGTTCTAAAAATACAGAATCAGCTGTAAAGATGAATGTTAAATTTTTGGAATATATTTTACTTTGCAGACCATTAAAAAAAAAAAAATCCAGGTCACAGTCATTATTATTCAATGTGTGAAGGAAATGTGAAAAATCCATTCATTTCTACTTTTATTTAGTTAGATATTTTGGAAGGGAAGTAAAAAAAAGGAGTAAGGATTTTTTTTTTTCCTTTTCCAGACACTGTCTGATAGCATATTTAAGATTCTTAAGTAACACTTTGAACCTTATGGAGATGGAATTTTATCATTAGAAGGCTGGATCAATCTGATGTGTAATTGCACCAGGATGCTGTTCTGTAAAGCATTTCTTTAGGAAAATGGTCCCTGTATATTTTGCACTGACACGATTTTCTTTTATGAAAGGTCTCATTATTTTATGGTCTTTAAACTTACCAAACCAAGTTCTAATTGTGTACCTCAGTGATAAGCATTGCAGTGTCCAGCAAAAGGCTCCTTCTGCACAAATGGAGAGACAGTAGGAAGCCAGTTCTGCTTATGGTCATTTCATGAACCTATTTCATGTGGACAAACAGGCCACATATGCTCCCAGCAGCCACTGCTATGGCTGCCCTCTCAGGCACTCTCCCAGGTCAGCCCTAGCAGCTCACTGAGGAATTTATCATCTTCTGCTTTTTTGGTTTCAGCCCCAGACTCACCTTCTGTTTCTGTCTGGCCTCTGGGAACTGGGCACTTGCGTTCCTGCCTTTCAGTTCAGTTCAGTCACTCAGTCATATCCAACTCTTTGCAACCACATGGACTGTACCATACCAGGCTTCCCTGTTTATCACCAACCCCTGGAGCTTGCTTAAACTCTTGTCCATCAAGTTGGTGATGCCATCCAACCATCTGGTCCTCTATCATCCCCTTATTCTCCTGCCTTCAATCTTTCCCAGCATCAGGGTCTTTTCCAATGAGTCAGTTCTTTGCATCAGGTGGCCGAAATATTGGAGTTTCAGCATCAGTCCTTCCAATGAATATTCAGGACTGATTTCCTTTAGGATTGACTGGTTGAATCTCCTTGTAGTCCAAGGGACTCTCAAGAGTCTTCTTCAACACCACAGTTTAAAAGCATCAATTCTCTGGTGCTCAGCTTTCTTTATAGTCCATTCTCACATCTATATATGACTGCTGGAAAAACCAGTTTTCACTAGACAGACCTTTGTCACAAAGTAATGTCTCTGCTTTTTAACATGCTTTTTAATAATATAAAAGAGACTAGGACCTACGGTATAGCACAGGAAACTTGACTCAATACTCTTGTCAGTCAGTTCAGTTCAGTCGCTCAGTTGTGTTCAACTCTGCGACCTCATGAATCACAGCACACTAGGCCTCCCTGTTCATCACCAATTCCTGAAGTTCACTGAGACTCATGTCCATCGAGTCGGTGGTGTCATCCAGCCATCTCATCCTCTGTCGTCCCTTTCTCCTCCTGCCCCCAATCCCTCCCAGGATCAGAGCTTTTCTAATGAATCAACTCTTTGCATGAGGTGGCCAAAATATCAGAGTTTCAGCTTCAGCATCAGTCCTTCCAATGAACATCACCTAGGACTGATCTCCTTTAGGATAGACTGGTTGGATCTCATTGCAGTCCAAGGGACTCTCAAGAGTCTTCTCCAACACCACAGTTCAAAAGCATCAATTCTTTGGCCCTCAGCTTTCTTCACAGTCCAACTCTCACATCCATACATGACCATTGGAAAAACTATAGCCTTGACTAGATGGACCTTTGTTGGCAAAGTAATATCTCTGTTTTTCAATATAGTATCTAGGTTGTTCAAAACTTTCCTTCCAAGGAGTAAGTGTCTTTTAATTTCATGGCTGTAATCACCATCTGCAGTGATTTTGGAGCCCAAAAAAATAAAGTCTGACACTGTTTCCACTGTTTTCCCATCTATTTGCCATGAAGTGATGGGATCAGATGCTATGATCTTAGTTTTCTGAATGTTGAGCTTTTAGCCAACTTTTTCACTCTCCTCTTTCACTTTCAACAAGAGGCTTTTTAGTTCCTCTTCACTTTCTGCCATAAGGGTGGTGTCATCTGCATATCTGAGGTTATTGATATTTCTCCTGGCAATCTTGATTCCAGCTTGTGTTTCTTCCAGTCCAGCATTTCTCATGATGTACTCTGCATATAATCCTCTTTCACTTTCAACAAGAGGCTTTTTAGCTCCTCTTCACTTTCTGCCATAAGGGTGGTGTCATCTGCATATCTGAGGTTATTGATATTTCTCCTGGCAATCTTGATTCCAGCTTGTGTTTCTTCCAGTCCAGCATTTCTCATGATGTACTCTGCATAGAAGTTAAATAAGCAGGGTGACAATATACAGCTTTGACATACTCCTTTCCCAATTTGGAACCAGTCTGTTGTTCCATGTCCAGTTCTAACCGTTGCTTCTTGACCTGCATACAAGTTTCATAAGAGGCAGGTCAGGTGGTATGGTATTCCCAGCTCTTTCAGAATTTTCCAGTTTGTTTTGATCCACAGAGTCAAAGGCTTTGGCATAGTCAATAAAGCAGAAGTAGATGTTTTTCTGGAACTCTCTTTCTTTTTTGATGATCCAACAGATATTGACAATTTGATCTCTGGTTCCTCTGCCTTTTCTAAAACCAGCTTGAACATCTGGAAGTTCTCAGTTCACGTACTGTTGAAGCCCTGCTTGGAGAATTTTGAACACTACTTTACTAGCATATGAGATGAGTGCAGTTGTGCAATTGTTTGAATATTCTTTGGCATCGCCTTTCTTTGGGATTGGAATGAAAACTGACCTTTTCCAGTCCTGTAGCCACTGCTGAGTTTTCCAAATTTGCTGGCATATTGAGTGCAGCACTTTCACAGCATCATCTTTAAGGATCTGAAATAGCTCAACTGGAATTTCATCACCTCCATTAGCTTTGTTAATAGTGATTCTTCCTAAGGCCCACTTGACTTCACATTCCAAGATATCTGGTTCTAGGTGAGTGATCACACCATTGGGGTTATCTGGGTTATTAAGATGTTTTTTGTATAGTTCTTCTGTGTATTCTGCCACCTTTTCTTGATATCTTCTGCTTGTTAGGTCCATACCGTTTCTGCCCTTTATTGTGCCCATCTTTGCATGAAATGTTCCCTTGGTATCTCTAATTTTCTTGAAGAGATCTCTAGTCTTTCCCATTCTATTGTTTTCCTCTATTTCTTTGCATTGATCACTGAGGAAGGCTTTCTTGTCTCTCCTTGCTATTCTTTGGAACTCTGATTCAGATGGATATAGCTTTCCTTTTTTCCTTTCCTTTAGCTTCTCTTCTTTTCTTAGCTATTTGTAAGGCCTCCTCAGACAACCATTTGCCTTTTTGCATTTTTTTTCCTGTACAGTGTCATGAACTTCTATCCATAGTTCTTCGGGCACTCTTTGTATCAGATCGAATCCCTTGAATCTGCTAGTCACTTCTAGTGTATAATCATAAGGGATTAGATTTAGGTCATACATGGATGGTCTAGTATTTTTCCCTACTTTCTTCAATTTAACTCTGAAATTAGCAATACGGAGCTCTTGATCTGAGCCAGTCAGCTCCCAGTCTTGTTTTTCTGACTGTATAGAGCTTTTCCATCTTTGGCTGCAAAGAATATAATCAATCTGATTTCAGTATTGACCAGCTGGTGATGTCCATATGTAGAGTTGTCTCTTGTGTTGTTGGAAGAGGGTGTTTGCTATGACCAGTGCAGTCTCTTGGCAAAACTCTGTTAGCCTTTTCCCTGCTTCATTTTGTACTCTAAGGCCAAATTTTCTTGTTACTCCAGGTATCTCTTGAATTCCTACTTTTGCATTCCAGACCCCTATGATGAAAAAGACATCTTTTTTGAGTGTTAGTTCTAGAAGGTCTTGTAGGTCTTCACAGAACCATTCAGCTTCTTCAGCATTAGTGGTTGTGGCATAGACTTGGATTACTGTGATATTGAGTGGGTTGCCTTGGAAACAAACACAAATCATTCTGTTTTTTTGAGATTGCCACCACTTCCCTGGTGGCTCAGATGGTAAAGTGTCTTGCTTACAGTGTGGGAGACCTGGGTTCGATCCCTGGGTCAGGAAGATCCTCTGGAGAAGGAAATGGCAACCCACTTCAGTACTCTTGCCTGGAAAGTTTCATGGACAGAGGAGCGTGGTGCACTAAGGCAATGGGGTCCCAAAGAGTGGGACACGACTGAGTAACTTCACTTTTTCACTGCATTTTGGCCTCTGGTTATCTCCACACCCTGACTTTTTATCTGCCCTCAGGCTTGCTCAAGGGTTCTTATCCCATCCTACCCTGAACTTCCATTCCGTTCCGTTCCATTCAGTCGCTTAGTCATGTCCAACTCTTTGCGACCCCATGAATCGCAGCACGTCAGGCCTCCCTGTTCNCAGGCTCCCCCGTCCCTGGGATTCTCCAGGCAAGAACACTGGAGTGGGTTGCCGTTTCCTTCTCCGGTGCATGTATGCAGGCTAAGTCGCTTCAGTCGTGTCCGACTCTGTGCGACCCTATGGACAGCAGCCCACCAGGCTCTTCCTTCCACGGGATTCTCCAGGCAAGAATGCTGGAGTGGGCCGCCATTTCCTTCTCCACTCAGAACTCATGCCCCTTCCCTTTGCCCTCCCTCTAGTACTAGAGGTCTGGTGACAACAGAGGATGAGATGATTGGGTGGCATTGCAGACTCAATGGACATGAGTTTGAACAAGCTCCGGGAGGCAGTGAAGGACAGGAAAGCCTGGCGTGCTGCAGCCCATGGAGTCCAAATAGTCATGATATGACTGAGCCACTGAACAACAGCTAGAGGTCTATCTCTGTTACTTTAATCCTCTCATTTTCATTGTTTAGCTCTTCAGTATCCATTTAACCACCTCCTGATGTTAAGTTATTGTTGAATTCATGAAGTTACTGCTGTTTCCCTGATAAATGATGCCTGGAGGGTGGTCTCCCTCTACATTGGCTCATCTACAGCTCACTAAGGCAGCTGAAGAAGCTGCTACTCCTATTCATCAGATCCATGGTATCAATTATAAGGGATTCCTGCCCACAGTAGTAGATATAACGGTCATCTGAGTTAAATTCACCCATTCCAGTCCATTTTAGCTCGCTAATTCCTAAAATGTTGACTTTTACTCTTGCCATCTCCTGTTAGACCACTTCCAGTTTGCCTTGATTCATGGACCTGACATTCCAGGTTCCTATGCAATACTGCTCTTTACAGCATCAGATCTTGCTTCTATCCCCAGTCACATCCACAGCTGGGTATTGTTTGTCCATCCTAACTCCAGATCAAAACAAACTGAGGCCAGAATAACAGTGAATAGCAGTCCCAGGACTGGGACAAGGGGGATGTTACAAACATGGAGGTGGGGGCTGTGAGCCCTCCAGTTCCTCTCTGAGCACCTAGAAGAGATCTGAGCCCAAAAAGCTAAGGGATGCCACAAACTGCAGAGTAAGCAGAATAAAAGGCAGCAGGAGGTAGAGAAGTCTGGAAATCCATGATTTGGGTCTATCCTCAGTTACCTGGGCTTCCTTAGTAGCTCAGCTGATAAAGAATCCGCCTGCAATGCAGGAGACCTCGGTTTGATTACTAGGTCAGGAAGATCCCTTAGAGCAGGGATAGACTACCCACTCCAGTATTCATGGGCTTCCCTGGTGGCTCAGATGGTAAAGAATTTGCCTGCAATGCTGGAGACCTGGGTTGAAAGATCCCCTGGAGGAGGGAATGGCAACCCACTCCAGTATTTTTGCCTGGAGAATCCCCATGGATGGAGGAGCCTGGGGGGCTACAGTCCATGAGGTCACAAAGAGTCAGACACGACTGAGTGACTCAGCACTAAGCACTTGATTACCTACAAAGACATTCTCCCTAGAAGTTTTGTGAATCTCTCTGGATGTCACAGAGCCACCAAAAGGACGTAGCAGGTTATCTATCTAGTCCAGACTCTCAGTGCCCAGAAGAGCACACTGAGGCCTAGAGGGAGAAGAGGAATGACTGTTTCTGACTCCTCCAAGACTCTTGGCCCAGAGGTAGTCCCCTGGGCTGAGCAGGGAACAAAGCTGGGGCCTCGTGCCTTCAAGGTGTAAGAAGCAAAGTGGCACGGAGGAGTGAGAGCTCTGCTCCGAGGTGACGGGTGATCCTTTCACAGTCCTCAGATTTGAACTGGTTCCATCAGTTGCCCAGATGACACTGCTCTGGGTGGGGACACACACTCAGGACTCAGCCCAACCCAGACCCTGCTCAGAGCCCTGTGGAGGTGGCCTGGCAGGTAGTGACAAAGGGAAGATGAGAGGGATGCTGTGCCTCAGGAAACAGAACATTTGGGGATTTGGAGGTGGAACCAGAGTGTCTGATTATGTATCCAGTGAGTCACTAGACCAACTTTCATGAACTGTCAATCATGTAAGAGCTGCTGCCCTCAGTGACAGTTTCCTACATGCCAGACAGCGTGCTAAGAGCTTTATATGCATTGCCTCATTTAATCCTCGGAAATACCCTGTGCCAAGGGTCTCAGTACCCCAGTTTACAGATGTGAAGCTGAGGGCTTAGTAAACCTCTCAGGAGTGCTTCCTGGTAAACGCCAAAGCCAGGGTTGAAACCCAGGACTTGCTGACTCTGAAGGCCAGCTCCTAGGACAGCAGAAATCCTGAGTCTCTGTCCATCTCTGAGCTGAGTGAGGAGGGTCTCTGCCCTGGCTCTGCTCCACCGGAGCCCACCATCCAGGGCGATACTGTGTGCACAGGCAGGTGGCTAGGAGAGTGACAGCTGAGCAAGCAGGGCCCTGACTCATCAAGGCCCTGGGAACCTCCGTCCCGGCTGATCTGCCAACTCCACGGCCCAGGCAGTGGGGAGCGGGCTTCAGTGATCTCCGGAGCCCTGCTTCTCCTGCTCCTGCTGATCACTGGCTGCCAGAGTCCAGCCCCCGCAGGATCCAGGGGAACCCAAAGGAGAAACGGCAGATGATTTAGAGAGAGATAAGGAAAGAATGTTGCAGATAAGAAAATAGAGGAGAGAAAGAGGCTGATATTCCTTGGTTTACACAGAAAGCTAAGAAAGTCTTAGAAGCTCAGGCAGGAAAGTGAATGCAGAGAGCCTCTGTGTTCCAAGAGATCAGCCTGAAAATGCGAGGGAGAGGGAGAGAGAAAGAAAGAAAAAAAGAAAAACATGGGGTGACCAAGCTTCTTCAGTGAGCGAGGCTCATTATTTTTATTTTCAAAAGGGACTTTTATACCTTGACTTGTACATAGAGGGAAATGAAAGATGCAAAGTCATACAGTCAGCCCAAACATTACATCTGTTTTGTCTTTATTGAAACCAGGATTTCTTCTGCATACCTTTCCATTAACAATATTGTATACATTATCTTCTGGCTTTGGAGGACTGTGAACATTTTATGACCCTCTTTTGATAAAGGCTGCTCAACCAGAAAACTTATTTTCCCTTGAAATGTTTTTTCTTTATATTTCTAATCTATGTCAGCCTCAGAAAATGTTAAACAGAGTTACATTTCTCACGGAGCAAATGTGCAGTGAGTTACAAGAAAGAACCAATTAGCTCAAAAGTCTGATGTGGTTAATTTCAAGGCTACACTTGTTTTTCTTACATTTTAACTATATTAACTAATGCACTCCCAGGTGCACAGTGGATAAGAGATATGGGAACTTAGCAACAAGCATTGGCCCAATAATGAAATCCTACACCAGCACTACTCTAATAACTTTTAACTCTTTGAAAGGCTCTATGTTTTAACTTCCTGTCCCTCTCACAGTTAGGAGGCTGTGAACAATCATATGTGTAGCTACAAGAGTCTGGATAAACCTGCCAAGCAAGCTAGAATGCTAACAGAGGGGGTTTGAATTGAAATATTTCTCTCATGTCCAGGAGACTTATTAGCTAGAGCCCTAAGTTGATTTTCTCCAGAGAAAGGTAGTCAGGGATAGCCCTCTGTATGTCAGAAGAGTTGGTGAAAGGCACAAAATAGTAAGACAGACAGATTATGGTTTTGGGGTAGATGCTCAAGCAGGTCTAGGGAGCCCCTCGAGTCCTGAAGCCTTGCTTAACAGTTCTCTTCCACATGACCTTGTCATGGGTGGGATCTCCCGTGCTGGCTCCTGGCAACTGGCCACTCCCAAAGGGTCTGCTAGAGAGGAAGCACTTGTGCTTTCTGAGGAAAACCACTTTTACTGGAAATGTTTTGCTTAGCCAACAGCCCAGAAAGGCAACTATGGTATTTATCTCATTTTACAGCTGAAGAGACCATGGTCCAGGAGGCAGGTAGGCTTGGCCAAAGTCACAGAGCTGGGAAGGGGCAGACTCGGGGTCAGACCCAGGGGTCCCAACTCCTGCTGAGCATCCCTTTCAATATTTTATTAATCTTTAGAGCGATGTGCATTCGCTTCTGAGCTGTTAAATCCTGATCTATGATGCACTTTCCTATTTTGAATCTTTCTTCAAAATTTCAGTCTTTATTGTTAAACATGTCATTATTCTTTAAAAGAGAAACATTTCACCCATGGAAAATTTGCTAGAGATTTGTGGAGGGCTTGCTTATTTTCTAGTTCTTTGCAATTTTCTTTAATTGAAGCATAATTCACTTACAACAATGATAATTCCAGGTATAACTCACTTACAACAATGGTAGTTCCAGACGCACAACATACTGATTTAATATTTCTATAGATTACAAATGATCCCCACAATAATTCTAGTTATATCTGCAAGCAAACAAACTTCTTATATAACTGACTATAGTCTCCAAGATGTGTGTTTCACTCCTTACTCATTTATTTATAACTTGCAAGCGTGTTAAGTCTTAATCTTCCTTTCCAATTTATTTTATCACCTCTCCTTCCTGGCAATCATGTTTCTTCTCTGTATCTATGACTCTTTTTCTGTTTCTTATGTGTGTTTATTTATTTTTACTATTCCACATACAAGTGAAATTGCACTGTATTTGTCCTTCTCACTCTGACTTATTTCAGTTAGCTTAATATACTGTACATCCTTTCATGTTGCAAATGGCAAGATTTCATTCCTTTCATTGGAGAAGGAAATGGCAACCCACTCCAGTGTTCTTGCCTGGAGAATCCCAGGGACGGGGGAGCCTGGTGGGCTGCCGTCTATGGGGTTGCACAGAGTCGGACATGACTGAAGTGACTTAGGAGCAGCAGCAGCAGCAGCAGCTTTCCACTGAGTGTGTGTACTACATCTTCTTTATCCATTCATCTGTTGATGGACATTTAAGGGCTCTTCCATATCTTGGCTTGGCTTTTTAAATAATGCTGAAGGGAACATAGAGGTATCTATGTTTTTTTAAATTACTGTTCTTATTTTCTTAGGAAAAATACCTAGAATTGGAATAGCTGGATCCTATGGCATTTCTAATTTTCACTTTTCTTAGAAGATCCCATACTTAAGATATATTACTTAAGATATCACCTAATAAAGCATTTTGTACACTTTGTCTCACGCTGTACATACCAATGAACATTTCATTTTTTTTTACTAGATATTGGTTCTTAAAAGGCAGAGAAATTCTTAGAACACATATTTTTTTCCTGATTCTTAAACATAATTTTCAGTAACTAGACATGAGTTCATGAAATTTTTTTCCTCATATTTTGAAGATTGAAAAGTTGATATTTTCTATAACCATGAATTATTAAGAGTGTCACTGAATGGGATACATAAAGAATTGGAAAATCAAATTCACTAAAAATAATTGTGATTATAAAGCATGTTTGTTTCTGTGTTAATGAATTGATTGATAGGATACAGGCTGGAATGCAGAATATGGAGAAGAGAGACACAGAAACTGTGGGAATGCATGAAAGTGCAGACTTCTCTTCAAAGCAGAAAAAGTATCATTTATTTGTCCAAGATAGAGAATATAATTCTGTAGCTACAGTGGAAAGTGAATTTTTCCCAGGAGAAGATTTAATTCCAATATAATAAACTTAAAATTTGTTTTTAGTCTTTTTCTTGGTAGAAAAAATGTTAGCACAATCCTGCATGTGTGTGTGTGTGTGTGTGTGTGTGTGCGTGCGCACAAGCGCGTGTGCACTCAGTCCCATCCGACTCTTTGCCACCCTACCACTGTAGCCCACCAGACTCCTCTGTCCATGGGATTTCCCAGGCAAGAATACTGGAGTGGGTTGCCGTTTCCTTCTCCAGGGGATCTTCCCAGCCCAGGGATTGAATCCTCATCTCCTTGCACTACAGGCAGATTCTTTACCACTGAGCCACCTGGGAAGCCCCACTTAAATTGCATGGTTGATATTATTTTACTGGCTCAGTTTAAAAAATCATTTACAAACTTCATTGGAACTAATTAGATTGTCACCTTGTTACCCACGCTGATATGTAAATGAAAAAAAGTTTTAGTCGCTCAGTCATGTTGGACTCTTTGTGACCCCAAGGACAGTAGCCCACCAGGCTCCTCTGTCCATGGAATTGTCCAGGCAAGGATACTGGTGTGGATTACCATTCCTTTATCCAGGGGATCTTCCCAACCCAGGGATCAAACCCAGGTCTCCTGCATTGTGGGCAGATTCTTTATCTTCTGAGCCATTGCCCAAACTCATATGGACAATATATTTTCAAAGAAGAAATATAAATACAAAAATTTTTATAGTTGAAGAATTGTGAATAACTCTTGGATTGTGTTTGTTAAAGTCTTCACATTTTTACTCTCAATTATTCATTACAATGAAGTCTGAATTCCAGCTGGTTTTGGTGCTGACTACAATGACTATCTCATCACTGTAAGGTCACAATAAGTTTTTTTGGGCAGGATACACGCACGTGAATGTAAGAAGCAATATCTTGCACTGGGTTGTGCTAATTCAGGCAGAAACTTTCTTTGAAGGGCTTTGTTGGCTTGTGTAGACTGTGATCTAAGGCCATTTTGCTGAGGTTGTACTTTGAAAAAGTTGGTAGTCGTATCTCTGTTGATGTACATCTTCATCACTGGTGTTTGGCATCTCATGGGCACTTTTCCACTTCTCATTGGGCATCAGGTGTGCGTAGTCTGCTTGGCCTGGCACTTGCTCTCATAATGCGGAAATGCCTCCTGCTGTTCTTTTTTGTCTTTGTCTCATGGTTAGTTATACTCACTCTGCCCTGTGACTCCCCACAATCCTAAACACTTTTAATATTGACTCTCATATCCACTTTATATCATAACCCTGAGCTGGACACTTTGAGTTTGTGTTAAGGTTTTTTACTCTTTTTTTTCTCCTTTTTATTTTAGTGGAATTGTTTCTTCCCCTTCTGTTGATCCTATAATCACACATTACAGGGCTGCATGCTATTCTCTCTTAACTATAATAATAGTTAGGAAGTCTCAATAATCGGTGGGGATTTTCAATCAATTTATGACCTGTATCATAAGAGAAATTTTCTGATTATTTAGACTACGATGAACAAAATAACCCTCAGGAATCTAGTGGCTTTCACTCATCCATGATTGCGGCTGTTGTTCACTCTCACTCAGTCATGTCCGACTCTTTGCTGCTCCATGGACGGCACACCAGGCTTCCCTGTCCTTCACTATCTCCCAGAGTTTGCGAAATCTCATGTCCATTGAGTTGATGATGCGATTCAACCATCTCATCTTCTGTTACCCCCTTCTGCTCCTACCCTTAATCTTTCCCAGCATCAGAGTCTTTTCCAATGAATCAGCTCTCACATCAAGTGCCCAAAGTACTGGCGTTCCAACTTCAGCATCAGCCTTTCCAGTGAACATTCAGTGTTGATTTATTTTTGGATAGACTTGTTTGAGCTCCTTGGAGTCCAAGAGACTCTCAAAAGTCTTCTCCTCTACCACAATTTGAAACATCAATTCTTTGGCACACAGCCTTCTTTATGGTCCAACTCTAACCTCCATACACTACTACCGAAAAAGCCATCACTTTGACTGGATGGACCTTTGTCAACAAGGTGATGTGATGCTTTTGTAAGCAACAATCATCTATATTATATGTATACTTGCTTCAAGTACCCAAAGTAGGCAGTGGTTTTTTCTCACAGATATGAATGAAATGGACTAGACCATCAAAATGTTTCCAAAAGAAAGACCATCAAAAATGGCAACTGGGATATTTTTCACCCATTTTGAGTTAATTTTTGTGTACAACATAAGATAGAGAACTACTTTCATTTCTGTATGTATTTTCCCCAATGTATTTTTTGATGTGGCTATTCTATTCATATCACATTCTAAATTAATTGATCATTGATGTGTGCTTTTATGACTATTCTCTATTCTGTTCCATTGATTTATGCCTCTTTTTATATCAATACCATACTCTTTTGACTACTATAGCTTTGAAATGCAATTTTAAATCAAACAGCATGAAGCATCCAGTGTTGTTTGGTTTTCTAGAATTTATGTTTGCTATTTGGGCTTTTTATGCTTCTGTATACATAACAGGATTGTTTAACTTCTGTGAATAATGCCACTGATATTTTGATAGGGATTTCATTGAATCTGTGGATTGCTTTGGGTAATATGGTCATTTTAACAATAATAATTCTTTCAGTCCATGAGCACAAAATATCAGTTCACTTCTTTCTCAGTTTCTTTTATCAGTGTCTTACAGTTAGCATTGTGAAGAACTCTCACTTTTCTTTACTAAACTTACTCCTATGTGTTTTATTCTTTTTGATGCAATTATAATTTTAATATCTAAAGTTCAGGCACATTTTCTGCTGATCTTATCTTTCTTATTGAATAGCTGTTAGAGAGACCACCATTTATTAACAAAGTTTGATCAGATATTGGTCATGTGATTATATGCAGCTTTCTTCAAAATATACACTTTAAAAAGTGCCTCCTTTATTGAGGTATAGCTTCAATCTCCATGTGATATATATATAACGCATATTTAGCAAGTTAGGTAGGTAATTAAAAAATCAAACACTAGTGTTTGATTTTCTTCACTTTGGTAAGATAAATGGAAATTTTCTATTAAGTTATTCAATTCAATTAAATTTCAATCAAGTTATTTGCTTAATTTCTACTTAGGAAAGTTCTAATTCTACTTAGGAAAGTCATAAATAAAAGGTTTTTTGGTTTTACTTGCTTTTTTCATGGTTTTTCTTTTTTTAATGCTCTAAGATGGCCATTTAACTTATATGCAGTGTACATCATGAGAAACACTGGACTGGAAGAAACACAAGCTGGAATCCAGAATGCCATGAGAAATATCAATAATCTCAGATATGCAGATGACACCACCCTTATGGCAGAAAGTAAAGAGGAACTAAAAAGCCTTTTGATGAAAGTGAAAGAGGAGAGTGAAAAAGTTGGCTTAAAGTTCAACATTCAGAAAATGAAGATCATGGCATCCGGTCCCATCACTTCATGGGAAATAGATAGGAAAACAGTGGAAACAGTGTCAGACTTTATTTTGGGGGGCTCCAAAATCACTGCAGATGGTGACTGCAGCCATGAAACTAAAAGACGCTTACTCCTTGGAAGAAAAGTTATGACCAACCTAGATAGCATATTCAAAAGCAGAGACATTATTTTGCCGACTAAGGTCCGTCTAATCAAGGCTATGGTTTTTCCTGTGGTCATGTATGGATGTGAGAGTTGGACTGTGAAGAAGGCTGAGCGCAGAAGAATTGATGCTTTTGAACTGTGGTGTTGGAGAAGACTCTTGAGAGTCCCTTGGACTGCAAGGAGATCCAACCAATCCATTCTGAAGGAGATCAGTCCTGGGATTTCTTTGGAAGGACTGATGCTAAAGCTGAAACTCCAGTACTTTGGCCACTGGATGCGAAGAGTTGACTTATTGGAAAAGACTCTGATGGTGGGAGGGATTGGGGGCAGGAGGAGAAGGGGACGACAGAGGATGAGATGGCTGGATGGCATCCTGACTCCATGGGCGTGGGTCTGAGTGAACTCCAGATGGTGATGGACAGGGAGGCCTGGCGTGCTGCGATTCATGGGGTTGCAAAGAGTTGGACACGACTGAGCGACTGAACTGAACTGAACTGAACTGAGTGACTATATAACATCCAGCTGAAGACTAGCAGGGGAGTACTCTTTCTGCCCCCTTCTGATGCCTATGTCAGAAGCGTTCTCTATCTCCTTTATACTTTAATAAAATTTTATTACACAAAAGCTGTGAGTGATCAAGCCTCGTCTCTGGCCCCGGATTGAATTCTTCTCCTTCAGGGGCCAAGAATCCTGGCCTCTTTACGTGGTTCAGCAACAACCTTTCACAGGAAAGGGACCTGAAGAGACATTTCTCCAAAGAAGACATACAGATGGTTAACAAGCACGTGAAAAGAGGTTCAACATCACTAGTTATTAGAGAAACACAAATCAAAACTACAATGAGATACCACCTCACACCAGTCAGAATGACCATCATCAAAAAGTCTACAAACAATAAATGCTGGAGAAGGTGTGGAGAAAAGGGAAGACTCTTGCATTGCTGGTGGGAATGTAAACTGATACAGCCACTATGGAAGACAGTATGGAGACTCCTTGAAAAGCTAGGAATAAATAAAAAAACACCATATGACCCACCAATCCCACTCCTAGGCATATACCCTGAGGAAATCAAAACTTAAAAAGACACATGTACCCCAGTGTTCACTGCAGCACTATTTACAATAGCTAGAACATGGAAGCAATCTAGATGTCCATCGACAGATGAATGGATAAAGAAGCTGTGGTACATGTGTGCAATGGAATACAACTCGGCCATAAAAAGGAACACATTTGAATCTGTTCTGATGAGGTGGATGAAACTAGAGCCTATCATACGGAGTGAAGTAAGTCAGAAAGAGAAACATAAATACTGTATAGTGTCAGACTTTGGTTTTTTGGGCTCCATAATCACTGCAGATGGTGACTGCAGCCATGAAATTAAAAGGCGCTTACTCCTGGAAGAAAAGTTATGACCAACCTAGATAGTATATTCAAAAGCAGAGACATTACTTTGCCAACTAAGGTCCGTCTAGTCAAGGCTATGGCTTTTCCTGCGGTCATGTATGGATGTGAGAGTTGGACTGTGAAGAAGGCTGAGCGCCGAAGAATTGATGCTTTTGAACTGTGGTGTTGGAGAAGACTCTTGAGAGTCCCTTGGACTGCAAGGAGATCCAACCAGTCCATTCTGAAAGAGATCAACCCTGGGATTTCTTTGGAAGGAATGATGCTGAAACTGAAGCTGCAGTACTTTGGCCACCTTATGCAAAGAGTTGACTCATTGGAAAAGACCCTGATGCTGGGAGGGATTGGGGGCAGGAGGAGAAAGGGACGACTGAGGATGAGATGGCTGGATGGCATCATGGACTCAATGGACGTGAGTCTGAGTGGACTCTGGGAGTTGGTGATGGACAGGGAGGCCTGGTGTGCTGCGATTCATGGGGTTGCAAAGAGTCGGACACGACTGCGCGACTGAAATGAACTGAACTGAACTGAACTGATGCATATATATGGAATCTAGAAAGATGGTACTGATGAATTAATTTTCAGGGCAGCAATGGAGAAACAGACATAGAAAACAGACCTATGGACACAGTGGGAGGAGAGGAGGGAGAACGGGAGATGTATGGAGTGAGTAACATAGAAATTTACAATACTGTATGTAAAACAGATAGCCAATGGGAATTTGCTGTGTGACTCAGGGAACTCAGACAGAGGCTCTGTGACAGGCTGAAGGGTACAATGGGGAGGGAGACGGGAGGGAAGTCCAGGAGGGAGGGGACATGGGTGTACCTATGGCTGATTCTTGTTGATGTATGACAGAAAACCACAAAATTCCGTAAAGCAATTATCCTTCAGTTAAAAATTTAAAAAATAAAAGTAATGAAATTTTAAATAAAAGACACTTTTTCCTTGGAAGGAAAGCTATGACAAACCCAGACCGCCTATTAAAGAGCAGACATCACTTCGCTGACAGAGGTCCTACAGTCAAAGCTATGGTTTTTCCACTAGTCACATGTGGCAAGTTGGACCATAAGAGTGTAAGTGTTGGACCTTAAAGAAGGCTGAGCACCAAACAATTGATGCTTTCGAATTGTGATGCTGAAGAAGACTTGAGAGTCCGTCGGACTGCAAGGGGATCAAGCCAGTCAGTCCTAAAGGAAATCAAGAGTGAATGCTCATTGGAATGACTGAAGCTGAAGCTGAAGTTCCAATATTTTAGCCTCCTGATGTGGAGATCAGACTCACTGAAAAAGTCCCTGGTGCTGGGAAAGATGCTGCAAAAGGAGAAGAGGGAAGCAAAGGAGGAGGTGGTTAGATAGTGTCACTGACTCAATGGAAGTGAATCTGAACAAACTCCAGGAGACAGTGAAGGACAGGGAGGCCTAGAGAGCTGCAATCCATGAGGTTGTAAAGAGTTGGACATGACTTAGCAACTGAACAACAACCACAGTGTCACACAGTAACTAATTTGTTTTAGATTTAAAAGTAAGACCAAGACTTTTCCAAACTCTCACATCCAGCAAATTGTAATATGCAGGAAATATTTTCAATGAGAAATAAGTGATGCCAGGTACTCACTAACGGATTTAATTATGATCTTAATACCATAATCAGTGAAGGACGAGGAAGCCTGAGAGTGCTGCAGTCCATGGAGTCGCAAAGAGTCAGACATGACTTAGTGATTGAATAACAACAAACTGTATTTTAATAAGCTTTCTTCAACTTTACCCTGACTAATATGCTTGCAAATAGGAGTAAGCACATGTCTGTATGTGTTCAGGAGTCTGGGTGTCTCATCTCAAGCTGACAGAGGATGTCTGGCATGACTCACTGTTATATCTAATCCCTCACACTGTTCCCATCACAAGAATAGTCATTATAATATATATGCTAATTATCATAGAGCAAAACACCCAGAAGCTGTGATTTGTTGTCACTGTTGTATTAGTTCCTCATTAAAACCTAGAATTGTAAAGTATGTAGTAATGAAAAGGTCTTAGGAGAATGCTGAGGGATTATTTTTACTACTTCATTAATTCAGAGGTTCCTCATGTTAAACCACAGTGCAAAATGATCAGCAGTGCCTGTCCATCAGATCAACAGATTTTCTTTTGTTTATTTTTGCCTTTCAATCAAGTATTAATAAGGAAGAACTAGGACTTTACTGAAAGGGCCTAAACAGTCCCTGCAGCTTGTCTAAACTACAGACAATTTTAAAACTCATTTGTATTGGAGTACAGTTGCTTTACAATGTTGTGTTGGTGTCTGCTGCATGGCAAAGTGAATCTGCTATATATATATATACACTCATTTTCAGACTCTTTTCCAATATAGGGCATTAGAGAGGGAGGAGCCTGGACGACTACAGTCATCAGGTCACAAAGAGTTGGACACAACTGAGTGACTAAGCACAGCACACAGAGTACTGAGTAGAGTTCCCTGTGTTACATAGTAGACCCTTATCAGTTATCTACTTTGTACATAAAATGGTGTGTCAGTCCCAATCTCCCAATTTATCCCAGACATTTTTTCTTGATCTCCTAATTCTTTGAGCATCTACTTTAGAAAGTGTGCCAGCTGCTTCTCTGCCATGATGATATGTGGACCTGTTTCTAAGTTGGACCTATTTCATTGTTCTCACGTAATTTATCCTGTTTAATTATTATAAATATTCACCAACTTTTATAAACAGTTGTTGAATCAACTTAGGAAAATTTTCAAAAAACCCAATATGTTGCTTGGTCCAGAAATACAAATCTGCTAGGCATATTGGAGCTGTATTAAAACTCAGTTAATTCTCCACCATTGAAATCATTCATAGGACATAACAAATTTAATCACAAGTTCTTTTAATGTTCTTTCACTAGGATTAATTGAACATGCCCCTCTTTTCTCAGCAAACAACTACAAGTTCATTGACTGATGAACAGACACATGGTAAATGAAATCTATTAAAATGATTTAATCATTGATATACGATCATTATCACTTCTAAAACATTCTAAGCTTTTTGAGACATAATTACAACTTGTGCTTTACAAAATACTCAGTTTAATTTATGATTGTATCAAAATATTTCTACTTTATATCATTTATGGGAGAAAATTTGTATCATTATCGTAAAAATGAATTAGTCCATTTTGACATATATCTATAGAAATATTCAAAATTGTTTAATAGAAGTTTGTCTTGAAACACCTATAGACATTTTCCTATTTAGTAAAATATTTTTAAAGGAATATTTAGCCCTTAAGAGGAATATTAGTCATAATATCCTTCCCCCTTTTCCTTCTCACCAACAAAATAACAAAAATATTTAAATTACTGATATTTTTTAAAATAAAATAAATGTCTTTGTGATATAAGTAAAAGTAACTGCAATAAAAAAGACAGTGATGGGGACTTCCTCTGTGGCCCAGTGGCTAAAAAGCTGCCTGTTAATGCAGGGGACATGGGTTGGATCCCTGGTCTGGGCAGATTCCACATGCCGCTGAGCAGCACCTAAGCCTGTGCACCACAACTACTGACCCAGAGCTCCAGAGCCTGTAAGTTGCAACTACTGAAGCCTGTGCGCCTAGAGCCTGTGCTCCACAACAAGAAAGTAGCCCTTGCTCAAGAAAATGAGAGAGAAGCCAAGCATGGCAATGAAGACCCAGCACAGACAAAAATCATTTTAAATTTTTTTAAACAATTTTTTAAAGATACAGAGAAATTGAAATTTTACTTACAACACATGACAAAAACATTAATTTTGTGAGGAGAAGAATTTATAGGACTCCAAATAAAGAATACAAGTCGATGTATTAGACATGAGAAACTTAACTTTGTTTATAAGAAGATTAAATTTCATACTTTGTTTCATCTAGGGAAGTCTGGTGACTCAGAAATAGTAGAAATGGGTAGAGATTGTAATGTGGTGGGGCGGGCAGACAGTCAATATTGCAAGACCTTTAGCAAGACCCTCAACCCAGCGCTTCCCTGGTGGCTCAGCTGGTAAAGAATCTGCCTGTAGTGCGGGAGACCTGGGTTCAATCCCTGGGTTGGAAGATCCTCTGGAGAAAGGAACGACTCCCAACTTTAGTAGTCTGGCCTGTAGAATTCCATGGACTGTATAGTCCATGGAGTCACAAAGAGTCGGACACGATTGAGCTTCAGTAGCCCAGGGGTTAGAGGTCACGCTCCACCAGCGGGCAACCTGGGAGCAGTCCTGGCAAGCATGCGGTGACAGTCGGACAGAGGCCTTCTCCACACACTATCCAGGCCCTCAGGCCTCAGGGCAGGCAGGCGAGATGGAGGCCCAGGAGGGCTTGAAGACTGTGCCCCACAGAGCTCCAGGGCCCTCAGCCCAGGTGCCTACCAGCCAGGTCCAGGCCTCAAAGCAGCCACGCACCTCTCCCCCACCTCTGCCTCCATGACACATAGGCAGCAGCAATCCTCCTGGGCAGTGGTCCCCGGATACCTCGGAAGCTGGAGGATATGACACTGACCAATAAAAAAGAGCTTCACCAGCTTCTCTCTCTCCATTCACATTTCCACACTTGGTCCAGTGTTGATCAGTTGTCCACCCCCAGAAGGTG
This sequence comes from Aepyceros melampus, assembly GCA_006408695.1. Taxonomy (NCBI): domain Eukaryota; kingdom Metazoa; phylum Chordata; class Mammalia; order Artiodactyla; family Bovidae; genus Aepyceros; species Aepyceros melampus. Next base: position 630,947 of record SJXQ01010003.1, on the reverse strand, counting down.
GCGGGGAGGTTAGGGTTGGTGTGCAAGGGTCTTACACATCACTACTTGAGACTTGCCTCAATCATTGGGGCCTCTCTCAAAGAGGGTAATTGTGAACTGGGGATTAATCTGATTGGTATTTGCTATAAGCTATTCTCTCCAGTTTAAATGAAGAGTCTGAGGGCTTGTCCCTTTTCAACAGGGGTACTCTCTGTTTTCTTTTGGGGCCCTTGACATAGAGAGTTTCAGTTTTCTGAGGACAAAAATCACACAACATAAGATTCAGGACACAGAGCACAGGATGCTGACACCCTCACACTCTTCCTCTCTCTAGTGACACGTGCGTGGAACAGCCTACGAATACTGCAGGGGTAATTCCTCTTATGAGGAACAATCTAATTGATGAAGGTAGGGCTCTCTTGCCAGCTCTGGCTGGAGAGGTGCCCTGATCCTGAGTCCCTACAGGGGATGAGGGCTGGGAGCAGAGAGCTGGAGACTGGTCTCCCAGGAACAGTGACGGCCCCACGTCCCAGTGCCTCCATAAAAAACTGCATCATTCAGACGGTTGGGACTGTGTGGATGAGGGTGTTTGGAGGTGGGCATGTGTTGAACTCACATAATGTGATTGTGAATCTGCCTGTCTGTATATTTTCTCAGGAGATATTTCCTCTTAAACAATAAACCTGTCAATTTTCTTTTTGCAAAAATTCTCATCACCGCTGCATACTGTCTTTGCATTCCCTCTTATGCATTCAACAGAGCCTAGGTTCAGTTCATGTACATTATAGTCAGCTGAGAGGGTGCAAAGATCTGTGTTCTCAGCTCTTGGCCTCCTAAGTAAAAGGCAAATTGAGAACCTAGGGGTCCCAATGTGGCTGCTCTGAATCCCTGACATGCACTTATCACTCAGTCATGAGAACCTTAGTCACAGAGCAAGGGGTCCCTGCATCTATGTCTATGCCTGGAGGTGTTAGCAGCTCCAGAGGTCCAGATCCTGCCCATCATTATAAGGTGGTGTAGCTAGACCCCAAATTGTTGAGGCAGAATATACTCCTTACCCTCATATAGAAGGTCTCCAATCCAAGGGCCCCAAGTAAAAGTTGGAGGAAGTGGTGGCACTCATAAGAGTTTGAACAACCATTTGTAGCTTAAAAGCCTTCATGTGGCTAGAAACAAATCCAGCTACACTCTTACAGATGCAGGGAGCAAACAGTAAAAACAGAACAATTAGAGTTATTAAAATTAAGATAATTTTCCATTTGTTAATGTGGAAACTAGTTAGTGTCTCCCAACACGGCCTTAGGAGTATCCATAGCCTGAATCATCTTGTTCCTGAGTTTAGTAAGGTGAGTAATTTGTGCTCATATCAGGTATATAGGTACAACATTGGGTTTGAATAATGGCATAAGTTCCTCCTTGTGCAGCTGGTTAGGATATCTAAGGCCAATCTGTTTTGTAAAACCACCTTTCTAATTTGCATTTGTTCAGCATTTAGGGCTGAAATAGCTTTTTGAGAATCTTGTAAAGCCTGTGAGTAGAGTTAGTCACTCAACTAACTCATAGCATAAGGTCTAGAGTTCCCAGAGAGGGAAAAAATATTGCAGCTAAGTAACCATACCAGTGAAATACAGACCTTGTCCAATGAGCTCTAAGGTATGGCAAATTAGCAGGCTTCTCTGGAGGTTCTGAAAATACGAAGCCATGAGTAAAAGCTAGACCTAGGGAGCTTGTGGTGGTTTAGTTGCTAAGTCTTATCTGACTCTTGCAACCCCATGGACTGTAGCCCGCCAGGCTTCTCTGTCCATGGGATTTTCTAGGCAAGAACACTGGAGTGGCTTGCCATTTCCTTCTCCAGAGGATCTTCCTGACCCAGGGATGGAACCCAGGTCTCCTGCATTGCAGGCAGATTCTTTACCAACTGAGCTACCAGGGAGACCTAGGGTGCCTCTCCCTATCCAGCCAGGGGGAGCCATGCCCATAGGTAGGAGTCACATGTCCAGTAGGTCCCATTTGGAGCAAGCCAGTGTAATTTAGGGATCCAGTCCCAGTCAGTGTCTGGCCAGGCAAAAGGAGGACCTGAACTAGGATTAGAAGACACAGGAATGATTGCATTGCTCCTTGAGGCAAAAATCCCAATTGTTTCCAGCTATCATAACTAAGTTGCTGGCTAACTTCTGGGGATGGCTCTATTTGTTCCCAGCATATGGGGGCACTAGACATTAGGTGTCCCTTTTCGGGAGTTAGCCATATGACCTCATCCCATATTTGATAAACAGCCAGTAAAAAAACCACCAGACCTAGACCCATTTGTCTTCCTCTGTGCAGCAAAATAGTCATTAAACCAAGACAAAGTATAATCAAGGTTAAAAATCACATTATGTCCATAGTTAAGGTACCGAGTGTTACACCGGTCCATCTTAGGATTGTTAGATGCCATCAGATTGAGAAGAGGCATCACATATGATTGCTGTTGATAAAAGTAGACGTGGAGTTGGAGAAAGTCCTTTCCCTGAAGTGGAGAAGCCCACCGTGGGAAGCCTGCCACTGATGGGGAGCGGGGGGTG